>JAMWET010003272.1:35000-383010 GCA_024036415.1 Prochilodus magdalenae
ATATGAATGTAAATGATTGGTTAATAAACCTGGGCATTCTTTGATTTCTATTGTACTGTATTCTTTACTGCTAGAATAACAGATATTGTTTTTTAGGTGAAAGTAGGGTAACACGTTCTCTACGGGGAGCACACATAAATATGGCTTTTCCTGCTCATTTTATTGCACAATTTGTGCTTATTTGCTATGTATGTTTATTGTTATATTTTTATGTTTAAATATGTTTAACACGGGTCATTTAAGCAAACAAGCACTAAGTACCTTAAATTTAGATATGAGGTACAATATGAGAAGCTGACTTAGAAACTCAACTGCCACCAGTGACTTCAGCAGGGGGATATTTCATTCCAAGCAGGATAGGAATGTCCCCCAACTCTTTTCCTGTTTAATCATTTGAGTTTAAGTTATCAGGCTACACAGAGAAATTACACTTTATGGAACAAGCTACAGGAAGAGCCAAACTTTGTTTGTTTGTTTGTTTATAAATTCCTTTTCTTTGTGACCTCACTCACTATAAAGAAATCTGAACTAATACTGTACACATGTTCTGCCCTTTTCAGACCTATATGGCATATACTATACATATTCATAATTCATATACATATAGCTATTTTTCTCCCTTCTAGCCTTTTCCTTCTTATTTAGTACTTAGTATTTATACTGTGATCTATACGGTGCAGAGTAAGATTTCATTGTACCGTGTAACTGCTTGTTTCTCTGTGCATATGAGAATCAACCCTTGAATCTTGAATCAAAGAAAAACAAGTATCTCCAAAATGCCCCTAAACATTAGAGAGTAAAACCCTCATTTAATTCTAATGTAAGTCAATGGAACCAGAGCAGCTGCTGCATTCAAATGAGTAGACAAAAATGGAGATCCATGTTTTTTTTTTCCCGTTGGACAGTGACGATATTTAATGGCCATTTAGACTATTTAGAACAAATGCTCATTTAGTCAAGCTAGACTCCATGTAGCAGGTCCAGATCTTTTTTTCCCAGAAAGTATTCCTTTATAAATAAATTCATGTTCACAAGCCACACGGTTTGGTTCAGTCTGGTTCACACATGTGCGAGGGTAGTCCTGTGAAAAGCTGACTCGTGATGGCTTGAGGTTTAGTTCCAGGCTTTGGGGAAGTTTATGGGACGTGCATGATAATTTAACGAGAACCAAACTCCGCTGCTGTGTCTATATGTGCAAAGTGCGACCACTAAGTAACACATACAGCTGCACCACCTAAAAGCCTCAAGTGCTAATGTTGCCTGTTTGAGGAGGATTCCCACACAGCATGAAAAGTGATATCCTGCGAGGAGGGAGAGGTGATTGATTCGGCTTTTTCGATCAAAACATCATCTAATATTACACTTCTCATAGACTGGAACCTTCAGTCATATGTTAACCAACAGCTGACGCTTTCAGTGGAGGGATCTGCGGGAGAATGCTTGAAATAATGGGGAAAAGAATTCCGAGATTAAAGGTTGGCTGACTTTATTTTTTAACAGTGATGATAAAATGGGACAGGTAACCACATCACGGAGTAATTATGGTTTGGCAGGTGTGTTTCAGGATGACGAGCAGAGGCCGAAAACCCGACAGGATGCAAATGATCTTTTAGCCCCGGGCCCTTCCAGCCGTGACGCATTCACAGCAATTACGACTCTGTCATCCTCTACAGGAGGGGTCAGGTTCTCTGCGCATCAACTAAATATGACATGAGCGATCCAGAGCGAGCGGCCTGACATGTCTAAACTAGACAGCCAGTGAGGGTGGTGGTGGTGGTGGGTGGGGGTTGGTGTTGGCTGAACTTTAGTAGTCATGAGAAATCATGAGAAACTAAACTCAATAAACAAAGAAAATAAAACAAAATATAGATCTTTGTTGGTTAAACAGTGCTCAGCCAGGACGCATGAACTTACGGGAAAGGTCTTGCACAACATCTAGGATCACTTAAACACCGTATATCTTACATTTTCCTTGCATTCGAATTGTTTCTGCTTCTAACATTTGTGAGGCATTAAAAAACCAAAAACAGCCATAATTCAATTCTACACCACCATCCCATCCAAGCAGGCTGTTTTTCTTGCTGCGTCTTTAAGACCAATATATGTAAACAAGCACTCTTCTGATTGGCTGCCCTGAAGTAGGTCTCATTCAAACAGCAGTCCAAGCTAAAACACTCTATATAACATCAGCACGAATGGGCGGGGCCTAAACTGCTGTAGGCTGGATAGGTGGTTTGTAAAAAAATTGTTGATTTGCATAAATTCCAGCTTACAGTTCATTTTCCATGGATGGATAGCACAGGCTGGGGAATGGCCGGTATGTTTTGGAACCCTAAAAAGTTTTCCATGATAGGAGCCCTTTCAAAGCTGCTTCCAGCACTGAATTGGAGCATGTTCGTTTATGAGAATGTAATAGATTACTTCATCATTCTTTGTTGTAAAAGCTGCCAATCTATCACCCATTTCTCTGCAAGGCTTGACAAGACTATTCCCCCCCACCCCCACCCAAGCCCCATCCATCCCAAAATGCCCCGAGGCTGTGATGCCACACCAGCATTCCCCCAGTGTCAGCAAAGGACAAACAGCACAGGTGGGAATGGTAATTAAAAACTTTATGTTGACTCTGTTCACTGTAAATCAGCTTAACTGACACCGGGCCAGTCTGTAAAAATAACTGGTAGTGCATGTTAGCATGAGGGTAGAGCTCAGTGTGCTAAGTTCAAACAGCGTTAGAGCAACGACTGGCCTTAAGTGCTGTGAGTAGAGGGCTCAGGAAAAGGAAGTTTAGGTTGAGTCCGATAAAGCTCGTTATTTCATGATCAAAAATTAATTTACACACAATGCAAATAACGGGCCCTGTGTTTCATTTGTAAACAAATGACTCGCTCGCTTTGCAAAGCTAACGTGCCTACCTTATATGTTTTGAATAATCTCCTAACAGAAATCTACCGCCCCAAATAGAGTTCTAAGGTGAATGGGATGCCACAGGTACGATATATTTTGTTAAGAAAATCAGAAGTGGAATCCCACCACGTCAACGTGTTTAGCGAGCTCCTGTTTGCTTCAAAGCGGTTTCGCAGCTTCAGTGTTGACATTGACAAATTTACAATTGAGAGCCCCGAGGCCAAGTGCGAAATGCCACTTCACAGAGAATTGTTGGCATGCCTCTTATTTCTCTGAATGCCAAATTTCGTCTCTTTTATCAGGAGGGAGGAGTGGAGCGCACATTGTTTCTTTGATTCTTTTTTTTTTCTTACTCCTTTCTCCCCTTGATGTTCTTCGACTGGTTTTTACATGTAAATGCATGTGAGAACATTTAAAAGCCGGTCGCTCATTTGGGTGAATGATAGTTTTATAGACTTCTGAGCATCATGGTCAAGCCAAGTATTGCAAGTCTGTTATTATACGAATGGAATTATCTTCAGCCAATGTCTAATAAGGTCAAATCATTTGAGATTACAGTAGCCCACGTAAATCATAAAGCTGTCACAGATGCATCCATGCAGCGCGGATGTTTGTTTACACTGTCATGAATCACTGCGTTTCTGGATATGCTGTTATTCTGAGAATAGGTGGTGGGATGGTCACCCAAAAGGACTCAGCTATTGTTGTGACATCATGCTTGTAACAACAGAAGAACCATGTTTGTTGCTAAATGATGCCATTTAGGTTTTAGACAGACATCTTATGCAACCTATTCTCTACCAAGCTGATAGATAGAGCTCGTTTCACCATGCACAGAAGCATTTAAGATTCCTGAAATGGCTCTATATAGAACTCATGGTCCTAAACAGAACCATTGCCTTTGCTAAAGAACCCCTGAATTACCATCCTTTGGAAGTGTGTAGTTCTGACGCTGTTTGTGTTTGGCTAATTTGGTTCACTTTGGCTAGCCTGCCACATGTTGTGTATCTGACACTTACCACAGAGCATAAAATATTGACAGCACAAATTAGGCAAGCTTGTTTTAAAGCGGAGGCCAGAGGCATGGCTGACACAATGCAGTGGTGCATTATTTATTTGTTTGGTTGTTTTGTGCTTGAAAGTAAAAAAAAACAGTTCTGTTTAATAAATTAAATTCAGCAAATAAGTAGAACTGGATATGGATATAGATATGGGCATCACTGATTGACTTACACGTACAGAAGTAATGTCTCTCAGTATGGTGCGGGGCCGCCATGTTTGCTAACGCCATATGCCTGATGTCTCAGCGTTGGGGTTGTAGAGGTCCCTAATGGTGTCCCATCCATGCAGTTTGAATGTTCTCACACAGTTCCTGTAGATTGTGCGGTGGGGTGGAGGTGGAGTGACACCAGGACTTCTCGACATGCGATGAGTGACAAATCACTGTTCTTCTTGGCATTGACCACGGTGCCACCGCACACAGATTCGTTGGCTGCCCCCCCCCTTACTCGTGTATTTCACCAATCTGATCAGTGACTGTTGATGCCTGCTCACAATTAGCAGACATGAAAACTTTAGAAAGTTTAGAAACCAAGAAAACATGAATGACAAGGTAATTGCTGTGTGAATTGTTAAATCAATTGAGGTTTACAACTATGCAAATACAAGTCAAGCCCTTAAAGGCTTCATTTATTTGCTGGAAATCAAAAAAGGTAAAAGGTTGGTGGGTTAGAAATTCAGCACACATCTTCTACATGCATTCTAAATACTGACCTCACTGCCCATTGTGTTCTACTGGCTCCATCACACTTGGACCCCAATGGTTATTCGTGTTGTAATGTGCAGACGGCCATTAAGCTGTCGTAGTGGCTGATTGTCTGGACTGCAAACAGTGATAATTGACACATGTTAACCTCACTGTTACAAGCTACTGAAGAAAGGGCTCTAACTTCACCGCTCATGAAACGTGTCTCAGTTTCCACCTCTAAACAACTTCATCTTTGTTCAGACTGCCTCGTAAATATTAAACATAATACAATCTGTGGGTTGCCTGAATAATTACCACAAACTCCTTCAGTGATGTGTTTGGGGAGGAGAAGGGATTATCCCCCAGAATTCTCTGCTACCACATTAAATCTCACGGATGGCCTATTCCTCACTCAGAGTGGCGAATGAAAAAAGCACCATGTTTGAATGTATGAATTATTACCGCCATTACTGTTAATGTAAAACTTCCTGTTTTCATGTTTGTGTTGGAAAGTCTGGTCTTACTTCTGTGGGAGTTCTGTGTCTATGATCCGAGTTCCTGGTCATTGTGTTTCGGGTCAGTGTTTGTGAATAGATCCTCGAGTGATTGTATTCTCCTCATTGTGTGCATTTGAGCACAACAGAAGACTCTGGCATACACAACACATGGGCTTAAGTGAACCCGGTCAACTCAGGCACATGCAGTGCAAAATAAGGAGGAAGCAACAACAGCTCCAACAATAGTGACAACAGCTCCAACAACTTGACTCTGCTATCGAGTTCTTCAACCAGCAGCTGGTCACCCTTTGTACATGTGCCCGGCCTCCAGCAAGAGAGGTAAGGCTGGGGTTCATAGAGCCTTTCTCAGTGGTCCTCTTCATTGACCATAGTCTAGCATCTTTTCTGGATCTTCCAAAGGGTTCTTTAAATAACCATAAAGCCTTGACTAATAAAGCCAAAGCCTGGGCTACTATATGACCCACACACTCTACCTTTCAGGTCCATGTCTGACCACCCCTTGAAGGGCATGGATTCAGTAAAGTGTTAAATGTCTTTTGAGGCAGGCTGTAAAACCAGCTGTAGGCCAAACTGACCTGTCATGATGACTCCCTGTCCCTTGACCAGTTGATCTCCTTTGCCATCCAGTTGTTTACTCCAATGGACCTGGTCATTGATTCTTGCAGGAATGATTGTTTATGATGTTGCAAGCAATTAGAGTGGTCTTACGCCTGGTCTACACCCTCCAGAAAATGGCGTGACCCTCTCAGTCAACTCTTCATTGTCATGCCATGCCATGAAGGGAAGCTCTTTTGGATCAGGGAGGCTTCAGCAATGCTAGCATCCCAAACAGCTCTGTGTAGAACCCCGACATGCAGAAGAATTGACATTGTATGGTGGTGTGGTTGGTGTAGCTCAGTGGATAACACCACTACCCACCAAGTAAACACCACCACACGTGGGAGACTGGGGTTTGAATCCCAGTCTGGGTGATGTGCTACAACAATAAGAGTCCTTGGGCAAGACTCCTAACACTACATTGGCCTACCTGTAATATGACTAACCTTGTAAGTCGCTCTGGATAAGAGCGTCAGCTAAATGCTGTAAAATGTAAATGTATGGAACCTCAAGATTATGTAGTTCCTCAAGATTTTGCAGAGGTCAACAAGGTCAATGCCATGGGATTACCATCACACCAACCCATGGGCGGTGTCACTGACCTCAATGCCTCTATGTTCATGGTTCTTTCTGCTGTCTTATGAAGAAACAGTGGTAGGAGAGCAATGTCAAGAGTTAACCCTCAGGCAGCGGTTTATTCATCATTCCACCTCAACGACCTCAGTGGCTCGATGCAGGTTTCTTCTTCTGGAAAAAAAAAGACAGTGGCCTCTGGCTCTACGTATACCATCAAATGAGGTCACTGTCAAAAACTAGTATTCCCTGCTTTTGGTGTGGAGCACCGATTTATAATAGGGTACACCTTAATCATCGATTCTGGCCCTTATCAGGAGACTCCACCCTCGCATTCAGTAAGACCTTACTTCACTGTTGGCTGATCTCCAACCCAATAAAATCAGAGCTCACCTGGAATAGGTCTCCTGAAAGGGGTCCTCTCCCTTACCTAGTAGACTAGAAAGGTTACAGTCTGGAGGAGGGTCCTAGGTAACTGCTGAGGATATCCTAGACCCTGAAAGACTTATACTCCAGGTTGCCACACAGCCCTTGGTGCTGCGGGCACTACCAAAATTCATGGATTGGAAGACAGCTTCTGTTAAGGTTGTTTCATCAGCAGTACATTCCCAGCACTCTGCTCACACCTGCTCACAATTAAAGCCAGCGGCATCCTTGAAACTAAAATGATGCTCTGAAGAAAAACATCTTTTTGGCCAAAATGACACGGTGGTTTGTGTTCGTCTGGTGCGGTGTGCACTGGCTGCTGAACAGAGCTTCTAATTACTGCATGGTTTGTCCTGAGACCTCTGCCTGACTATGACTGGTCCAAATGCCACATGGTTGCCTTAAGTGACAGCTTGTTCAGCGGTAGTCTCATTTTGGTAAGTTTATGTTTGTTTGAAAAATTCTACCAGCTTAAGATATAATGATGTCATAATCATTATAATAAATGCTGTCACTTAATCCAGCCAAGTTGTTTGTGCAATCTGTTTGAAAATTTAAGTGTACTTATTTCTGTGAGTAGAACAATCTCAGAAACACAACCAATAAGTGAAAATGGGGCGGAGTTACCCAGAATTCCTAGCAAGTTTTTGTTTATTATTATTATATCTGGGTTAAATGCAACTTCACATTTACGGTATTTAGCTGACGCTCTTATCCAGAGCGACTTACAAGGGTATTCATATTACACGGAGGCCAATGTAGTGTTAGGAGTCTTGCCCAAGGACTCTTCTTGGTGTAGCACAGCATAGTCATGCGGACCGGGATTCGAACCCCAGTCTCCCACATGTGGTGCTGGTGTTTAGTGACTTTAGTGATTAATAACTCATCTGAGGCAACAAATGACCTAAAATACTTTGAGTAAACTTAACAAAGATCACTTAAAACCCGGCTCTGCGCCGTCCTTGACAGCTGTGTTCAGAACAGAACCATTTGCTTGAACTGACACAACGTGGTTCTATGGTTACGTCATTTTTGTGCCATCACTCACAAACAATAAAAGAAGTTCTGTTTGCTCACATGGACACCAAATAACTGACAGCAACTTTCTATTCACCATCAAAAAGACAAAATTTCAATTTAAAAATGATTTGCAAATGTTCACTTAACTACCTACCAGAATTGCATAGATGGATAAGGTTAGCTTAGTTAGCGTAATGACATTGAGTGGCCGGTGCTGGGACACCATATTGAACATTTTCCGTGGTGTTTGGATCTGTAGCCTATTAGCTAGGCTAATGATTGTCAGCTCCTCTCTCCTAGCAAGTCTAGTACAAGTTGAATTCGACTAACTGGTGTTCTGCTATGGGCTTCTAGAGTTGAAGTAGTGACAAACACAGTTTCATTCAACTCAAAAAAAAAATACTTTGAATAAACCTCATAAAGTAATTTTTTTAGGTTGGACCAACGTGCAGTGCAGTTAGCCACTGTTCGGTGCACCCTTCTTTAGTACTACCTGGTTTTGATTTGGCAGATGGGTAAAAAAACCCAACCCATCTCACCAGCACAGAACCACTCGACTCTACAATACTTAATATCCCACTCTTGTGTGGCGGTATCCTACCCAATGTGTGGCCAGAGCCTAACAGAACTATTTTGAACATGAGGTGTATATTACTTGTAAGCAGTCGTTGCTTTGCTGAGCAGTACAGGAATGGGAGAAGGATGCTGTACTGGGACCAAGACGAGTCAGGATGATTTAAGCTTAAGTACCCTGATGAGAGTCTTCTGAGCTAGGCTGACAAGTTCAACCCTGCAGTGTGGAGAACTGAGGTTAACGGTCGTGCACACACCACCATGCCCTCTGTGTTACATTCATTTCACTGCAAGGCAAACTCTTTCTCTCTCTCTCTCTCTCTCTCTCTCTCTCTCTCTCTCTCTCTCTCTCTCTCTCTCTCTCTCTCTCTCTCTCTCTCTCTCTCTCTCTCTCTCTCTTTTCTCTTTTATTTGTCTCTCTGACTTAACCCTCCCACCATTTGGTGAAGGAGATTTAACAAGGCCAGCCCCGGAAGCTCTCAACCTACCCATGGCACGTTAGAATAAACACCATTGCATGATGTAAACAGAGTCTAAATCACTTGCAATGAGGTCAGCTCCTTAGGTCTCAGGGTTGAGTAAGGTTGTAAGGTTTTAACTGCTGTAGTGGATGAACTAACCCCATTCAAGCTGTTAACAAAATGAACCTCACTGTCTTAAATATTCACTTTGCATGTGTAGAAAGACAATAGTGTAGTGTAATGATGAAGCAGAGAGTCTGGTAAATGCATTTTTTATAAGCAGAGTTGATCACAGTACTGCTCATATTATTGGGGTTCCTATAAAAACAATACATCTTCCATAACCTGTACAAAATGTAGCAGCAGACAGTGTTCTACACAGCATAGCTTTACATTGTGTGAACGTTTCTTAATGGTTGGACCAATAGAAATGCTTCAAAATGACTTAAATAAATATAAATTGTCTTTACATTAATAATATATATAATATTCGATGAATGCCTTCGCCCTCTCCTGTTACATTTCTTGGTGCATTTCGGTTTGAAAGCTGTAAATGACCCTAAAGCACCTGTGCCTGGGTCACCTCACAGTCTATTTAGGTTCCTGCATGTGATCTTAGATCATATACTGGCCTTCTGAAAATACCCTCTATAAAATAAAGAAAATGGTGAAGTGACATATTTCTCTTTTATTTCTCTCAAATTCAGTACTACTAACTTTCTAACATATCTAACAAAGCTGTAATTTAGCTGTTGATTAAATTTGGCCTCAGTGCCCTTTTATAATTTGTTCCATGTTTCAGATTCTATAAACTGATATGTTTAACTTGTTTCTCTTATATGACTGTTACAGAACAGTGTTTAAAATAGAAGAAAGGCAAACTCAACTTTAAATCATTCAACTTTAATTAACTTAACAAATTAATTTTTGCTTTATAAAGTTTCTTGAATACCTATGATCCCATAACAACCACCTTGGCAACCGCTTTGGATAGCATAGAAACCACACCTGTAACAACCACCTGAAAACAATCACCTAGTGACACCCTAACAAACAGAAGGAATAGCAACTGTTAGAATCAGAAATGCCCCAGCAACTGCCTACGATACCAGCAGCCCATCCACCATCTTCAAAGTTATATCAACCACCTAGTCACCACATGAGGTAGCAACCACAGACCAACAGCCTAACAACTATTCACAATACTCCAGCAACCACTTAACAACCTAGCACCGGGCATATCACGTAACAATACCCCTGCAACCACCTGGAATACCATGGAAGAATCCCTTACAACCACCTGGAATCCTATGCAATACGCAACTATCTGGAATACAAGGGGTAATGCCCAGCCCTCTGGAATATCATGGAACAATACTCTTGCAACACTGAATATCATGTAAACAACCATTATAAAAATTGACCACATAAACATCCCATAAACAGAACAGACCGAGTCTCATTAATTTCACATTTACTTACATGTAATATTAACTTTGTATTTTTAGCTGGCTTTATCAAACCAATTTTAATAACATATCCCTCTTTTATCATTTCGTTTTCTTTTATTCCTAATATCTCCTATTATTAAAAACTTGAAACAGGTAAAATACAGTGCAAAATAAGCTAAATAATATTATAATAAGATGGAAATGTGGAAATGTCAGATACATTAACTAAATATATGATTATTTAAAAAAATAATTTTTGTTTTTTGCATACATTTTATTACATTTTTACAGAAATCATATATATATATATAAAATCATTTATTAAATGACCATATATTTAGTTAATGTATCTGACATTTCCAGTTGTGACCTTATTACAAGATTACTAAACTTATTTCTAACTGTATCCAGAAATGAGTAAATATATAGACAGAATGTAAGATATATCAGCTGGATACAGGGACTTTTATTTGCTAAGCTATGTCTCATTAAACAGCGCTGGGGAATTTAGATGACTTATCCTGTAAAACTCCAGCCTGGTCCACTGCGAGTCAGATCTAATTACACGCGTGAGAGTCCTGACAGAGCTCTGTGAGGAGATGCCTTTAGTTGTGACAGGTAATTGGTGCGTGATTATCTGAGCTGTCGGCCTGCGCTCAGGCACAGCAGAACGGCGCTCATTAACACGGAAAGTTAATAAGGCTTTCTTAAGTACTGTTCTGGGAGCTGCCCCAACAGGTTCTGTTAGGACACACTGTTTTCCTTTCAGTCTCCAATGCTGGTGTGTGTGTGTGTGTATGTGTGTGTGAGTGTGTTTGAAGGGGCTACAATGGGGGGGTTTATGCCCGGGTAAGTTACAATCAAAGTTGTGTCCAGTGCACATCTACCCTCCCGGATATTCTGTGAGTGCCAGTGTTGTTCACGTATAGTCAAAACATGCATGATGTGCGTACGCTACACAAAACTCTGTCTCACATTTTAGCCCTTGGCAAACCCAGCTAATGTCCTACTTCAGGGCTGGGAAAGGAGTGAAAGTGTTAGGTGATGCTCTACAATGATTATATGCCTTTAAGGCCTGCTGCCATCAATCACTAGTATTATCGTACAGGGACACAAATGTCCTGTGACTCTATGTATGTAATAAGCGAGTGCCAGAGAGATCCTGTGGCATGACAGAATGCCTTTGAGCAATGTTACTTGGAACATAACTTAATGACAAAGTACAGAACTGTTACAATTACAAACAGTCTGATACCGCTGATAGTTCAGGTTGTGCGAGGAGGAGTTTCTCATTTCCTCTCTTTTTGGATTTAGATTTATTGATAACAGGTTACACTCTATAACAGGTTACACTCTATAACTGGAATCTCTATTGATTAGAAACTCTATTGGAGTCACTCAAGCTTTCATTGTGCTGTTGCGGATATGTTTCCCCTTGGTTGCATGAAGCAACTGACCATAAAAAGTATGATTACAATCACGTTACTGGTTATCATGGAGCCATGGACACGCAGGACGTGTGGCTACTCACGGAAGCCCTGGGAGGGTGCTAGGCACACAGCAGGCTTGAGACCTATCCTCGAAACTGAGCTGTGGTACTGTGTCATGGCATAGAGGTGCAGTGCAGGGGCAATTTAATGCGAGAGCCTACCTGGGCTGAAGTCGAGGGGCCCTTGATTGACAGATTTTTTTTTTCCCTAGATTTATTTTTTCCCTTCCACCACCTGGACCTACCCAGACTGACCGCATGCTCATCCAGTAGAATGAAGAGAGAATATAAAAATTAGCTGACTTGGTTAGGCTTTATCAGTCCCTCAGTCACTGCACGGTTTGTTTTTCAAACCTCAGTTTCGATAATTTAGAATTTCAGAATGCGGCACCATTAAAGTGAAACAGGAATTTCAAGAGAGCACTTGGCAAAGTGAACTCCAGGTTAAAGTGAACTGCCTGCTCAACCATAATCTCTATGGATTTTAATGGTTTCGGTTTAACGGTTGGTAGGCACAGTGGCGCAGTGGGTGGCACTCTCTCTTCACAATCAAGAAGGGTCTGGATTTGATTCCGGGGTCCTGTATGTTTGGAGCTTGAATCTTTTCCCCATGTCTGTGTGGGCTTCCTCCCACAGTCCAATGACATGCCGCCAGCAGAATTGGAGATGTAGGCAGTCAGGTGAGTTGGATTGCCCTCCTAGGTGTGAGTGTGTGTGTGTAAATGTGTCTGCTTGCCCTACGATGGATTGGTGGCCTGTCCAGGGTGTTTCCTGCCTTCCAACCACTGAATGCTGGGATAGGTTTCACCACCTCCTGTGACCCACAAGGATTAAGGGGTCTAGAAGATGAGTGAGTGAAAGTGAGTGGTTTAATGGTTGGTTTAAGTTCATGCAGGAATGAATGATAGGAGTCTGTGGGTTTTTGTTAATTTTGAACATGCGCAAAAGTCCTGAGCGTAAAACCCTAATTCACTTAAGCACCTGGATATTGCAAACTGAGTTTTTACGCTAGGATGAAGTGACAAAGCTCAGCTAAGTTATTTCACATGGTTTAACTAAAAGCTAAAAATGTGCATGGAGTGCAAGTGTTTTTTAAATAACTGATGACACATGATTTAGTTTGATCTTACTGCACACCATACAAACAAAGCTGCTGTTGAATGTTTACCCAGTACTTCCCCTACTCCTCCTAAGCGACCAGCTCGGGTGATTCTCTTATCAGTGGGCACAAGTGACCAATGACTAGAAGCAACTGAACAAACCAGCTGTCCCCATCAGACAAACAGCACTTATCTTTGAGAGAAAATCAAGCTCCACCTTTACTTCAGATCTGAAAACATCCACAGGTGTTTCTGTCCATCCTTCCACTGTGAGAAGACAAGTCTACTCCATGGGTCTGAAAGGATGTGTAACTCTCAAGAAACTCCTCACTGAGAAAGGGGAACATACACTTCAAACAAAGAAGATCATGTTGTTCTCAGAACGACGGACTGATAATAACAGCACAAATACTCACAGGTGATGCCATTTGGGTACTGCTGTTTACTACTGTGCAATGCTCTGTTGATGACGTATCTTTTGGCATTCTGCTGACAGGTCCCCTGAATAGCCTAAACCGGACCAGTTTAGGAACCAGGCCTGTTCTGGGTCAAATGTCTATGTGTATATATATTTCAAATGATTATCATTCTTTTTCCTGACACTGAGAAATTAATAACTTGGACTCAAAGGAGTCATTTGTAGGATGACGCTAGCTGTCCTATCGGGGACAGCATAATGCTAGTATGAAAGTTATGGTGTGCACCCCATTGTACAAATCAAAGAAGCTGCTGGTGCTATTTCTTTATCTTTTCATGTTGGACTGATTTGACTTAACACTACAATCCCTCCTCCTCTCTCTTCACTCCTTAGAAGATCTAGAAGATCATCTCTTTACTCTCCAGGAGCATCTCCAGCAGTGGAAACTAGCACCAGTCCTGCTTGTTAGTGTTTTTGTTTGAGGGACTGGCGGTTGTTATAATAGTCACTTGCCACAAGCTTTAGCCAGTGTTGTGTTGATATCCTAATTTTATTGGCTACCTGCCTTTAAATCTTACCAGGTCCAGAACCTGCAGGGCTGCAGTGGCACTTCTTCATCCTCGCATGTTGGACTGTTTCAACTCAACGCTACAGTGACTTTTTAAGGTACACAGTGATACATAGAAGACTTTAATATAGCATTAATACGGTTCTTTTTTTCACACTCTGATGATAATTTTATTTAATGTTAGAATGTTTTAAGCTAAAAGTCTTGAATGGCTATTTGATGTTTTGTGTATAAATGTGTGAGACTGGGGGTCCACAGGGTCAAAGGGGTTACAACGGAGTTAAAGAAGGACCACCAGCTTTATCTAATAGTTCAAAATTCAGTTATTGGGAAAAAACTAACATTCTGCATATAACTGCTCCAGCATGTGTAAGTGAGGATCTTCTTGTTGGACAGGCGGAGTGTTTTTCTGATATAGGCTTTTTTTTGGCAGTGTGTCAACGGTGATTAATGCTCTAGCTTCCTCTCTATCCCAGCACATGCAGAGTCTCTGTGTGGGCGCTTTTTGAAGTGCAGTGCAGCCACAGGACCCAATGTATAATTATTCTATGCTGTTTGGGCATATCCAGCCCCTCTGTAGGACTAGACGAAAAACTCGTACTGAAGGGAGTATAGCATAGGTGGGATACCCTATAAACACGACTCATACTTTATATTCACTCATCGTCAATAGAATAGCTGCACCAGAAAGAAGCATGGTTACTAGGATCAATTAATGATGTACATTTAGACTGATATGGGCAAAATGGGCCACTATGTCTGCTAATGCAGCATGCCAGACGTCTCGGCATGGAGTTGTAGAGGTTCCTAATAGTGTCCTGTGGTAATCCATCCCATGCAGTTCGAATATTCTCACACAGTTCCTGCAGACTTTGCAGTAAGGATGGTTCATTGGTTGTTGGGCCACCAAGACAAAATCGTGACTTGCCAATGAAGATGGCCTCCAATCATTCGGAGTCACTCCATGACAGTTTGGCACAACACCATTGTAGGTTTTGACGGTGTTCACAACGGTCTGAGCGCATGTAGTCCTGTGTCGTGCAGCTGCCTGCCAATGGTGCTGGCACTAACAGGATGACTCCTAGAGGGCATCACTGATCACTGAATGTCCACAATCGTGGCTGTTGGATCAGGCGGGTACAGCGATAAGGCCTGTCCTTGCTTGAGTCATTCGGCTGTCTCAAAATGTCCTACCCACTTCCGTTGATGAGTAGTAGATGTATAATGTGTGCTGAAGTAAAAATCAAACTGAATTCGACTTTAAAACCCTTTTAGTCACATTTTGTCCACAGTAAGTCTCAATTTCCCAGACGTTTCCTCTCATAATATGAATACTGTTCCCAGAGCAACTATTTTAAAGAAGGCCAGCGCAGCGATCATCAAGTCCACCCTCACATCATCCATAACCATCTGGTTTGGTTCTTCCAACTCAGAAGAACGAGCCAAGCTCCAGCGCATAATCAGGACAGTGGAGCGGATCATTGGATGTAGTCTGCCAACTCTCCAGGACATCTACGTCAATAGGGTGACGAAGCGCAGTTGCAAAATTACAGCTGACCCCTCTCATGCTGGACATCACCTCTTCCAGACACTTACATCTGGTAGAAGACTCTGGAAAGTCAAAACCAGCACAATCAGACATGCTAACAGCTTTTTCCTTAGAGCTAACCCTAACCAACACTCTGTACTGATATATATACTCTTATATATCTACAGCTCTGGAAATATTGAAGAGACCACCTCAGTTCCCCTAGTTGTATAGTTTCTGGGTTTGTGTTTGATCAATATGAGCAGTTCTGTTTGATTCTGTACACTACTGGAAACATGTCTCCCAAACTCCAGATCAGATATTGTATTAGATCTGTTTATTTAGAAAATCACTAATGACCTCCAGAAGCCTGTTTTTAGAACCATGCTCGCTGTGCGTTCCACCCCAGCCACCCCTCGCCAGTCTTTCTGTAGGTCACTTGAGGTCATCTTACAGTGGTTAAGTGACAGTCGAATGAGGTGTTGTTGAATGAGATGTTCATTCTCCACTATTCTGTATATATACATATCCCCAGGCATAAGTACATTTAGAGATCTTATTTTTCATGTAAATGAAACAAAAATAAATAAATAAATAAAGATATCAGTAATGAGAGACAGCTGTGTGGAAGCTTCGAGATTATTCGAAAAAAATCCAAAAGAGAAGAATAAAAGCAGGACTATGTAAGCACAGATACAGGCCCCATATCTAAAAACAGCGAACACAGTTCAGCAGTACAGGTTATTGGCCAGATTCAGTGTGTGTTCGGTTACTAGCTCAATGTCGGGAAGAAGAAGCTACATGAGAATTGTGCATGACTTTCGTTAGGTATGGAATGTGAAATATGACAAACGCATGATGAGCTGCTTTCCCTAGAATCATAAAGTGCTTGTCATACATAATTACAAAGCTCGTTTTAGCTTACCATTGTGTTTTATTGTATTGCAGTCAAACAAACGTGGGTAGAGAGAGAGAGAGAGTGAGAGAGAGAGAGAGCGAATAACAGGGCAGGGTATGTCTGTCCATGTTGTGTTTACGATTCTTACTAAATGCAGCAAGGAGAGGCTTTTGGCACCTATTGGTACGCGATACCGGGAAGTAGCTTCTGATTAAATGATATGCTCCACCTATAAAGAGCGCTGTGTGCATTCCAGTAAATAAGCAATGAGCCCTCTCCTGTGCTTGCTGATCTGACTGGGTGTCATGTGACTGCACTGATCAAATAGGGAATGTTTCAACTCAATCTAAGCGCTTCATCCAAAACTGTATTTTCAGTCTTCTGGTGAAGTCCTGGTCTATGCTGCAGCCTCGTCATTTAAATAGACCTTATTCAATGTGTATTAAGTCTCCTCATATTTAAGATTCCACTGTGAAAAACCTCTGCAATTTCTACAATCATGGTTTGTGTTCAAAGCACATGTAATATGAGTTTTAGTTTTTCTTTAGTTTTTTGTTGATTTTTACGTTTTTGCCTTGTTTGATCACATGAGCTGCTGTTTACACTGTGTGGAGATTTCATGAAGAATGGACCAACAGAAATGGCCCAAAGCTGCTCAGAAAGACGTCTGGTTCCATTGACTTCCATTCAAATTAAAGGAGGTTTTTGGCCTCTCCTATAAAGTTGCCATTTTGGAGATACCTGTTTTTCTTTGAACAACGACGATATGCAGTATCATCATCTTTACTGTAAATCTAAGCAACAACAGTACATTTCTGAAACACTTCTGAAGTTCTAAAAGATCATTTAAAAATAAATAAATAATTTAAAAAAATATTTGCACCCCAAAGGAATCATCCGACAGGAATGAAACTTGGTGAGTAGGTGTGACATTGTAAAACATGCAAATGATTGACGTTCCACAATTGGCCACGCATGTGAACTTACTGCTGTACATGACTAACCCAACAGCTACGACTGCAAACACTTAGCAAGCAGTGATGCCACAAAATCTGCAGGAACTGTGTGAGAACATTCAAGCTTCATGGGATGGATTATCACAGGGCACCATTAGGAACCTCTACAGCTCCATAACGAGACAAACATGGGGGCCCAAGACCATACTGAGAGACATTTACATTTACATTTAAGGCATTTAGCAGACGCTCTTATCCAGAGCGACTTACAACCGTGCTTAGTGATCTGTTGGATAATATTCCAGTTAGTAGGAAGTTTAGAGCCTAAAACTCACCATGAGCTCAGACACTGCCCGAACAGGGGGCCAGTGCTGGTACCTAGAGAAAGGTCATTATAAGTGCAACACAATACACATTGACAAAGGACATAAGTGCAATACAACAAGATCATTAAATTGCCATACGATACACACAATTTACACCTCTACTAGAGCTCACTCGCTTAAGTGCTTTACGAAGAGATGGGTCTTCAGTCTGCGTTTGAAGACCACGAGAGACTCCGCTGTTCTGACGCCCAGTGGGAGTTCATTCCACCATCTGGGAGCCAGGACAGAGAAGAGTCTGGACACTTGTCTTCCATGAGTCCTCAGGGATGGTGGTTCGAGACGAGCTGTACTTGAAGCATGAAGGACTCGAGGTACAGCTCGACTCTTCACCATTGCCATAAGGTAGGGAGGCGCTGGTCCATTCTTGGCTTTGTAGGCCAGCATCAGAGTTTTAAATCTGATGCGGGCAACGACAGGGAGCCAGTGGAGGGAGCGCAGCAGTGGAGTGACGTGGGTAAACTTCGGAAGGTTGAAGATGAGACGTTCTGGACAAGTTGCAAGGGCCTGATGGCCCGCAGAGGAAGACCAGCCAGGAGCGAGTTGCAGTAGTCTAGCCTTGAAATGACCAGAGACTGGACCAGCAGCTGGGTGGCTTCCTGAGAAAGGAAGGGTCGAATCCTCCGGATGTTGTAGAGGAGGAATCTGCATGACAGAGTCAGGTTCGCTATATGAGCTGAGAACGATAACTGGCCATCCAGAATCACTCCAAGACTTCTTGCATCCTCAGTCGGGGCGATCAACGAGTTCCCGAATGAGATGGTGAGATCACAGTGAGGACCTGTAGTGCTCGGGATGAACAGCAGCTCAGTCTTGCTGGGATTGAGCTTAAGGTGGTGAGCTGTCATCCATGAGCTGATGTCGGTCAGGCATGCTGAGATGCGGTTGCAGACCTGTGTATCAGATGATGGGAAGGAAAGCATGAGTTGCGTATCATCAGCATAGCAGTGATAAGAAAAGCCATGAGAAGTGATTACTTCTCCAAGAGAAAGAGTGTAAAGAGAAAAGAGAAGAGGACCCAACACCGAGCCTTGAGGGACACCGGTGGAGAGCCTACATGGAGCAGACGTGGACCCATTCCATGTTACCTGATAGTGGCGGTCCTCCAGGTAGGACTCAAACCACTTCCATGCAGTGCCGGTAGAGACACAGTGCCGGTAGAGACACAGTGCCGGTAGAGACACTACTTATGTATGTGTAGCTCAATAAATATTGCCTATCAGTCTAATTGTATCATCCTTTATCAACCTTTATCATCCTTCCCCATAGCATTGCAATCAGAAACTTCCTTCTGGGTGTAACTACTCTTTTAAGAATGAGCGTATTAAGAGCTGTAAATATTAATTCCAGTACTTGTTCTCACCATTTTCCTAAAAGTGTTTTAAACTTTGTTTCTACTAGTAGTTGATTTACAACAGGTACTGTATTCATAGACAATAACAACCCTTCACTGCCTGTGTTTCCAATAAATAAATAACAAATAAACAACAAATAAATAAACAAACACCCAGTTTACTCCACAGCTGACTAACGAAGATGGTGGTTGGTGTAGCTCAGCAGATAACACCACTACCTGCCAGGGAGCCACCGCCACCACCACCACCACCACATGTGGGAGACTGGGGTTCGAATCTCAGTCTGGGTGACTACGCTGTGCTACACCAATATGAGTCCTTGGGTAAGACTCCTAACACTACATTGGCCTACCTGTAATATGATTCACCTTGTAAGTCACTCTGGATAAGCGCGTCAGCTAAACGCCGTACATGTAAAAAATGGGGAAATTGAACTAGTGATGGAATTTGGCGTAATTTTGGAGCAGTCACCAGAACAGCGCTGCTATTGGTAGAATTCTCTGTCGGTGCTCCATTAAAAACAATAGGATATCCAGTGTGCAGGCGAGCATCTACCCCCACATGTAAAGGCAGCATAAGGCTCCATAAGGCTGTGTTACATATAGGCAATGTTAAGCCATGAAAACATTGCCATGGTTAAAGTACTGCCAAGAACAGTGCCTGTTATCAGGTGTACATTTAGGGGTGAAATGCCAGTCAATTCAAAATGACACTCTCCTCATTTATGCTTCAATAACATAGGGTGAACATGGACTTCAACAACGAGCCGCTTGGCATGCATTGGTTGCATTGCTGTCTCCACTGATGTGGACTGTATATTTTGTTTGCCTGCCACCAACATGTAAACAAAGCCTAAGAGTCACTGAAGTCAAGAGATACAACTGATTCATTCAGCATAATGTAAAAAGCTTGACCTTTTCGATCCTGCAGAGTCTGCCACACCACCATCCTATTGATTGTAAATAGGTTGTATGCCCAACTGGGCACTACAGAAACACAGGGCAATCTATCATATGAACATAGATGAATTATAAGTCACCTATTCAAAAGATATAAAACAAATGTGAGTGGTAAAAAAACTTCTCCTTCCTCTTTCGTTGGACATATGGCTTGATTTTCTTCAAAACTCAGCCTGGATGTACCACAAATCAACTCAAAACATCAAAACAGAGTAGCATTTTGCTGCCGGATTTATTCACACAGTACTTTGTACTGATCTCTGTGTGAATAAGGGCCTGAAAGTGCAGCACTGAAATGCCTTATGGTTTCGAGTGGACCTTTCTGCAGATCCTTACTGACGTGCATGTAATACGGATTATGAAATGGGCAAAGAGAGTTCAGTGCTACCACAGGAGTGAAATCTGAATTTTCCACTCTGTCAACGATCATATACCCACAGTCTGTATTCTAGCAAAGGTACGCTCTTGATTTGAGTTACAGTTGTTTCTAATTCACGTTTATGTAGCATAGAAAATTATTACATGATAACATACAGTCTGAGACATACCTTATAAACATGTTGGTAAAACTGTTGGTTTTGTTTTGCCCTGATATTTTATACTACAGTCTGTAGATAGTTGTTTCCCACCAAAAAGGGGCGGGGACATTTTGAAATGCAAAGTTTTCGGATGTGCAGAGCTGATTTTTATGGCAACAAAGCAATAAAAACAGTCTGTTTTGAATTCGTAGTTTATTCAATGTCACAAAAACCTGCATATTTTCATACATCCACCTTTTTAGCCAACAGCAGTTCAGCACCCCCCCCAACCCCCGCCCCACCCGCTCCATTCATGTGGAAGTGTTTCCTCTTTATAACTCCAACCTGGACTGCATTTTTAAATGAAGCAGGGCCGCCTGTAATTTACATATATCTGTCTTGAGGGCACAATAAAAATAACAGGTACCAATAAAAACAGAAGCCTGTGTTTTTCTAATTAGTTCATTTCTAAATGGTTCTGAAATAAATAAATCTGGTCTGATTTTAGTGCCTTAAACAACACACTGTTATAAACAGACCTCAAAAAAAAAAAATACTGTGGACGCATTGGTGTAAAATCTGTTGGGTCATGTGGATGCCTCGGTTCAACTGAATGACCAGAAAAGACCTAGATCCTGAGGTCTGGGTAGAACCTTTACAACAGACCATATAAAACATCTTTCGTTTTCTCCTTTGCATATTGCCACCACCTGCTATACCTGTATCACAAAGGCAAATGCTGGGATGACAATTAACAAAAGATACAGTTGTATGCAAAAGTGCCTCTGGTCAAATTACATATCATCCTCTACAGACACACGGATGCACATTTTAATCCAGTTATTTGCTGGACTTAATGTACTAAAAATACAAAACTACAAATTAAAGATTTAGATTTAATATTTTCCAAAATTCTCCAAAATTTTCCAAAATTTCCAAAATTCAAAAAAGTCAGTCAATAAAACACCACTACTAAAGTACTAAAATTCATTAATTAAGTTCGCTGATTGTAGAGAACCATATTTTTACAGAAACCACAGTACATTGTGCAGCCCTAGTATTCAGTATTACTATTTATTAAAAATGATATAATTTATTATTTAATATATTTGTTTTGTTGGATGGGTCGAACTACTAGTTCCACTACACCTTATAATAGACAGATAACATTTTCAAAGAAGCCTTATTGTATACACTGCACATGTAAGACTGAATGTATGAATAATAAACTCTATGGCATCTACCTAAACTACGAGCTCGATTCTTATCGCTGACCTGATTATGAACTACTTCTTGACTGAACTTGCTTAATTCTGAGCCTCAACACGACTAGATCTTGAGCACTGTTTAGTCAGTAACTTATGGCTTGGAACCCAGCATATGTATCCAGCATGAACTATATATTGTTAATACGTGAAGATATATATTGTGCCCCCCTCCAGGGCCCAGCCCCAGGTGTTACTCCAAGCTGTCTTCCTTCACTCTCCCCTCCTGACCCCCCTGAGGGCCTCTGGTTACTCGACCCTATGCGAAACAAGCGCCTTACGTTTTTCTAATAAATCAGCTCCACTAATCATGCCTTTCCAGTGTGATTCATGGCTTCGCTGACAGGTCAAATTGCCAGTGTGGATCCCTGGCACGGAATGAGTCGAAATTGAGCCGACCTCGTCCTGAGGCGATGTTTGGGTGGGGGTGGAAGGCGAGGGGAGGAGGAGGAGCCCAATGTTAGCAGAGCGGCCTACAGAGGCTGCAGCTCCCTCTTCCTTCTGATTTATGTGTTTTCTGCTGTGTGAGGAGCAAATGAAGGAGGCCAATAAACGCAGCAACTTGTATTCCCTTCTTTTGCTCTCTTTCAGAACGGATACACCTTGGTTTGGTAGATGTAAAGCAAAGGTGAATTTACACTCTACAGGCGTTTGATTGTGCACTGTGTATAGATACAAATAGGATAGAAAATAAAGTCTGTTCATGTGAGACTGTCTTCACATGCGAACTTCATTATGTATCCTACTCTCTGAAGGAATTATATGGGTGGGAACACGTTTTCCAAGGAAGCTAAAGGCTATAAATACAGCCTTTGTAGTAAGAACACCGACTTCTAAAGATAGCCACAGTGTGGAAGAAGGCATATACTGTACAGTAACATGCAATGTGCTGGGTGCCAACATTTGGGGTGATTTGAAAGTGGTTTTCACATCCGCCTCAGAGAACACTTCAGTGCGCACTCACTGTGTATTATTTATATCGTCGCTGTCCTAAGAAAAACAAGTATCTCAAAAATGGCAACTTTACAGGAGATGCCAAAAACCTCATTCGATTTTAATGCAAGTCAATGGAACCAGACGTCCTTCCAAGCACCTCTGGGCCATTTCTGTTGGTCCATTCATCATGCAAATCTCACAAAGTGTAAACGGCAGCAGTTTTTTTTAAATGACGCATAAAAGTCAAAATGGACAAAAATGGAGATACATGTTTTTCTTTGGACAGCGACGATATGTTGTTAGTTTATTTGTTAATTTCACATATTGAGACTTTAGGTGTGAGCATTACTTCTGCAGTTTTACAATAGAAAAAAATGTAATTGAAAATATAAATTGTGCATAAGATTTACAGAACTGTTGGTTCTGTTGACGTGGTGTAACTTATTTTCACTTAGAAAATCAACAGGCCATGTAAATTTACCAGGGTGTTCAAACTTTTGCATACGACTGTGCATTTGAATATGTAAAACTAGAACAGAGATCCGCAGTGTTGGGACGGCCTTGTGTCTTAGAAAGTTTTCTTTATTGCACGCTGCTTTAATGGTACTACTAAGGTAAGGTACCTTTAAGGTAACTACTGACGATACTGGTGCCTGCACAGACTCAATCACAGGCATAGTTTTACCTGCCTCACACTATACTGCCCCTCACAGATTCATAGTGATGCATTGTTATGATAGGCCTCTAGTGATCGGCAATGTCCATGGACATAACTCTTATTCTGACTGATGTAAAAATACGTCTGACAGTAGTCACGGTTATTCTGAGTGTTATATTGAGTATCACTGGTGACTCTAAACACTTGTGTCCGTAGACAGGCGGCGTTCATTTGTTTCTATATATTTAATACTGTATATTAATTGTCTAAACGTATTCTTCATTCATATCGCTCTTGTTGTGTTGTTGTTTCGCTGTCTGGTGTGGCCTACAGAGGATGTGTTGCTCTTCTGGGTCTTCCTCCTAAGATTTCATCTTCGAGCAAGCTTTTCCGTACCACCGTCATCTTTGACTTGCTCATTTGGGGCTTGGAACCAGAGTTTCTATAAAGCTACCAAGTCAATCTTTCACATGCCAGTATGTCATGGTATGGAGGGCTACTAATGGATAGCTTGCCAAATCACCATTAACTCTGAACACCTTTTGAGAAACCCATTGCTGCTGTTTGAGTAAAAGCTCATATCTCATTCTCTGAGGTTTTCCATGTTTGGCATAGAGTGTACATTTAAAGATAAGCTGCCCAAATCAATAGGCCCAAACGTCTGGTTTTATTATAAGTGCAGTATGGGTTTTTCTTTTCTTCTGTAAATATATCATTTTGGAGATTTAAGGTTTTGTTCTAATGGAAACACTACCGTCTAGACAACGTAGATTTCTGGTACATCCATATTGACTTCAACATGACGGTGCAAAGTCAAAACGTGTGCGAAGGCGAGAGAGAAAATCAGAAGGGTACACTTCCAAAACTGGATCTGTTTCTGTCAAAGTCCAAATGATTGTTAGGTGCTGTTAAAAGAAAAGCTGATATAACACAGTGGTAGATATACTTCTGTACCAACCTCTTTGGAACTTGTTTCAGGCTTTAAATATGGTATTGGTATATGTAAAAACATACAGCTATACAATGTATAAATATAATATATATAATATTAATGCAATTGTGTTGTAAATGAATGTGTAGTATAGTCGCCCTTTCAGTTGTGTATGTCGCTAGTCCTGCTTATATCAGGAAAGTATCTCAGCCTTCCTAACTTTGCACTCTGCCCAGTTATCAGGTTTCTTTTATAGTCGTTTGTAAAGTTTTAGCTCTTTCCCTCTGTCCTCAGTGATTCTAGTGTTTCTGTGAAGTGTGCGACACAGATGGTGGGAATTTGTTTAAATGAAATGACATCATTGAGCATGTGCCATGCCAGTGTTTAGTGGTGCTAAAGCTTTCAGATGTGGTAATAAGTTTGCAACATCATCCCACAGAACCAAGTGAACATACAAATTAACACTTTATTGGCTGTGTGGGTTTACAGCCTGTCCCACATGTACAGTAACACATGAGATTCAGAGCTAGAAAATTAGAACGTAGACTGCTCGGTCCTAACGCTTCCCCAACATCTCCATTTCCAAGTGCCACCATTTCTATTTCCAGCCCCCGTCTGATGTCAGAGGAAGGCCCTAAGATTCACGGTTCACTGCCTCAACGGCTTATTTACACGCTCCAAATTGATGTGAAAATTGTCGTGTGTGCCGTCTGTACATTTGAAAGCCATTAGAGGGGACATTTATGATGGAGTGGCTTTACAACCTCGTAAGACCTCGCCTGCTTGGCTTCACAAATTACCCAGAGTGTGTAAATCAGTGCTGAGATTGTTGGGAAAAAAATGAAAGCACTTATGGAGAGGGTGGTGAGACTGAGAGAACTTGATGTTGCTTGACCACAAGTTTGGGCAATATATAAACAACAACTATACAAAAGCCTTCTGGTAAAAGTCCAGTCTGATATCCAACTAATTGAGAGAATAACAGACAAATTCTAATATGCCGTTCTCGAGGTAGTGGTGGGCGGCATGGGCCAAACATTTTAATGGCAGTGTAATTAAAACTTCTGATGATTCGGGACACCTATATTACGGAATATGTACATACACAATAAGTACTGGGACATCATAGTCATTACTTGTAGGTGATTCATTCAGCCCCATTGCCACAGGTGTATAAAATCAAGCACCTAGCCATCTAGAATGTGTTCACTGAATTGAGGATGGTGTTATAATAGGATTCCAGTATTGCAAGTCAGTTCATGAAATTTGTTCCCTCCTAGACATTCCACGATCAGCAGTGTGTAAAGGTACACGTGCAGAGTGCCAAGACACATGGTGCATAAAAGTCTCCAGGACTCTTCTGACTCACTAACTTCAGGGCTCCTGTGGTATTAGCACTAAACTGTGCACCGCATCTTCATGCCATGGGTTGCCATGACTAGGCAGCTGCATGCAAGTCTTACATCACCAAGCACAATGCCCAGCATTGGATGGAACAGTGCAAAGTGGCACCACTGGACTCTGAAGCAGTGGAGACATGTTCTAAGGAGACACTTCTAGCTGATTGACAGGATTGGGTTTGGCGAAAGACTGGAGAATGTTGCCCGCCTGACTGCACTGTGCAGACTGCAAAGTTTGGTGGAGGAGGAATAATGCTATGGGGGTCTTTTTCAGGGGATGGCCACTGGATGTTCCAGTGCACAAAGCAAGGTCCAGTAAGGCATGGCTGGGAGAGTTTGGTGTGGGAGAACTGGACTGGCCCACACACAGCCCTGATCTCAACCCCATCAAACACCTGTTGGAGGAGAACTGAGATGGTGGGGCCCTCTCGTCCAACATCAGTGTCTGACCTCACAAATGCTCTTCTGGATAACTTCACCATGTTGTAGAAAGCCTTCCCAGATGAGTAAAAGCTGTTCTAGCTATAAAGGGGGGATCAATTACATATTAACACCTATGGTTTTAGAATGGTGTGTCATAAAAGCTCCTGTAGGTGTAATCTGTGGGTGTCACAATATTATTGTCCATATATACTGTATTTTGAAATAAAGCCATTTTAGATTCTTAAGTAAACATATATTCTGTGCATTAACAGTGGTGTTTGTCCCTGGATGTCTGTTCATGTCTTAATAAGACGCATTTTAGGAACCAACTCAAACCTGAAATATTTTAGCAAGCCAAGTAGTAAAACCAAACAGTAAAACATGCGACCCCATTTAAAACTTTTTTTTTTCATTTAGCTTTTTATTTTGCAACCTTTTCTTTACCTTTCATCTGAAATAGAGCAGCAGTTACATACTGGCACGTGGGCAGACACATTTTTCCACCTTTTAAGGTAGAAAGTGAAATTAGAATAAGAAGCTAACTTAAGTTTCTTCACATTTAAAGTAATCTGTCTCATTTGTGAGTCTGTACTTACGACCTTTAGACACTGCTGGAATGAATAATTGGTATTGTGTTGCACAGACAAGGCCGGCAGATGCAGCTGACTGAGGCTTCCTCAGCCTGGTCTCATAGGTCTGGTCTTCACGTCATAATCATTCCTTTATACTTGCTGCCTTGACACCTTGCTGTCAAGGTGGTACAAGGTGACTTAGTGATTTCTTTGTTTTCATTTTCAACTTGACAGAAAATTAGTCACCCAGCTAACAGGGCTAGTGTTGCATGGTGTGCACTCTATGTACAATGTGATATGTGGTACTGATATAATGGTTTTGATAAAATACATACCCAAAGAAAAATTACAGAAGAACTATTCTATTGTCCATTCTACACTGCTACCTCCGTCCATTCTAGGCAGTCCAATGACAGCCTAACGATTTCCAGGACTTAAAAAATATGTCTCTGTGATATTTAGTTTAATGTTATTTAATTGAGTCATTATTGTTGCATTTAAACTTAGCAAGAGTTGTAGCATTGGGCTAAAAACTGGGAACCTTGTCTAATTAGGATTTCTCTGTGGTATCAACGTAGATATGGACTCTCCAATCATAAAGGGCTTTAGGAGTGGGACAGAAGGTCTACCTTGCCATATTTGCTGCCAAGATACACAAACGAATAGTTGCACTCAGAAGGAAGTGAGGGATTGCAGTGCTGTTGAGAAGGAAGATGAAGATTACCAAGAACAATAACTGATGATACATTTAGACTGATATGGGGAATATTTACTGAGCTACACATACAGAAGTAGTGACTCTCAGTATGGTGTCAAGTCGCCATGTTTGCTAACGCAACAGGCCAGATGTCACGGTATAGAGTTGTAGAGGTTCCTAATGATGTCTTGTGATAATCCATCCCAGGCAGCTTGAACGTTCTCACACAGTTCCTGCAGATTTTGCGGTAGGGGTGGAGATGGAGTGGCATCAGGCCGTTCATTGCTAACCACAGTGGCTCCACACACAGTTTTGTTGGTCGTTTTCACCAAGACAAATATGTCATTCTGAGTCACTCCATGACAGTCTGGCTTGACATCATAGCAGTCTTGACATGGTGGTAAGGGCAGTTGTCGTAATGGTCTGTGTGCATGCGGTCCTGTGTCATGCAGTCTTCTGCCACTCATGGAGGCATCTCTGCTCAACGTATGCAATGGAGGCAGTGGGCTCTGTCAGGTACAGTGATAAGGCCCATCCTTGCTTATGTCACATGCACAGTCAAGTCTGAAACGTGAATCATACGCATCTCTCACCATGTCAAACCTACCCACCAAGTTTCAATCCTGACGGTTGATTCCTTCAGCTATTGGTGCCTTTATTTTTTTGATAATGAGTGTATTTAACGACCGGCTGTTGAATTTACCAATTACTTTGTATTTGCATTGGGTGAGAATTGTACAAAAGGCTACACTTGGGCTTCTGGAAGTTCTAGTAATGTTACTGAATGTGAACACAAGCTGCAGCCCCACCATGTTGCAATCAATTATAGAAAATGGACAATAGGCTGCTTTGCAAGAACTCGATACTGAATGAGTCACTGTATATTACAGACTTCAAATAACACATGGGCTGTTTGTCACAGGCTTCAAATGTGCATAATTCATCTAGTACTGCCAAATGACCATTAGCTCAGCGCTAACATACTACTAGAAGTATGCTCTGTTATGAGAGCTAGGAAAGTTAAACATTTTCACAAAAGTGGTCTAATTTTGATCAGATTATTGATTAATTATGACCAGAGCTGAAGGCCTAGGTCTAAATGTCATGGATCTCCTTTATAATATACTCTACATAAATTTAGCAAGGCAACAAATGGACTGAAGCGCAGAGAACAGGCAGCTAACTGTATCTAGGAATCAATAAGAAATCTGCCTGAGGTGTTGCATGCAGCTAACGAATGATTTGTCGTGTGACCTGAACCAAAAGGCAATAAGCTCCATGAAGTAATGCCTGTGGAGAAGAGGCCTGCTGAAGAAACGGCTTCTTTGTTAAACTGTGCATTTCCCGATCACGTTTTTCTAATTACTGCTCATTCTCAAGCATGTCAGTTTCATATACAGAAAACATGGTTTTACTAAAGTCCCTTTCTCTACTGCCCCTCTGGCTGGCTTGTGCGGACAACTGCTCCGAGTACAGCGGAGCCTGCAGGGCCTTTTGCGGTCCGCCTACCCACAAAGCAACACAGACTTTCAGTGACAAATAACAGGGCTTGGCTCACCCCACAGCAACAGCCAGTGCATACGTACACGGACTCGGAGTCCTGACAGGGGAAAGTCGAAGCGATCAGGGCTAAAGCAGGCTGGCAGGCCTTCTGGATGTCCATGCCACCATGGCTGCCTTTGCAGGCAAGAGCCACAATGTGGGCTAGTCTTCAAAAGGCTTGAATTTGTCTTACTGACTCACAAAAACGTTGAGAATAACTGTTTGAGACTAAAGTAAATCATTTTAATGTCATTATGCTTATTTTATTCACACAGCTTGGTGTGGTTACAGGGCAGGGACGGCGAAGGCTGAAAGTGGGGTTTTCGGCTTTTCGTTTGCAATTAACTTCACATGTTTGAGTCATAACATGAGGCAATATCTTTTTATGTGTAAAGTAGCTGAATAATGCTTTTTATATCCTCGCTGTTATGGGACATCCTTCTAACTCATTGTTCCCACTGTTTCCCTGCGATATATTTGATTTACTCAAACATGATTTCATTTGTTTCATCTATTTTATATTTGTGTAAACTGCTCATGATGAGCGAAAACAAACTTTCAGGTTATATAAACAGATGTTGAAGACCCACAGAACCTAAATCTGTGTATTCTTCCTAATCAGGTTAATCCTGTTATTGCGGGAAAACTGTGAGCATGTATTAAGTACCCTCTTGGAATAATGTTCCAAAGAGCGATAAACGACTCTCACCATAAATATCACCATATTTCTCTGCCCTTCATGTAAACCGGGTGGTCCTACGCTTCGGTAAAACTTCTGTACACATTTCCTGACCTATCACAAGGCCGACCTCTTTATCCCCGCCCACACAAACCTGTTGCAGAGTCGGAGAAACTTAGTGGGCTAAGATAAGCCAGCATAGCTAAAAGCTAGCAAGCTACACCACAGGTCTGTAGCCTGTTCATTCATTTAGTCACATACATTCATTCGTCACTTGTTTGTTTTTTTGTTCACACACTGTGATGGTTTGTTCGTCCATCTGTATGTCTGTGACTTTTTTTTCATCCAGCTAGCTTCATAAAAAAGCTGGATAATGATGATGAGGGGTGGAGCAGGTGTGTCGGACGTAGATAATAAAAGTAATAGTTTACACTTCTATAGCACCTTTCACAAACCTAAGGGCGCTTTACAAACACAAAAATAAACCAACAAATAAACAAACAAACAAAAAAAATATCATGAAGAATGAAAATGTTCAGAGAAAGTTAAGTTTTTAAGTGAGTTTTGAAGATGGAAAGAGAGGGTGAAGTGCGTATAGATGAAGGTAGGGAGTTCCAGAGTGTGGGGGCAGCAACACTAAATGACCTGCCACCCATAGAGGAAAGCCTGGACCTAGGAACAGCCAGGAGACCAGAGTCAGAAGACCTTAGCTTACGTGATGGAACGTAAGGATGAAGGAGGGCTGACAGATAGGTGGGTGCTAGTCCGTGTAGAGCTGTGAATCAAGCTGCTCATTAGCCTTGCCCACTCAGATAGGTTTGACACTTGGTTGAGGTTGACACTTGGTTGAGGTTGGCACTCAGATCAGTGCTTTTATACTGTATTCATATCTCATATTTTTCATTTAAGCTTTAATAGATGTTTCATATAACATACAAAGTATTATACAAGCATTTGAAATCTGAGTTTCTTGACATTTTAATTGAAACATTGAATTTTGCTGTTGTTTGCCGTAGTATTTTAATTTTGATAAAGTGTTATTTACTCCTGCACCCATAACTTTCTGTATACAGTCCATATACAGAAGAATAGCTAGAGAAGAAGTTCACTTTATTCAAGTTATCAAGTTATTGTTTTTGTGTTATGGCAATTAATACATTTACATATATCTACATATTCATCATCAGTTCAGTCCTGCTGCACACTCCAATTTCTTCATCTTGGAATGCTTTTTGAAGTAGTCTGATTGGCTCCCCCTTCAAAAGAGCTAATTTACATATATCAGTCTTAAAGGCGCAATAACAGGCTAAAACAAAAATGCTGATCAAAAAAACTGATGATCATGATGAATTACATTAAAATCCTGAATTAAAACTTTTCCTTGTGTCCAATGGCATTTTAGGGGAACAGGCCTCTTCACTCTGTATCCTCTCAAATCCCACACAACGCTGAACTATTTGCTGCATATCTGGAGCGTGTTCGTGATCACTGTTGCTGTATGACCAAAACAGACCTGCTCTATCTCATAAGGCTGAAAGCAACAAACGGATCTAAGAGCCTACAGGCCCTGCATCGGTAAGCCACTACAAACAAAACGCTCGCCTATTTTTTTGGCTTTAATCTGACTCGGCTATGGATTCTGAGCACATAATCATAGATAATCAATAACATAAGAGGCCTCAAAACAACTAACACATTAAAGCTTGCTGTGTGTTCCCTCTCCCCCTCCCTTTAAACAGACAATGCGACGGAGAGGACGAGAGAGAGAGAAAGAGAAAGAGAGAGAGAGAGACAGAGAGAGAGAAAAGGAACCACATCCCAGTGATTCTTCTGTTCCCAAGTCTGCCTCCTACTACCAGCTAACCATCGCAGCCCTAACGCACAACTCCGCATCAAAGCCAGAAGGACCCTTTCAGTCTCTACCTCCCAAGAGTTCCCCAGACTCACACGTTACAGTGCATTTCTCTGCGGCACTTGGACAGAAAACACAGTGAGGTCTGTCCGGACAGAAACAGCACAGCACACAATAACCCACCAAGGCAAACATTTCAAAGGAAATGGGTTTCATGGGCTCTCTTTATTCTGACCATAGATAATGCGATGAGGTTCTTGTTGGTTGTCCGCACAGCAGATTAAGGGGGAGAAAACTGCACATATCACAGAGCACAATGTTGTTCACTGTCACAGTCAAGTATATAACATCCCTTCATAGAACTCAAAGACGTCCAGTACTGTGCAAATGCCTTGCACCATCTGAAAAAAGTGTGCTTGAGCGAATGGCTCTGGGCAGTGAGTGTGTTTTTTGCTTGTACAAAAACTTAGTTTTAATACATTAAATATTGATACAGTAAGTAAGTCACAAAAAGGGCTCGTCTCATAAAGCTGTTACTGATGTTCCGTGTGACAGCTGGGAAACACCAGTTTGGTTTGTGATTGGCTGTTGTGTTTACTTTGTTGTCCTCGTTTTTACATAGGTATACATTAAAAGTGAACAAAAATAATGGCACACAAATAATCTAATATCTCATGGCTTACAAGGTCATTTTACAAGCTTAAGACTTTACATAGTATTACATAATACATATTCATAACTAGGGCTGCCCTCTAGAAGTCGACGAATCGAATCGTCAGTCGGAGACCATTTAAGTCGACTGAGACCCTTCAAGTCGACTGACAACAGTGACCTTTTTTTTCTTCCGTTAAACAGACTAAAGCTTACAAAAATGCACAAGAACTTTAAGAATGTAAAAAGACATTTTAATAATTATTAAAGATTAATAATAAATATATATTAAAGGTCTAGCTGGGTTATGACGTATGCGTGCTAAAATATTAAATCCACGTGACGACGTGCGCTGGCGGTTCATCGCAAGGAAGCTAAGGCTGAGAAACACGGGGGGAGCGATGTCTCAGAGAAAGCCTGGAGGAAATTTTTAAGAAGAGAATCTGAACAAATTAAACCGAATTCTGCTCTTCATTTAGTCAGACATCCAACACTGCTCCAAACGAGGGAGCTGACTTCCGGTTTAGACATAATGGCTTTTTGTGGTGAAGGAAAAACAGACCGAAGACGTTTATTTTATTATAATTCTGTTATTTTACAACCTAAATTACAGATATGTTTATTTATTCCTCTCCAGCTGAGATTATCTTTATTTAAGGATGAGTACAGTCACTTAATACCCCTGCCGATAGACGAGAGATCATTATTTCAGCGCGGGTAATAATACTAATAATTTAAATACGGACTAATCTGGTTTTATTTAGCAGTTCATTATTTATGAGAGATGAAAGACGAAGGGTCCTCCTACTGAAGAAGCTGTTAGAAGTGAAGTTAAAAAGACTATAATCTATAAGCGCTAATGTTTAGCATAAATACGCGCTGCTGCCCGGTGCTGTATCCTGTAACTAAATCAGGCTCCACTTCAGATCGGTCAGTATAAGCCCCGCCTCTTTTAGTTCTGAAATATGTTCCTGTGACTCTGCTGACTTTCTAAATGAGGAGGACGTCAGATCTGAACCGTATGCAAACTGATTTACTGATTACTGGATAATATACATGGAGAAAAACACATGAACGAATAGTCGAATCGTCGACCAGGATGGGCGAATGCGATTTGACTGACGGGTACAGCCCTATTCATAACCCATAAGAGCCCAGACTGGTTTCCACCTTAAGGAAAATGAGCAGGGATCAGCTACAGGATAATAAAAAATCTGTCTTATTATCACAAAGAGGTCACATGGTGTCTTCGGTAACATATGCCTCACCAACCATTCTGAAACTTGTATTTCATCATGGTATTCTAGAAATGGGGTGAGCACGGGTTCTACGTAATGCAGAACGGGTTATCACCGCATTAGAACTGCTCAGTGAGTTTATAACAGGCCTTATAGATACAAAACACAAGCTTTTAAAATGAGCTGGGATGTGCCGCATGCACTAACCAAACACATCGCCGTGCTGTGAATGAGGTCACATGTTCACAAATACACAAACTGTCATGTGACCGCATTCAGGAAGGTTCCGTGTAAGTCTCTTAGGGACTCCATGAGTTTAGGTAAGAGATAAAGCTCTATAATAAATGGTTCCGGTGTTCCGGTGTTCCGGTACATGCGTTACTGTGGGCTCCTATGGGATAATGTACACACACTGTATGCCATATACATATGGTATATGCATACATAGCCACATATTCACTTATGATGTTTATCCCTACAGAGTGGGTTAAGACCCATTTTCCACAATATTTAAAGTAAGTTTTTCCATTGGATAGATTCCATAAACAATTTTAATCCACTGTTTTTTTTTTCTTCAGGAATCCTGCTGCATATATATCCATGTTATGATCATTGCACTAGCTGCCAATAGAATTTTACGCCAGTACTTATCATTCTTCCCCACAGGTTTATGACTTCTGTCAAATCCCATGACTTCTGTTAAATCCCATCTATGGTTATCCATACAGATTATCAAACAAACATTTGAAATTGTTTACTCTGAGCTTCCTGAGACTTTAAAGATCTCACATAGTGAACAATTGAATTTTCCTCATGTTTGCTGTAGTATTTTGACTTTGCTAAAGTACCATTTAAGCCCATATAGTCCAGATAGATAAACATAGCTGCAGAAAGGGTCACTTTACATTTGTTATTGTGATCTTATGAAAATGAACACATTTACATATATCCACATATTCACTATCACATAAGCCCTGCTGCCCACTCACATTTTTTCAAAGAGTCGTAACACATGGCAGCCAATCAGAGCTCATTTACATATGAAAGTCTCAAAGGTGCAATAGCAGGTTAAAGACTAGTTACAAAACAGTCAAAATTCAAAAATACCTTTACACATCCTCTACAGAGAACACACTTAATGCACACTGAGTGTTTATTTGCTTCATAGTAATGTAGTACAGCTGGTCCATAAATATTTGGACAAATATATAATTCCTTTAGCTTCCTAATACAGAAAAAATGGAATTATAAAGAATGTGAGCCCGGAGTGAAGACTTATTTCTGAGGATAATCACATTATAATCACATGACGGATGTGAGAATTACATGCAACCATTTCTATCTTCATTTCCATTTTAGGGCTCAGAAGGAACCGGACAGTTCCATGGGCAGTTGTGTGTTATTCCTTCATTATGTCACTTACTAGTAAGCAGATCAAATGCCTACAGTTGATTTCAAGGGTGGCTTTTACATTTGGTATCTGTCGCTGTTCATTCTCGATATGAAGTGCAAGCCTGAAAAACCAGGCCCATCAGAGAGACAGTAAAACAGGTGTGGCCAGGCCAGCTATTTGGCACACAGTAAAAATCCACTGGTCAGCTCCGAAACACAAAGGCCCAGAAGACGATGGAAAACAACTGTGGTGTATGAGAGAGGAATAACTCCCCTGAAGAGACAAAAACGCTTTGCGACAGTCAGGCAAATCAAGAACATCTTCTAGGGGGGTCGAACTATCTGTGTCAAAGTCCACAATCAAGAGGAATGAGATCCAGAAGGTATAAACCAAATTTGAGTTATCTAAAAAAGCGTCTACAAAAGCCGGGATAGTTCTAGAACAACACCTTACTGACAGATGAGATAAAGATCAGAATGATGGGACGAGAGGAGAGTATGGAGAAGAGATAGTACTGTTCATAAATACATCATCTGGAGGTAGTGTTATGGCATATTGTATTGCTGCCAGTGGAACCTATACTGGTGTTATGACTTCTAAAGTGTATAAGGCTACAGTGCCCAGAAAGAGTATTTGTCCCTCTCCCATCTCCTCTTTCTTTCTTTAGCTGTCATATTTAAAAGCTTCAGATCATCTGACTGATTTTAATATAAGATAAAAGACAGCAGTAAACACAAAATCCAGCTCATAAAACATCAATAAATTAAATGAAGATATGGATTTACCCATATCACCAATGTGAAAAAGTAATTTCTCCCTTAACTAATAACTGGCTGTGCCTCTCTTGGCAGTATCAGCTGCAATCAAACGTTTCCAATAATGTACAAAGTCTCTTCTGGGTTGCTGTGAAGAAACTTGGCCCACTCTTCTTCACAGAATTCTTATCATTTGTCTACACTGGAAGGATTTTCAGCATGAACCACCTTTTTATGATCGTGCCACAGCAACAGATTGGCGAATTTTCTGATTGAGAGCAGAATCCATGGTTTTGTCAATTATTGTCACACGACCATATATTAATATTGGTGACATTTTATTTGCAGCCTCCAGAGTCTCTGGACTCCATTTCCCAGAACTCCCTTCAGTCACATGCTTCTGCCACATGCTCCCCCTCATCCAATCACAGACTGTCTCTGAGAAGCTCCTCACCGGAGTTCTAATTGCTCTCACCTGATGCTTGTTTCTCCTGTTTGTACATAAACCCCTCAGTTTGTAATGTTCCTTGCTGTGTGTTGGCTTTGTTTATTCATTTGCTTGCTACTCGGTAGGGTTCCTGCTTTTTGGACTCATTTGTGCAGCTGTGTATTCGCCTCCTGGTTTTAGCCTGGCCTGTGTTTGGCCTCGACTGCCCTGGTGTTATTAAACCCTTGTTCTCCTTCAGTATCTGCGAGGTTTGGTTAGTCACAGCCGGCTTACAATTATAACAAGTTATCCAGATCCTGCAGATGCAAAGCAGCTCCAGACCATCACACTACTACCATGTTTGACATTGGCATTCTTATTGTGGAATGTGGTGTAGGCTTTACAACCAGACCCACGTCTTCCAAAAGGTTCCGCCTTTGACTCATCAGTCCTTGAATATTATACAAAAAGTCTTGGGGGTCATTTATATTTTAGTTTTTTGGCAATTGTGAGGCACATGTTTGTGTTCTTTCTGGTCAGCAGTAGTTTATATCTTGCAACTGTCCTATGGAGGCCATTTTTGCCCAGTGTCTTTCTCATTGTAGAATCGTGTACATTGACCTTTACTAAGGCAAGTAAGGCCCGCAGGTCTATAGATGCTCATCTGTGTTCTTTAGTGATCTCCTGGACTAGTCATCAATGTGCTCTTGGTGAAACTTTGGTAGTTCAGCCACTCCTGAGAAGCTTCACCACTGTTTCAAGGTTTCTTCATTTGTGGATAATGGCTCTCACTGCAGTTTGCTTTAGAGCCTTAGCAATAGCTAATACCTTTCTAGACTGTAGAGTTCCAAGACTTTAATATCGTCACTGTCCAAAGAAAAACATTTATCTCTATTTTTGTTGATTTTTACTTTTATGCCTCATTTGATCACAAGAGCTGCCCTTTACACTTGGTAGGAATTCCATGAAGAATGAACCCACAGAAACGGCCCAAAACAGCTTGGAAGGACGTCTGGTTCCATAGACTTCCATTCAGATTAAACAAGGTTTTTGGCCTCTCCTGTAAAGTTGCCATTTTGGAAATACCTGTTTTTCTTTGGACAGCGATGTTATCTGTAACTGAATATTTATGCATCATGTGTTGGTGGTTGGTGTAGCTCCGCGGATAACACCACTGCCCTTCAGAGAGCCAATACCACTTGTGGGAAAATGGGGTTCGAATCCTGGTCTGGGTGACTATGCTGTGCTACACCAATAAGAGTCCTTGGGCAAGACTCCTAACACTACATTGGTCTACCTGTAATCTGATTACCCTTGTAAGTCGCTCTGGATAAGAGCGTCAGCTAAATACCGTAAATGTGTTGCTGTTTGAGACCTTCTAGTTGCTTCACTTTGCCAGACAGGTTCTATTTAAGATATGTTTGTCTTTATTTATATTTCTTTGTCTAATACTAAGAGTAGTTAGATTATCTGAAACTTTCAGTGTGTAAAATATGCAAAAGTAATAGAAAATTATTTGCTTAGATTCAGTCAAATGCTTCAATGGTGCTTCACAATGCAGCTGGATGACGACCCAAAGCATACTGCAAAGGCAGCTAAAGGCTTTTGTAAAAAAAACAAAATGAATGTACTGTAATGACCAAGTCAATCACCAGACCTCTGTCCGATCGAGCATATATTTCACATACTGAAGGCAAAAACAGAAACTAAAACAACTGAAACTGAAGACAGCTGCAGAAAAGAACTGGCATCACCAGGAAAGAAACCCAGCGTCTTGTGATGTCTATGGGTTCCAGACGTCAGGCCGTCATTGACTGCAAGAGATTTGCAACCGAGTATTAAAAATGACACTTTAATTTATGCTTCTGTTAGACTGGTTACTTCTGAGCCCCTAAAAATGAGGGGTGGTAAAAATGGTAGTCATTTCTACACTAGTCACTTAATTTGGATGTAAATAAACCCAAAGTAATTCTGAAAGTTTGCACATTGAGTTATTATAACTTTATAACTATTATAACTTATTATAACTTATGATTTAACCCTTATGTGCTGTGCACAACAATAAATTGTTGATGTCCAAATATTTATGGAGCTAAGTGCAAAACAACTTGTGCAAAAATGATATTTTAGCTTATTTTTTGTATTTGTTTTATTTCTTTAGGATAAATTGTGGAAATATGTAATCAGGCTTCTCTGCCATTGGTTGAAAAAGACTGAGGATAGACAGACAGACAGACAAACATATGCACAAAGACATAGGCACACCTAAACTGTTGCTCAGAGATGATGGGTGTCTGATCACTGCTCAGTTCTGGTCTGTGGTCATCTTTGTTGTGGTCACTTGGGATTCTGAATGGTGTTGGAACTGGATCCCATGCATCGCTCAAGTTATAGCTGGAGGCTGATCAGGCTTCTGTTTTGTATCACCAGAGCTGACACTGTAAACGGCCCCTGTTGTTCTGATATTGTCCTGCACCGTGTCTTCACACAGCTCATTAGTAGGACTGCATTTCCACAGGTCAGATGTAAACATTCAACACTTTACTGCCTACATCTCTAGTCAGAAAGCATGTGATGCTTGGGCTTTGCAACAGATGTGCTCAATTATTGTCTTTCTGTTATTGCAATATTTGTGTTTTGGTATTGTGTTTGGTTGGTTTCAATGGTGTTGCTGTGAGAATGTCAAAGACTGTGAGTTTTAAAGATATTCAGATCACCCATAAGGCCATGATAATCTTTAGATCATATGGTTAGCCTGGTTAATGGCCCTTGAAACAACACTCAACTGGAATAAAACATTCAGATGGCAGAATGTTCTCTGGAATATGTGCCTGTTCAAATACCACCATACAGCCAAAATACAAAAAAATTCTAATTATGTAACATGTGTGTGTGTGTTTGTGTGCGTGTGTGTGTTTGTGCATATAAGTATGCAATTATGTGGACACAATGAACTTCTGATGTTCCCTTATTACTGTCACTTCACCGTCCAAATGGCTTTCCAGAACTCTGATATGATCCAGAAAAGGAACACCAAAGCAAGAAAAACACAAACTGAGAAACTGAGAGGAGAAAAATCTGTAAACAAGTGAAGATAATAAGATGATTTACAACTATATACATATTTACTTTCATTAATTCCAGATCATATATATGAAGGATATATGTGATGGTTGGTGTAGCTCAGCAGATAACACCACTACCCACCAAGTAGTCAACACCACATGTGGGAGAATGGGGTCCGAATCCCGGTCTGGGTGACTATGCTGTGCTACACCAATAAGAGTCCTTGGGCAAGACTCCTAACACTACACTGGCCTGTCTGTAATGTGATTAACCTTGTAAGTCTCTCTGGATAAGAGCGTCAGCTAAATGCTGTAAATGTAAATATGATCATATACATCCATCACCCTATAATGTTACAACTTCCTTGCAGCTACACCTATTGTCCAATTTTATCAGCTCTGCTGACCATATAGAAGCACTTTGGAGTTCCACAACTACAGACTGTAGTCCATGTGCACACTTTTCTACCCTGTTCTTTAATGGTCAGTACCCCAACGGGACCACCACAGAGCAGGTATTATGTGGGTGGTGGATCATTCTCAGCACTGCAGTGACACTGACGTTGTGGTGGTGTATTAGGGTGTGTTGTGTTGGTGTGAGTGGATCAGACACAGCAGTGCTGCTGGAGACATTGTGTACACTCACTGGCCACTCTCTTAGACACTCCTACCTTGCTGGTACTTGTTCAAGGACATTACCCACAGGACGCTGTTGACTGGATGTTGCTGGTGCACCGAGTATTCTCAGTCCAGCAGTGACACTGAGGTTGATATTAGTTTTCTGGTGGGCCTCTATTCTTTACAGTTACAGTTGGGACTTGGGTTGGAAAAGGTTGAGAGCCTTTGTGCTATATACACTATAGAGGCTCTCAGCCATCCATATAAAAGTGTTCATGACTTTGATTGGTGTTAATTCTTTTCACTGGTACTTATAAGTTATATTACTAGTAACATATCTACACAGTTGGGTTGGCAAGCTACTTTTAGGTTACCAGCTCACTTGGTGACCACTGGTTTAGTGATTAGCCAGCTAAACAAAGGTACCCTCGATCCCCACTGTCGAGTCAATGGAAAATATAGCAACGCCGAGCCAACACATATACCAACATCGAGCAAGTGTAACTGCCTCAGTGTCAGAGGGAGCAAACTTCTGTCCTGCACACAATATATTGTTATATACTGAATATCTCTTCTGTATGGACGTTTTAGCTGTTGGCTTGAACATCAGCTGCTATTCTCACTACCTGCACTGTACACTACTATATATACATCTACTGTTTACAGACACTACTTAATTGCAACCCTGACCTCAACATACTGTACTTTCCAATATGTACACTTAACACTGAGCGGTATTTGTCTCTCCTGCATATGCTACCAGCTGTTTGCACTTCAGTTCTAGTAACATTATGATGTACAGTTACTGTTCTTGCACATGTATTTTTTATGGTGTTTGTCTTTTTGTCTTTACACTATTACTTATTTATCTATTTTTTAATTACTTTAATAAAGAAATAGCCTGTTAGTGTTACATTATACTGTATAACCATGTACTAGTATAGGGACATTAAAGATGAATTAAACTGAAAATCCAAAATCCTGGCTTAAACATGAAATGCCCATCCCAGCCAGTTTAAATTAGATTTTTTAATGCCTCTATTACATACCCTGTTAAGGAACAGCAACATTGTTGTTGTTGTCCACCCAAATAATTCAAATGCCTACCCAGAGGATGACATCCTAGTAACACCTCTGGATTTATCCACTCGGGGAGTCTAAAGCACAACCAACCTTAAACCAGAGCTGGATGCAATTACACACTTCCACCATAGGGGTCCCCAAATCCCCAAACCTTACATAATAGAGTAGCCTGTTTATTTTTATTGATTTATTCTTTGGCACCCTATTTCTTTTATGTGATCATGTACATTTCACCACTGCAGAGTCTGCTGAAGCCTGTGTCCCATGCGAGTGAAAAGATGTTTGTGAAGGAGTGTTGCTTTCTGCAGCAGTCCATCAGTCAGGCCGTGGAGAGTTGTGGGTTGGCTAATGTTACACTGAAAGCACAAACTCCACAATTGATAGTAAACGTATAAATACTAGGGATGCACAGAAATGAAATTGTTGGCCGAAGCTGAAACTGAACAAAATTAAACATACCAAACACATTTTTTCACTATGTTTCGTTAAGTTTGCCACTTTTCCACCATTGCATAAATTAAATAGGCTAAATTCCAAATAGCAAGCAGATGTGTGCTACATCTGGCAAAGAAAAGGCACTGCTTGCCCACTGGCAGTCTGCTGTGAGCCAAAGGTGGCCCACATATCTACAACCTGCATTTGGCCCACCTGTTCCAAAACAGATCTGGTCCACTTCTGGTACAGATACAGCAGAGTTGCCTCTTTTGGCACATGTGTGTCCCACATCTTGTTACTGGGAGAAGCCTACCCAAGTGCCATCAACCCATCTGGCAAAAGGGTCAGATAAAATGGGAAATGTGGGCCAGATATGGGCCAGAACAGACATAAGATAAGATTAACTGTAAAACTGGGGCTTGCGTTTCTTTAAGAAGGATGCGGGCACGCGCACTGAGAGTGAAAATGCGCGCGCGTGTGACGCTGAGACGCTGCTGTCTGTCTGTCCTCGCTGTAACGGCTCGGTTCTGGTACTAACTCTGTCTGGGGTTCAGTTTGGCTAGAATGCTTGAAACTGAATAACACTGTGGTTCCCGTGTATATCCGGGAACTTTAAAAGGTAACGGCGTCATTAAAACCGTCATTATAAATAAATAAATAAGTAAGTAAATAAATAAATAAATAAATTAATTAATTAATAGGTCTTCTCCCGTATTAAATACCTACAGGATTGTTTTCGGCCAAATAATTTCGGTTGCCGAACCTTCGGTGTCATTATGTTCCTGATAAGTTAGCGTTCCAGTGTTACCTGAATGAATGGTAATGACTAATAGCTAGCTAGCTAGCCTGCTAATAACGCTAACGCCGGCTGTTCACTGCGAGCTAGCGGGCTAGCTAGATATCCAAATAACGTGAAAACACGACAAGGTGAGTTTAGCCTTTCCAGCTGTGTATAAACGAAACCGGTAATTTATTTTTTTGTTGCAGTAAAAGTTGATTTAAGACGGGTTTGAGGTGTGCCGTCCGTTCGGTCCTGTTTGTTTATTTGGTTCGCCTTTGAGCCATGGAGGTGTTTATATGGTTCTGCTGGACTAGCAGGTGAATCAACAGGTTTTTATTATAAGGAATGATGTTGGTAATAAATGCAGATGCCTAAAAGATTTTGTTCTTCGTTGTTCACAGAGGAAGTCCTCAGAGGAGCACCAGAAGAAGTGAGTAAAGACCTGAGGACAGAGGAGTAGAAGGTATCCACCTTATTTCATCTGCTTAAGCTTATGGGCACTGAATAAAGAAAAAAATCTAATCCATGGTAAACATAAATCTTAAACGTTTAATGTATAACAACACAGAAGGTTATAAATCCTATCTTTATGTAGGTTTAGGTATAATAAATTTGGTCTCTGGTCTCTGAGTCAACAGCATTACTACTCGCATCGTGCACATAGAGCTCCACAGGTACACAGAGTATACTGTATGTAGGTTGTGTGTTGGGAATTTGTGTCATTTTAACTACATTTAAACTATAAACTACTCTTAAATTATTAATGTAGTTTTAATAAATGTATCTTTTAAAGATAAGGCCTGTCATAAAAAAACAAAGCTAGAGTATTCTAATCCTTCTTTTAAGAACAACATTCTCACACCCACACTACATGCTAGTACACTTGGAAGCTTATTGGGCACAATCCTGGAGGCTCCATAGATCACACTCTGGAATATATTGTACAGCTGCTGACATATTTCTGGTTATTGTGCTTCATTAAAACACTCTTATATAACTCATATAACTTCAGCCTAAATTACTGTAGGTGGATATGTTTCTGGTTTCTGAACAAAACCTCATATGTCCAAAATGCTAAGTTCATAGGAGAAGGGAAAAAACGTTCATAAGGTACATTACTTGTCTTGTAAGTTAAGTACAACATGTTATACAGGAAAACCGGTACTGAAATCATCGGGGTGGGGGGGGAAACCCTGAAGAATGAAAAAATGGACATGTTCCAACTGCAGCAATATATAAATGTGTGGTAATTTTTATTTTAATTAATATTTATTTATTTATGTGACGTTATAAAAGGCAGGAAAAGAAGACAGGCTTTTTCAAATGCAGCTTAGTGTCTAAATGACCTGTATGAATTGGTAAATTAACGGGATATTTTAAAATGTTAATAATGCCCACTTTATTCAAAAATGAGTTTTTTTTTTTTTAATTTAAAACAAAATTTTAACAAACAGGGTAATTCACTCTTATTTCAGAAGTGTATCAAAAAAGTGTGTGATGCTCGAATGTGTGGAAATATCTGTTAACAATTACCTGTATGCATAAAAACACCTACATACTGCTGTATGTTGTACTAATTTAATTAATGGAGATTTGTTTGCTTTTGCCATTTGTCCAGTAACTTCCCTGCACAATGTCTTGTAATGGTTAATCCAGCACCAATATTACAATTGCTTCAGTGTAGTCTTAGCTGAACGTTATTAGTGATGCACTGTTCTTGTATGGTGCAGCTGTTACCACATTAAAGAGGCGGTGAATTATTTTTCATTCCAAATAGTTCAGTCAGACAAGACTATTATGACTATGATTAGCTGAACAGTTTTCAAGGCCTGACTTGCCAAATGGAGTTTTGAAATTCAAGCTTTTTTAACCTCATGTTTACAATACAGGCTCATTTATTGCCATATGGATTAATTGTACATATAATTACTTGTGTGAATAAGAGTTGGGTCTTTTTTATGAGGTAACCTGAAAGGCAGTTCTGTCTAGCCATGGAAATGTTTGAATCACATTTAGATTGATTGTGCCTAGTGTTCTGTCTGCCTAATGAAGGCATAAAATCTTAATCATTAATTGATCACGTGTACAGTTCATTGGCTAATTACCAAATCTGCTAGGAAACCTAATATGTCTTTACTGGTAAACATGTATTTGGTGGTCAGAGTTAGGGGACATGTAAATTAGACATTTGGTTGAATCAATGTTTTAAATGGTGATATTTCTCAAACAGACCAGATCCACAAGTGCTTTTGCATCAGGTCCACAAATACTTTACAGAGATTACAAATCTATATCATGAATGCAGTGGCTTAGTATTGTGACACATGATTTTGCTGAAGGCAACAACCAATACTGCAAAACTGATGAGTGGTAAACTTTAAGCTACACGCCAGTCATCAGAAAGTTGTCACCCACAAGGAAAATGACAGCACATGCCTAGACTTGTAGCAGTCTTGGAATTTTAGATACACTTAAAATAATAACTCCTTTTGTAAAAATTTTGTTGATCAATAGCAACTATTACTATATGGGCTTAAAATGGCCAAATTGGCTGATTAGCTATATTGTTATCTGTAGTCGATACTTAGTCCTTGGAGATATGTAATATTACAGAACCAGCCAGCCGGAACTTCTTTGTTTTCTTAAGACCCGTGTCATGTGACAGTAAATATTTTTGTGCATCAGCTCACAGTAAACATACTTTTGGTTAGTTATGATGTGAACATGTGACTTAAAGCTAACAAATAATTGCAGCCAGCGTCGTTGTGATAAGACTAGGCGTTAGCAAAGGCATGATCTTCTATGCAATTAACATTTCAAACAACATATAAAACAAAAACATTCCCCAGTGGTGGTGGTAGCTAAGCACACGACTCTGTGAGAATAACATTTAATAAACACCTCTGAGTTATGTAAACGCCTGTGTAGGCAAAGCACTTTAGCACCCTTGAACACAATCACATGAGCAATTAAATTCTCTGATGGAGCGAACATGTATGCAAATATTACACACAAGCATATATGCAAATGTTGAGTAAACTGTAAGACGGTAAGTCAGTGAATAATGCTAGAAATAGCCGTAGGTATGTGCGCGTGTCTCACTGTACTGTACCATCCACACTCCCCTTACAATAAATGATATTACAATGATTTGCCTTGGTTTACTTTCAGAAATTGGTTTCATATTTGGATCAATTTGCATGGTTATGGTTCAGTTCATAATTGTATTATAATAGTCGTTCTTTGGTGTAACAGTTCAGAGCTTGACTTTGTGTTATGCAATGGCGCCATCTTATGGTCATGAAAGGTTGGAAAACTTCATGTTAGTATACAGTTAAAGTTGGGCTTAATGTTGGCACATGTAGGCACATGTTGGGAATGTTGGCACATGTAGGTTTTAATATGGTGTATATGCTTAATACCATTTCAATCAAAAAAACACAAACATTACATTTAATAATAGAATATTAAAAATGGATTAAATTCTTTCACTAGTAGGCTGTCATTTCTGTTACGCAATCGAATCGTTGTTTTTGTTATTAGCCAGAGTGAGAAACCAGCAAGCTAATATCCCATTTAACTGTAAAGTATCGTTAAGCCTGCCCTTTCGTTAAACTTTAGCATATGACTTTACTGAAAGGAAAGACATTTTTGGATCATCTTTATTATTATTATTATTATTATTATTTATTATTATTTATTATTATTTTTTTTTTTAACATACGACCCACTCCACTGCAGTCATGTTGGTCACCCCAGTGCAACAATGCCCATCTACAAATAAAGGAATTTTCTCTGTTTGTCGTATTTGAGAAATGATAAACAAAACCTCTCCATTCAGTTTATGTATCATGTTTTATTATCAGTAGACATGTACCTTCTTCTAAGATGTAACTGTCCGGGTTCCCTTTAAACTTAATGCTTGCTGTTGAGTGATTGATTCCTAATCTGGGTTTTTTTCTAAAAACTCAAGACTTCAAGAATTTGTTTTAATGCCCCAAAGAAGTACTGTTTCTTTTCACTGTTATTCTAAACTGTGAGAAATTGCACGAACAAGTACAACTTTAAGTATAACTGTTTGTCTACAGTACCAACCGAGGTGGGTATTAACTGGTCACGTTTACTCAGCCACTTGTACATTTTTAATGGATTTGTACTGCGTTCAGATATTTACATTTTTTTTATGTTCCTTTTTGTAATTTAAATTTTGTTACCATTTTTCTTCCATGCTGTCATGTTGCTTCAACTCTTGTACTGCTTTGCTGTTGCTCGCACCTCAGACTTTTGGACTTTAGCTTTTTTTTTTGTAGACTAATAAAAGCCAAAAAGAGAGGGACAGAGTCTGCCAAGCCTCCGTGTTGATAGATGCTGGATATAGGAAAGGTCGATCCTGAAACAAATGTAGTTCTAAACGGCTGTGTTGGCTTAGAACAAATAAAAGGCGTTTGTGTTGTGAATTGAGGTGCTTTCTGCTTGTTGCTATAAAACAGCTTTTAATCTGTGAATGCTAATTCAATTCCTATTGCAGAGATTCAAATGGTAATAGGAAGGCATGGCCACTAGGTGGAGGCATTGCTCCTTTTAAAGGTAAACAGTGGAAGCAGTATAGACAGGGTGAGCTGTTGAGGTGAAAAGGAAAAGCGTTACAAGTGTAGATATATATCACTGTAACTGAGGTTTGTTCAGCATATGTAAAAACTAAAGTATATGTTCTAAAGCAATTAAAATAATTACTTGTCCAAATGAATGACCCATTTTACATATATTTCAGCCAGTATTATATAAAGATGCCCCACTTCCAACTATGAACAGTCTATAGCTTGGAGTATCCTGTATTTATCTATGTTCCAAGGTTGGATTCCCTGAATGTTAACAAAGAGAGAGAGAGAGAGATAGAGAGAGAAGTAAGTAGCCCTATATTTATCCAGAATACACGACAGAAGGCCATTCCTAAAGTGCAAGTCATTATTATTACTACTTTTACTGAAAAAAAGGAAGTTTTAAAGCGAACTTTCCATTTCCCCTCCTTTATTCTCCAAAGCCGCAGTACCTGCATCCAGATGGTATCGTTTTTTTCTGGCCATCTGTGAAAAACATGATCGATATCAGACGCTACGCCACTTGCCCAGCCCCAGATGGCACAATCGTTAAATTCTGTGCTGTAGTCTCTGTCTTCCTGAGCCACTTAAAATTCCTGTTTTAAAAGGAAACGGGCTTCTAATAGTAAATCACAGCAAGACAAGACGGATATGCTGAGAGGGCACAAGTGCGTGCTTGTGTGTGGAATGTTATGAGTTGATTTTCTGGTAGTTAAAGCTGAAGTGTCTGTTAATAACCGTTATAATACTGCAGCTATGAGAAAGGGCTATTCCTTTATTCCTCGTTGGCTGGCTGTAGCTACTGTGGCCTTTTACGTGGGCCTTGGGTCTTTCATTGATCTGGAAGAAGAAAAGAAAAGGTTGAATATTGCACAGTAGAATGGCAGAAAGGCTGTTGAGTAGGGCTGAAAATAGATTTTTTAAATCACAGTTTCAGTTGCTGAATGTAGTGTATGGGAATGCCAATCAGCAAGCTGGGCATTACTATTTTACATGTCCCTCACTTAAAATGAGGCCTAGAGACTAAAAGCTAGGATCTAACTAAGTCACATAAGACATACAACCTTTCTTGTTTCTTAAAAGATGTATGCCCATTTTAATTTTGATGACAGCAACGTGTTTAAAAAAGGTCAGGAAGGAGCAACAAAAGGCCAGTAACATGACATAAAGCCTGTGTACAACTCCTGGTGGAACATCTCACAACTAGTTAGGTTAATTGGCAACAGGTCAGTAACATGATTGGAATTAAAAGAGCATCCCAGAAAAGCAGAGTCTGACGGCATTAAACATGAAGAGAGCCTCACCGCTACTTCACAGGCAAGAAGTGAAGCAATTTCCTCTACGAAAATAATAAAGAATGCGGGATTTTCATCATCTAAAGTACATATTATTAAAATATTTTAAAAATTCAGATAAATCTGGATAAAGTAATGCTGAAAGAAGCAACACGCTGCTATCCGACTTTTTCAGTAATACCGTGACCACATTCTGCCTGTGTTACAACAGTATGGCTCAGTAGTAACAGTCTGTGGGGCTAATCTCTCCTGCCTGCAGTCCAGACCCGTTACCCATTGGAAATATTTGCTGCAGTATGAAATGAAAATGATTTCTTTCTGCTTCTTTCTTCGGTGCTGCTTTTTATTCTGTGCATCCTCTATCTGTGCAGTGGGAAAAACCAGTCTGGTATTCGTACCCCCCTTTTTGCTTCTTTAATGGCCAGTCCGAGCCCCATCACACTCATCCAGTATTCTTCCCCCTCTTTAGGAGGGATGTCTCAGAGCCTCTGCACCTAGCACAGCTGTCTGCTGTTTGACTGATGCTCCTACCCTGCTTTCTCCTCTGTCAGAGGAGCACCTTCCTGCCGACTCAGACAGTTAGACAGGTGGGCCGTCATCTGCCCTTGCTCGTCCTGCTGAAAGCTATATGCTAAAGGCTGTTAGCAAGCTGCTTCGCCAGCTAAGTGTTTGCCAGCGTTTCATCCATCAAGCTCAAACATGTGGTGTGCTTCAGCCATTTGTGTGAGGCACTTTCAGTATTGTTGATATGAGGTACAGTGTAAGGGGTGTGGTGTTGCAGAACTTTCATGTGCTGTAATATTCTTCATCTCGATGACCACGTGCATGCCCAGTAATTAAAATGGAAATGGATACATACGAGTAACGCGCTGATGATTCATGTTTAAATATAACCATTTACAGCCTCTCTTAAACCTTGAGTATGTATGTAAATGATTCCTGTTCTGATTGGCTCTTCCAAAAAATGATTTAGGTAAAACAGTCCTTATAATGTAAGCATGAATTAACACACTGCTGTACACTTAATACAGCTCAATTTCTTAAAAGGTTGGGACACTGCGTAAAGTGTAAATAAAATGGTAAAATGTCTCACTTTCAACATCTGATATGTGTTCTGTGTTTTATTGTGAACAAAATAAGGGCCTATGATATTTCTTTCATTTCATTCTGTTTTTATTAGCATTTAGTTCGTTACTACTTACGCTGTGCTTGCTACGGCAGCACACCAACTAAAATTGGATCGATACAGAGAAGATTAGCATGGCTCCTGTGAGAGGATGACACGCAAATCCGTGAAGCTTCATATTTTTAGGGGCAGTCGTGGGCTGGAGGTTAGGGAACCAGCCTTGTGACCGGAGGGTCGCCGGTTCGATTCCCTGAACTGACAGTAACGACTGAGGTGCCCTTGAGCAAGGCACTTAACCCCCAACTGCTCCCCGGGCGCCGTGGATAGGGCTGCCCACCGCTCCGGGTAAGTGTGCTCACTGCCCCCTAGCGTGTGTGTTCACTAGGGAGTGTGTATGTGGGTGATTCACTTCACGGATGGGTTAAATGCGGAGACCTTGAATTTCCCTCTGGGATCAATCTCATCTCTCATCTCTAGTTAAATTCTGCGCAGTATCCCGGCTATTTTTCAATCAAACAATTTTTAAAGATTTAATGTAATTAAGACTAATTTCCAGTCAAATGGCCGTTATATGCATGTTTCTAAATGTGTTTATTTATTTAGTCTAATTTCTTAGGAGAATAGGTGCAAGATTGCTAATCTGCATTGCATATTATTGGGGGATGTCAAAATAAAATAGGAATTTGCAAAAACTACTGATCAGACACTTCCTAAAACACCATGTAAGCTGGAGCACCAAAACTGTCCTTATCAGAGAAACAGTATTTTTAACTTCAGGAGTGAGGAGAAAATCAGCCTCCATTTTTATTTCAGAACAGAACAAGGTGCTATGAGTCTGAAAGGATGTGTAGCTCTAAAGAGCCTGCTACTAAGATAAGGATCTAGAAGTAGTAGTCTGCACCTGAGCATTCAAAATGTGTATTAAGATTTTATTAACAGTCAAGTCAACATTTGTTTATGTAGCACTTTTTACAACAAGTCACAAAGCAGCTTTACACAGAATCTGGTCTCCGAGTCCCCAGTGAGCAAGCCAAGGCCGACAGAGGCAAGGAAAACTCCCTCAGTTCAAAAGGAAGAAACCTCGATAGGAGCCAAGACTTAAAAGGGGAACCCATCCTCCTCGGGTCAACACCAGATAACAAGACAAGAAAAGGGAAGGAGCGTTCAGTGTTTGGTAAGGTAGAGGAATACATGTCGGATTAGTCTGTGGACAGATGAATCTAAATTGTTAATTAGGAATTCTTGGATTGTGAGAAGACTGTACTACTAACTCCCCAGAAAGTGGTGGCAATAATAAAGGTACAGATTGGACATATGAAAAATTGATTTTTAGTTGGAACTTTTAATTTTTAATTTTTATTTTTTTTGGTGCTTAAAAAATGAAAAAAAATCTTTGACTGTTTTGACTGGAAATTAAATTAATGCTGGTCTCTGACTTTTGCTCAAGCCCTCTGTGTGGACCATATCAACAGAGTAGTGAACGTATGAAACTTTATTGATACGTAATACATTGATTGTCTACATAATACAGCAAACTCTTTTACTAAAATAAAACCAAGGAAAATTCAATGGTTCTGCTGACATATGCCCTTTAAAGGGTGGCTGAAGATCAGCAATCCGTTGCGCACTGTAAATGAGAAGCAATGAATGCTCCTTGGTTGACATTTGGCATTCACTCAATGAACTTCCTCCTTGTCTTAGCCACCATTAATACTGGCTTAAGTGAATTTATCGTCTGGTCAATCTGACACCTGAATGTGTACGTCAAATCTCCCCGAGATATGACAGATTACCGTTCCAACCAGGCTGATGCATGTTCACATCCACCATAATGATAAATTAGCCCCTCAGTCAGTCAATATCCTCTAGAGCCATTAAAGGTAATGCAAAATTCATGAATGGGCTATACGTGGAGCCATAGCAGAGAGCGTGGGTCAGTTATGAGTTCATTTAACAGTGGCGGCGCAAAAATGTCTTTGTGTGCTCGAGTTCTGTATGATACATTTAGGAAATTTACATTATTGAGTGGGTTTAAAGAAGATGCTTCGCCTTGTAGCTGGATGCTTTACAGGCTGTACAACCCCCTCGAGAGGACATTATTGAATGAGGGAGAATGAGACTTGGAGAGAGAGAGACCATTATTGAAATTCTTAAAAGTGAAAGATTTCCCATCAGATTCTTTTCATCCTTCTCCCCTGGCACTGGGCTGCTTAGAGAGCACTTTGCTCTGTCTGATTTTGTTCGGTTCATAGGAAAGTTTGTCTGTCCATACATTTGTCTAGCCAGATGGGAATTGTTACTTCGAATCTCAGCTAAATGAACCAAAGGGACCTTCTTATCTTCCAGGCCTTTGTTATATAATGGAATCTTTTCAGTGTTTGCCGGAAGGAGTAATTTGACAAGGAAGGCACACTGAATAGGGGGCTCTTGACTAACTGCTTCTGTTGTTGAAGTAATTGGATTAATGTAGCTTTTCACAGTGAGCATTTAGTTATTGTTAGTTCGTCCTCTGCCTCCACTGCCCATGACCCCTGTACACGAGAGCCGAACGACTTCAGGAATGAATACTTCAAAATGGTTCAAAATAAAACTGGGCAATGTGGTGAAATTTGTTGTTGCAGTCATAAATTACATCACCATGTATTTTTCTGAGCATATTGTGGATATCACCAGCACTTCTACAACACTTAACGACTGGTTGTCTCTTTACAAAGAGAGCATAATCTCTGTTTGACTGGAATTACTGCAGTGCACAGCGTGAAACACTGAATAAAAGATTTTAAATGATTTTTTTGCCTTATCGCTCACCTGTAGTTCAAGACAAGACCAAACTTTGTGTGAAATAAGTGCATGCAGCAAAGGACATTAAGAAAGGGGCTAGTTAGAAGGCAGATATCTATATTTGCCAGTCAAAGCCCTTTTCTTCCTCAAGATTAGTCACAATTACACAAAATTGGCCTATTATTAACATGAAATTAAATGCGTCTGCCATCACTTTTATTCACTTTGGCCAATTAGTCATGGCTAGTTCCTGTTCCTGGAAATCTCTCTTTCATCATGCAGTAGAAGCAGTGCATGGTGAGAGCGGATGCTAATGCACGGCCAGAATGCAAAAAAATTGCAAAAGCCTCATCCTCATGAGCCACTCAAGCCTGTGACCAACCTATTGTAAATCAGTTGAGAGCCAGTATGTCTGAATTTCACTCGTACACAGTAATCAGAGCCGTTACTTCGGGGTCTGCTTCAAACATGGTGTACAGTCTTAACCTTGGCCAAAAAATGTGCAAGATCTAGGAGGCTTCTTCACGAGTGCCCATTGTCGTTCAACAGCCTGAGTCATTCCCCCTGAAATCACTGTCTGCACAAGGTGTTATGGGCCTGTCTGGGTATGGTACTTGGACTGGGAATAGTCTAAAAGCCCTAGGTTACAGTGCATCAGAGTGTCTGATGTGAGATCATGATGAATCACAACCTCTTCAGCCCACTCGTCCACACCCCAGACTAATAAGGAACATTTGGTCTTTCCTTCAAGGATTGTGACAAATGGCTGGGAGATAAAAGATGTGATTGAAGAGAACAGGACCAGTGGTGTTTCTCAAGCTGTGAATGTGATTTTCGCAAAGATGTAATGATCAAAAAAGGGCTAAAAAAGTTACTGTTTCTGCATAAAAGATGCTCAGATCTTTCTTTCTTGTACTGTGCTTATTAGTGGTTGGTTTAATCAGAGTAATGATGGAGCCCAGCTCTTTCATGTTTAGGTAAATTGTGATGCAGACTAAGAATCTTTTATATTACATAAAACAGCAGATCTCAAAACTAATGTGATTAACAGACAGCAGATTAAATAGTAGACAGAAACCCAGCACAGTGTTTTATTTATGTTAATATTAAATAATTTACAAATATAAACCGACTACTGTTTCAAACCAAGCCTTCTTTATTAAAACCACCTCCTTGTTTCCTCCACTTACCATATCGTCGTTGTCCAAAGAAAAACAAGTGTCTCCAAAATAGCAGTTTTATAGGAGAGGCAATTCTAGTGTAAGTCAATGGAACCAGACTTATTTAAGCAGTCTTTGGGCCATTTCTGTTGGTTTATTCATCCGGAAATGAACACACAGTGTAAACAGCAGCTTATGTGATCAAATTATACTTAGGTAAAAAACGTCAAGAATGGAGATGCCTGTTTTTCATTGGACAGGGACGATATACAGTACATGCACTAGTGTAGCTATGTAGTTCTACAGTTACAGACTGTAGTTCATTAGTGGTCTCTAGTCTCTAGATGTTTTTGATGGGTTGACAGTTCCCAGTCCAGAATTGACACTACATGTTTCAGAAATCCAGCAGTATTGCTGACAAGCATGTATACATAAGAGTCCATGATTCAAAAAGTGAGACAGCAGACGAGTGTCCAAAATACAGTGGGCTAAGAAATACATAGAGAAATCAGAAAGACTGAGCGAAATTTGCATTGTATCAGCAGAATATACAGCAGATGGATACAGACAAGTGCAAGTTATACAAAATATAAAATAGAAGAAATTGTAAAAAATTAAACCAATCTTTAGAAATAAACGACAAATGAACAATTTTACTTGTGATATTGCACAGTTATTGAAAGATATTGCACAGGTATTGTATAGAAACTGCACAGCTACTATTCTCTTATACCAGTTAAATAAATACGTACAGACTTGATAAGGAGCACAGCTAGGCTGTGTTGTGTGGTAATTCTACTGATCTATCAGTTTTTGTATAATTAAATTAAGACATATGGTGTCGTTCAGAGTGGATTGGTGGTCCATTCTAGAGAAACTTGCTCAATATTGTTCACTTCGGTGGTGATACATGCAGGGTGTTGTAAAGCAAAATGTATATAAAGAAAGTTTTTTCCCCCAGATTTATCTCTATTTAACCATTATCATCATAAGAACTTCGTATGGATTAATTTTGAAGATAAGCAAGTGTTCGTCGTTGTGATTCAGTTTTGTTTTATTTCCCTTCAGTGAAAATGAACCTAAAGCTGCTGTTGTGTATGTCTGGAGTGGTTGGAGCTGGCGTGAAGCTGGAGCTGGTAAGAGCCAATGCAAAGCGGACGTGTACATGTTAATCCTCTTCAGAGGGGAGTCTCCTGGACTTTGTGATGCCATGTTAAATTGTCCTATAAAGGATCCATTTGGAAGATGCAGGGTCTTATGATAGCAATTTAATGTATTCCTTATATTTTAAATAATGTTTTCATTTTGTTTGGAAGAGAAACGCTCCACGAGTACCATTGTATATACCAGTCATGATGCCAGGAATGTGTAAGGCCTAAAACAATCAGAGAAAATATGTGAGATGATGGAGATATCAGGGGGCGGCAGGGTTCTTCATAAACCAAACAAATTACTCAAACTCAATTATAGGACCTGAAGCAATAACCATGTTTCCCCTCATGATAACATAAGGCACATATCCATATTCCCACCTCGACCCGATTCCGTCTCGGCTTTCGTTTAGAAAATCACATCAGAGATAAATAACATCGGCCTACACTGTGTGAGTGTGTAGGACATGCAAAAAAATAGATCACTTCATTTTAATAATTCAGAGCCATGCTGAATAATGGAAAGAATGTCTTTTTTTTTAAAACAGGGCGATATCGAGCGCTGCAGTGGTGGAGTGCATTTTGTGCACTTTCCCAAATCAGACGAGCTTTTAAAGTATCAAAGCAAATCAAAGCACCCAGACCCTCCTGAACACGGCTGAAAGGAGGTTGATAGGAGCCTTCCTTATCTTGGTGCACGAGGGATGCGGAAAAAACAAACACAGGATGCTCTTTTGACCAGCTTTGACAATATAGATGCTTCCACTGATATGCAAATCACAGCCACGTCTGAGGAATCACTTTGAAAGATAATTGAAACGTTTCATGGAAAGGCCACAGTTCACTGCACATGTGAGCCGGTATAAAATAAAAACGATGTTGCAAATGATTTGGGGAGCAAGCAGGCACTGACAACTGTTTAATGTCGACTGCTAGTAAAGATTGCCAATAACGTGGGTTCAGCTTTCAGGGCAATATAGATGGAAAGATTTTACGTATTCCTCTTTTTGACTTGAATAAAGAAAAGTGTGCAGGCTCCATTTGCAAAATGTTTTTGGATTACAAAGTTCAGTGTTCCTGAACATGTCAGTGTAGCTTTCCCACAGCTAGTTCCACATGACTTATTGCTAGTGATGCAAAGAATGCTCAGCAACCGAAATTGTTTGGCTAAAAAAATGAAAAAAGAGAGAATAACTTGTACAGAACAATGTCGTTTTTAATGAGGCCATTACCTTTTTGTAGTTCTTGGATATAGAGCGGGACCTTTACTCATTAGCTGCAGGGCTAGCACCGGCCGCTTTAGGCTAATACCCACTGTAATGCTTTATTTCTCCACTGTGAGCCGCACTGGAGCACGCTGATGCTGTTATTCAGCTTCCAGCATTCCAACCAAATGAACCAGAAAGAGTAAATATTAGGACAGATCTACAGCGAGGCAGAGAGACAGCAGCTTTACAGCGCCTTTTCTCTCTCATGCCCACCCTCGTGACCAGCGTGGAGGGAGGCCCTCTTTGTAAATGCTGCAAACATTTCGGCTGGATTTTTTTTATGCTAATAATGCGATTTTGACTTGGGACTAAATTTTTAATTTCTGTGCATCTCTACATACAACAAATTTAAGGATCTGTCAGCAATTTAATTTGGAAAGATTCTGACTAAATTTTTTATTTTGCATTTATACAACAAATATTATGACCTGCAATTTAATTTGGAAAGATTCTGAAGGATTGTTTATGAATATTATGACCTGAACTATGCCTAAACCGTGTCTGCATAAGTAACTTGTCATAATGGCGATAGTACTTGCAGAATGCATTGCAGTGGAATGTAGGGTAAGGGACTGTGTATGCGTGTTAGCCACCAGCACACCTACAGCTAGCTTGTGTTCACCCAGAAATAGATAACCCAGAGTGTGGCCTGAGTGTCTGATAGATCTGTGGCCTGTGATTGTGACTGATCCTGTGCAGGTAATGGTGAAGGTGCAGGTGGGAGTACGTTCAGCTGAGTTGTACCCCTGTTGAACATTGGGCTGGTGTATAAGTGGTCTCGGTGGGACCAGGTTTGCCTTGTTTTCCCTCATCCTGACGAGTGCTCTGGTGGTACAGGGAAATCTAGGCCCTTGCTCGTAAGCACAGTCTTGAAGTTGTACCAGGCTTCCTTTGGGATTCTTTATTCTCCCTGATGGATCACCTGTGGCCCTGTTGTGCTCTCCCACCATCGTGCACACTAATGGCCTTGCAACCTGGAGGTTTGCTTGGAGATGCAACTTAACATGGTGGACAAAATGTTAGGGATGTGTGCTGTTAAGTAGACTAAGGTATGTTTAGGTTAGTTCCCTTTAGGGCTAAGGAACATTGGTGATGTGGTATTTGAGTCGTTGTAGAGACTAGGCAGATAAATGTGATGATGCAGTCTGGTGCTTTAAACTCAAATGTTTTTTTTCCCCTTCGTGGTTCTGGAACTGGGTAATTTACTATTGACTTGGCTACAACAAGGCTAGTTGGTGGTTGTCAGCTCATTATAGTGATATTTACTGAATATTTCTAGCTGAGGCTTAAAATGAAATTCAGAGGACAAATAGTATAAATAAATTGTTAATGAAAGTATTATTTATTTATTTATTTATTATTTTTTTTTAAATAAACCAGTCGTTTGTCCTTTTATAAAAACTTCCATGCACTTTATAAGAGAATACTTTTTGAAATTACCTTTATTTTTAGATGAAGGGCAAAATAAACTTTTTCAAAGTTGTTAGAAGTTTCTTTGGAGTACAACCAAATCTAGGGAATGGAAGCTCCTCAGTTAATGATCTAATGTGTCATGATATTCATATTGAATGTTGCTTATTCCCATGACTATTCAGTCAGAACTAGTTTAGAAGCCATTTTGGATTAAAATCTCTTTTTGGATTTTTGGATTAAAAGTCCATTGTCTTGTCTTTACTCAGTGTTACAGAAACATTCAAATCTGACTGAATTTCAACAATCCATCCATCCACCCACCCACCCACCGACATGCCCCAAAAGTGCCATAAGTGACATGCAGCATAGATCATTACAACTATAAACAACGTAATGACTTGTGCTGATTGATTTACGTAGTAAAACCGGTGTCACTTGGTGTTTGTCTATATAAATGTCTGCTCACAATTAAATTGTTTACCACTATACACGACTACATTACAATAAAAGTGTCTGTTCTTTCTTTAACAGTTATCTTTTACTTGATTGAGTCTGCCATTGTTGACTTCAACTACCTAGAACTTGGAGTTTTTCCTGTTTACTTTTCCACCTATGTATGTGATATTGGGAAATTACCACTCCAGATAATTGTCCAATTTGAGCTAATTCATGTCCTTTTCCGCTTATTAGAGCCTTTTAGTCGGTTCAGTGTAATTTAGTCAAACTGTCTCTGTACTTGGCACTTTCAATGAATAGAGTTCACTTTGTGCCTGAAACTCTTTCAAATATCCATTTTTCTTTAGTGTTTTTTTTTTTTGAGAACCCTTAATACAAGTAAGTGGTTAACCTTCAGAATATGTTATTTTACCACTTTGGGCTGTTAAATCAGAGACCATGTGAGCTATGTTCACGTAAATGACTGGGTAACAGGGTTGAAGCGAGTAACACTGTTGAACACAGAGAGTCATAGTCCACAGTAATTTGATATTAACAGAGTAAAGTCTAATTATACAACATGCGTATGCAACATGGAGCAGAAGGGAAAGCTAAAAAAAATTAAATGCCTGTTTAAAATAATTTTTATTTTATTTATTAAATAACTGAATTTTAAAAACAGTTGCGAATGTAGTCTAAAATCAGTTAGCGTTCAGTGTTGCACATAAAATGTGGGACTGGAAAAATGAGTCTTATAATGCTACAGTGTTTGAACCTTGAACTAAATAACATTATGGTTATGGTGTTATTGGCAGATAAAAGTTAATATACAGTGGTGTGAAAAAATGTTTGCCCACTTCATAATTGCTTTTTTTTTTATGTGTGTCTCTTAAATATTTCAGATCATAAACAAATTTAAATTAGTCAAAGACAACACAAGTAAACATAAAATGCAGTTTTTAATTGAAGGTTTTTATTATTGAGGGAGAAAAGAAATCCACACCTACATGGCCCTGTGTGGAAAAAGTGTTAAAACATAACTGTGGTTTATTACACCTAAGTTCAATTTCTCCATCCGCACCCAAGCCTGATTACTGCCACACTTGTTCTCAATCAAGAAATCACTTAGCGAAGTAGACCAAAAGATACTTAAAAGCTGGACATCATGCCAAGATCCAAAGAAATTCAGGAACAAATGAGAGCACAAGAGCACAGCGATGACTCATCCAAGAGCTCACAAAAGACCCCACAGCAACCTCCAAAGATGGGCAACAATGGCCTGCATGGCAGAGTGCCAAGACATGACATCTGGCGTAATAGTAACTCCGCATTTCAGAAAAAGAACATCATACCTACAGTAAAATATGGTGGTGGTAGTGTGATGGTCTGGGGCTGTTTTGCTGCTTCAGTACCTGGAAGACTTGATAAATGGAACCATGAATTCCGCTGTGCACCAAAAGATCCTGAAGGAGAATGTTCGGCCATCTGTTCGTGACCTCAAGCTGAAACGAACTTGGGTTCTGCAGCAGGACAATGATCCAAAACACACCAGCAAGTCCACCTCTGAATGGCTGAAGAAAAACAAAGTGAAGACTTTGGTGTGGCCTAGTCAAAGTCCTGATATGAATCCTTTTGAGATGCTGTGGCATGACCTCATACAAGCAGGTCATTCTCGAAAACCCTCCAATGTGGCTGAATTACAACAATTCTGCAAAGATGAGTGGGTCAAAATTCCTCCACAGACTGTGAAAGAAGTTGCAAGTTACCGCAAACGCTTGATTGCAGTTTTTGCTGCTAAGAAAAAAGAAATCATGAAAGGGGCAAACACTTTTTCACACTACTGTGCGTGAGATGGGATATTTAAATGCCAGTTTTAATAATCTTATTTTACATTAAAGATCCCTTCACTTTTTACAGACTTAAAAACAAAAGTCACTTTATTACTTTAAAAAAATAAATGGCACATGAATCGAACTGTAGCAAATGACCCCTGGCTTTATTTTACCCAAACTGATCACGTACCTCACACTCCCAAGATTAATATCCAGAGTTTAGAGGACTGTAAAAGAAAGTGTTATTGGGTGATCTAATTGCGACCAAAGCAGGCCTATTATATATTGCCTCAAGGAGCTCTGAAATATAGGCTGAGCCAGATGTTCCCTGAAGATATTACAGAGTGTGTTCAAAGTGATGCACAGTCTACTATTTTATAAAAAAATCGGCCTTCATCTGTGGTGTTCGGTGAAGTCTTGGTTTATGACAGTTTGCTCCACTACGTGCATACTCCTTGTGCATCACCTCTGCTTCTGCTAATCGCTTTATCCAGCTCTATATTTCAAAGCACAGATTAAAGCATGTTATCGCCTTCACTATGTGGTCTCCCGACTGCTGCAGGGCTAACTTCAGTGAATATAGAGGACATAGAAATGATTAATAGGCTGTGCTGATAGAGATTTGTACCACAGGTATCAGAGAGAGTGAGAGGACGAGAGAGAGAACCTTGCTACAAGGGAGAATAACTTTCATTTGATGAGATTAAGTCTGAAAGTGAAGCTGTATATGTGCTGATGAAGTATCATATCTAGCCAGGACACCATTTCGTGAAGCTGTCATAGTACAGAAGCAGGCAAAAGGGCCTATATCCTGCGTTTTTCATATTACTGTGAGGTCCACTTTTGCTATTTGTGTAGTTTTATCTACAACCCCGTTTTGAAATGAGCAAGATGTAAGTAAAAACAGGATGCAATGATTTGGCAACTCATTTAAGACCTATATGTAATTCTAAGAGTAGCACAAAAGCAACATATCAAATCCTGAAATTGAGAAAGTTTGTTGGGTTTTTTTTATATGTTTTTTTGTTTGTTTTAAACTGGGTCCACTTTAAATATACTCTGTTTTTTCCTGGCATTGTAGAGTTTTAAGTTGCATTTTAAATGCAATGTCAGTGTGTCGACAGACAGTGGTTTTCCATGCTGTGATTTTCCCCTATAGAAACATGTCTGTTTATAACGCAGCGCCGCCTCAGGGCCCTAAGATCACAGCCATACAATATATTGGTTTTCCATATGCTAACTTTCATCCAGAGAGCATTATTTTATTTTCCTTCACTTGTAAATCTCCAGTTTTGAAGATGCATGCTTTTGCCATTGCATCAAGGATTTTTAAATTTAATCATTGGGTGTATATGTGACTGTAAATATGCTGATACGTACATTTAAAACCAGCAGCGTTCACGTGGTGTACTGTGTAATTGGATGTGAATTGCAAGTGAGGGTTAATGGATTTTCCATGATATGGACGTTTTAAACATTTACATGAACATCAAAGCTTCTACATTTAATCTAACTAAGACTTCAAGCTAAGGTGTGATCATGTAACCAACACTGTCATGGTTTAACTAGGTTCTTCCACTTAGGAGCTTGGAAACATGCCATATGTGAATCTAGGACAAAAGGTAGATATAGTGGAGTGTTAAGTCTTTAAAGGAAAGTCTTGTAGCAGCATTCGTCAGCAAATTCCCTTTCCCTGCCTAAAGTATAACGTGACAGTAAAATCTCAGCTTCCCTTACCCTGGCAGCGTATCAGAGAAAGTAGGGGCATCATGAAGGAGGCGCCGCATGTTCAGACCATGCTTGTGTGCATGTAAATAGGACTATAGGTGTAGCCCTTTACAACTAATGTAAATATCTTAGTTCTATTATAGACTAGCTAGACTAGACTTGGGATAATGTGTGCATGTATAACATTGCTAATTAAAGAGACGCTTATGTGTCTGTCTTATTTTTGTCAATTTTATGTAAACTGGCATTGTTTTTGAAACGTGGCTGTGAAGAATGTCCACCTTTTCAGTGTTTTTCTTTGTTCAGTTATCTACTGTTTGCAGTTATTATATGTAAAATGCTAAAGAGAGAGGGAAGCTTCTCTGTAGGGGTGCAGTAGTGTCGTGTATATGTGTAGTTCAGGGCAAGGTCCTAATGAATGCTTGCAATGCCACACTTTGTGTTGTTTCAGCCATCCAACAAAACTTTTTAGTTTTGACTACTTATCGTCCTATTTTACAGCCTTGTGAGTTGCATTACATGCGTGCTGGTAGTGACGAAGTTGTTTGTTGTTTTTGTTTTAAGTCTTTCTAAGCCTTTAAGCTTCTTGTGCCGAATAAATGGGTGAATAAACTTAAATGGAACCCAACACCATTTCAACAAGGCCCTAAATCCAGGTTCTAACACGTTAAGCATTTCATTGTGCATTTTTATAAGATAGCTTTTTGAAGTATTTCTTGTTGACTTGACTTCAGTGTTGCAGCTGGGGGTTGGTGTGTTTAGGCTCCATTAAAGCAAGTGAGGAAAAAAGCTCTCAAGTGGAGAGATCATGTCTCCAGTGTTAAGAGCTGAGCCAACTTAGATGTACATCACAGGTTAAATTATGCATGCAAAATAAGCAGCATCAGTTATTTATGTGAAGAAGGGCCTCTAGTGGGATGAAATTATTTAATGCCATGCTTTAAGCAGGGTTGAAGTGTCTCTGTATGCAGTCTAGAAATCCAGAAACTGTATTGCTAAATCTTTGAAATACACCAGTGACCAGTCCTGGGAGAAGAGTGAAGCACTATGTCCATTGCTTTTTGAATGTATACTTTCTAAACATTTTCAGTGGGTCTAAATAAGCTGATTGTCAGTTTGGTACACAAGCATTTAGACTGATGGCACACATTCCAAGCATCCAAAAACAATCATGTGAATGAATGGGTAATGCAAATGACCCGAAAATACTCCAAAAACGTTAGAGAAAGAAAGCGCAGTGGATCTGAAAAAAAGCCAATGTGAAATGTTTTGGAAAAAACAAATTTGTTTTCAAGTGTCAGTCTCAAGTTAGCTTTCAAGTGGAACTGTGGGGAAAAATAATCTAATGAACTCGCTGTGGTGAAGAAATTAACTACAAACAAGACACAGCACATCCAAACACTTGCGTTCTTTAAAAATGGTTCTTTTGAGATTTTATTTTTTGGTTTTTGTTGTTTTTCATTAAGCAAACATTTTCTGCTTTTCAGGGAGCATAGAGGACATTATAGTCCCCTACAAACGTGCTTATTAAACCTTAAAAGATAGTAGATAGTAGCTGCCTGCTACATCATTATGGAATAACTAAGCATTTCCAGATCACTTGCATTTATTAAGCCATGGCATGAAAAAACAAATGATTGAATTGTTGGCAGTTTTTATAATAAATGATTATATTTTAATTATTATAATTAATAAATAGAATTAGTCTGTGTTTAGTTTGCATTTTGACTTTTGGAAGTAAATGATGTTTAATTTCTAGTGATTGGATATTATTAACCACACACTTAATTGATGTATTAGGAGCTTTTTGAGTGCCCTATAAATGCTTAAAGGTGCAGTTAGCACTTTCAGAGACATTTTATTGATAACAGCAACATATATATGCTTTCCTTAAGTGCTCCTTCAGAAGGTCCGTCCCTCCACAAACATATGGACAAAGCAACAGTCACAGAGGAGTCTTTACTGACCTGTTGGTTTTGTGAAGCAGGAGAAATTTGTCAAGCCAAAACAGAGCAACCTTCTCATCCATTTTCATGCCTTTCAACTCTCAGTGAAGCTGATGTCAGCATCTTTTTTTGCCAGCTGCTTATTCGGCTTTATCTGTTTCACCTTAGATGGTGCACCGGTAACTTTAACTTTCCATTACTGCACGTTTAATTCACCCTTATTAATGTAATAATGAACTGTTGATTTGCTTAAGCTTAGTAAGCACATTATGTCCTTTATACTGTAACCATTCAGATCAGATTTCTGAAATAGCATATCAACATACAATGCAAGCAGAGATGAAACGATATGAACATTTTAATGATTATAATTATGGTGACCAAAGTTATTAAGTGTTTCAGTATTATGGTGGTAGATGTATGCCATCTGAGAACCACCAGAGTACATTGCCCTTAATGACACACCTGAACATTTCTAAAGAGAGTTTTCTTGTGCCAGGCTGTCAGAGTGTCTTATGGCTACATAAAATAGAAAAGTTATACTGTATGCCTTTGTTTTAATCCATATATTTTTCCATTGGTGGAACATGTATTGTAATTCAGATCAATTTCCCTCATTTATAACCACGGGTGTTTCTCTTACCCATTGGTGGCCAATCCACCATTTTGACAGATTATTATTAAGATCATTTGCTTTGTACTTTCCATATCTGAGCAATTAATCATATCGCTGGCTAACTGTGCTGCTAATCCTTGTGGAAAAGGAACAAAATAGTCATTTTACTCAGGCGGTCTGGATTGTCATTAATTACAAGTTATTCATTGAGCAGCATTGGGGATTCAAACTGAACTGAATTTAAAAGTAACATAGGATTACATAGATGCCTTAACTAGTATGTATGATATATTTTCAGTATTTACTGTGTTGACCCTTAGCCTGTATTACAGTTTCCATAGGGATGTTAAGATATGTTAAAAGGGTGTTCAATTCAAATCAGTTTTATTGTCACGTCACATTTTTACAGGTGTGAAGGTGAGTGAAAAACTTGGGTCCGTAGTCCCTTACAGTACTTAAATACAAAAAATATACATTAGAGAATAAATATATACAATACTAGGCACAAAATCTCTGTTTATACTAATTAACAGTTTTATATAACAGTAATATAAAGTTATGGTTAAAACCTATGATATATACCTATGATATGTACACATTTATATATATTACTGTATATTTATATATTATATCATATATAGATAACAGTAGGTCAGTCTATATGTAGTATAAATATGCTAAATGTAAAGTGCAGAGTGATGATTGTCCATGGAGATCATCGTTTAGATGATTAGGTTGTTGATACACAAACAGAAATCATTTCACTTATAATATTTTTTACCACAAATAAAGTTAACAACACCTTCTTTTACACTGACAATAAATTAGCATTGGCAATACCTCATTTAAACAAGTAATAACAGTATCAAGTGTACAGTAACGTTAAAGGTGGCATCAGAATGTTGTAAGGGTTCAAACATGAGAGAATTCAACATTCTGCTGTGTTTTTAGTTCTGTTCAGTTCTGATGGTCAATATTACTCCATCCCCACTAATAAACTGACTGTGGCTGTTTAAATATAATCATTCTTTTAATGTTGGTGGTTTCTAATTAGGACATTTAGACTATCAAACCAGCTTCTTATTTGAATATTTCAATTCCAGTGGGGTAGACGTTACATGGAAACACCCTGGACAGGTTCCCAGTCCATCTAGGGCAGATACACAGACATACATACTCACACACACTCACATCTAGAGGCAATTTAGCATCATTAATCTGCCTGACCTCATGTCTTGGAATGGTGTAAGAAAACATGAACACCCTGAGACAACCTACACAGAAGGGACTCTGGTCACCTGGCCGGGGAATTGTATCCAGGCTTATTTTGTTGAAGCAACAGTGTTACATTGGTGGTTGCAAAACTTTAAGATACCTTTCAGGATCACACAGCTTGCTCATATGAAAGAGGACCATAGAATATTGTAGTGTTGTATCTAGAGGTCTGGGGTTGGGGTTGGATGTAGTCAAACTAGCAAAGCCTTTAAAGAGGTTCGTATAGTATTTAGCTTTTAACCATCACCCCTAAGAAAATGGTAAATGTCGGGTTAATAGCCCACCTAAATATCCTTGTTCTCATTTTTATTGTAGCTGAGTTATTCGGATTGATAGACTGTCCACGTTTCACAGAGTCTGAACTGTAGGGAAGTCATAGGGTAAATATATTGACTATATTGAACACATGTACACATCAAAGGTCTATGACCTGTAGACCACAGTTGCACATTCATAATGAAAGTGCATTAGAAATGATTATGCATGATCAAGCATGTAATGGAGCCAGATTAGATAGCGCTGAGCCTGTGATTAGCAGTTCCTTGATGTGGCTGATAAGAGAAATTTAATCTTAATTAGATAAAGTTCTCTTCATTAGCTCCGTCTCAGTGTTCTTGCACAGTCCTCCAGAACGTCGTCTTTTATTCATTTACTTTCTCTTTTTTTTTTTAATCAGTATATATCTGAAGACAGAAGCATTACATAACAAATGGGTGATGTGTCCTGTGTTTTTCGCTTCTCAGTGTCCAGAAAATGTAGGAAGGGTTTGTTTTACATGTAGATTCTACATATTTAATTTTTATATTCTTACTTTAATTACAGCTTCCATTATTTCCAGGAGACTTGCTTTCAGTTTTTTAAAGAAATCTTAGAATCTTGGAGCTTGGCTGCATTTTCTGCTTTCTGCATAATTCCTACATTCCAACATTCAGTGATGTTGAGGACTAAACCCCTAACTGTGATGGTCAGTACAACACCAGCTGCTTTGTTTGATTAGCAGATTTTGTTTTTTTTGTTTTGCCCTTTTACTTGGCAGCTACACATCCTTTCAGACCCATAGCCTGGATTTTTTTTTTTTATCCCATAGTGGAAGGATGAGCAGAAATACTTGTGGATGCTTTCAGGTCTGAAGCTTGGCTGTCAACTCCCTGTCAAAGATGAAAGTGCTAAGTATTATTTATCAGATTGATCTGAGTTTTGGGGGTTTATAAAGTTGCTTGTATTGCCCCAGAAGGAAGTGTGGGATTGCAGTGCTGTTGGGAAGGAAGATAAATGTTACCAGGAATGATAAATTATAATAAATTTACACTGATATTATCAATATTTATTGAGCTACACACACAGAAGTAGTGTCTCTCAGTATGGGGTTGGGCTGCCAAACGTATCAGTTCCTAATAGTGCCCTGTGACAGTCCATCCCAGGCAGCTTGAATATTCTCACACTGTTCCTACAGTAGGGGTGGAGATGGAGTGACACCAGGCCTTCTGGACATCTGACGTGTGACAACAAACTGCTCAACTTGGCGCTGACCATGGTGCCTCCACACGCTGATTCATTGGTCACATTCACCAAGACAGTAGCGGGACTCATCACTAAAGATGACACTCCATGACAATCTGGTACAACACCTTTGTAGTCTTCGGCTACATTGACGTGGTGGTAAGGACAGCCGTCGCAACGGTCAGCTTGCATGTCAATGGTGCTGGCACTAAAAGGATAACGTGAGTCAGTCATCTACAGAGATGAGCCCAATCCTTGCTTAGGTCACATGCATGGCCGAACATGGACCTTAAATCATTTGCATGTCTCACCACTAAGTTTAATTCCTATTGGTTCATTCTTTCTGGGTGCAGCTATTTGTGCAACTGTTTTTTGATGATAAGTGTAACTTGTTAATGTACCGAAGTAGTTTTGTTAATGTACTGAAGTATTTCCATTTTGTCTGACTTTAGCTCACCCACTCAAAATTCAGAAAGAGCCAAACAGATTTCCTTTGATATTTTATGCTGTTAGAAACCCTGGTGTAAAAGGAGAGCTATTCAAAAGTACCCGAAAGCTACTGTAAAAGTAGAGATAGTAGTTTAACCAGTTTATATTTACACAGGCAGATTTCATAGAGGGAGAAATGGAGCACAAGAAGCACAGCTTCACTTTCACTAGAAGTTGGGCTCCACGTCTTCTGTGGTGCAAACCACATCTTACTGCCCGGCTAAAGGCAGGTAAGTTGCTTTAGAAATTCTTTTTGGGTTTAATTCCATCCATTATTTAAGGGGTCTTGATGGGAAAACCACTCCAAAAAAAAAAAAAACACAGGAAAAAAAAGAAAACGCATCATTTTAAATAGCCTTTTTTAAGATTTAGACTTTTCACATTAATGGGTGCCATAACTTAACATGCACTTAATTATGAGCATTAAGATAAATTTGGATTTATACCAAGGCAGTAACAAACAACTGATGATATATGGTGAATAATAGAATGCATTATGCTCTAGTTTCTCTACTGTAATCTTCCCGCAAGAGCTTATGATGGATTAGAATTTGCTGTAATGCGTCTAATTCAATTCATTACCTAATTTTCAAGCCCATTATTAATTTAACCAGGAAAGTTACAGCTCTGAAGCCACTGAGCTGTCCAGTGTTCACTGTTCACCAAAAAGTATATTAATACTTTAAATTAGAAACTGGCTAAATATTTTCATTTGCTTGTTATTGATGAAGATTTTTGACACAGAATTTAGGAAAATAAATCAATGAATTGCTAATAAATCATCATCCCACTGCTTGTGTCTAGCATCTACATCCAATTCTACTGTGATGCTGTTTTGACTCTAATGTAGGTGTTTTGTATTGTTTGTTTGTTTGTTTGTTTGTTTATTTAATTATTCATCTATTTATTTATTTATTTATTTTAAGCATTGTGGTGTATATGTACTGCTTGCATAGATGATGGCATCACAACTATATGGAAAAATGCTTTTCATTAAATATTAATTAAATATTAATTCTGTTAACTCACTTAAATTTTCCTGCATTAAATAGGTAAAAGGTCAAGCAACATTAGCTTTTGAATGCTGGTTCTCCCCTCTCTCTCTCTAAGCCACACAGAAAAGAACATAATCAAATATTGGCTGTAGCAGTAGAGTGTTGGTGCGGGAGCTCCTTGTCACCATAGTCATCTCTAGTCAACGTCAGTGTGAACAAGCTTGGCACAGCGAGTCTGTCAGGTAGAGCCTGTATTGACACTTCATGCGGCGAGAAGTCAATCTAAGCAGACAAACATCACTACTGTACCGCAGGAGAACAGGTCAGGAGCCTGTGTGGTGTGCTGCTAATGTAAAGCAACCTTTTCATGTAGCGGGAGCTCCCTTGGGCATGAACGCATCAGCTTAGATGGCACAGAAGGGAATTCGCTGTGGTAGGTTCTTAAAGTATGTGGGCATTTGGTTAAAGATGCGCATGCAGAAGTGTCAACACCATTGACTTCATTAAGGGGCTGTAGTTGATGCTCTAAATTTGCATTTTTGTTTTTTTTGTTGTTGTTGTTTATATCGAGATCTACCAGTGCTTTTATTAAGCCTTAGCAATCCAGTAGCTGGCTACGAGCTGGTGGTTTATTTCTGCTCTTATTAGTCTAAGGCTTATTAAGGACTGCTAACTAACTTGATAAACCAATAAAATTAGTTTTCTTTAATTTGCTTTATTATAAACCTGTGTCTAAAGTCAATTAAGTACCATCCAGAACGTTCTTATTTGTGCAGTACATAGCAAAGAGGCTTCTGACCTTTTCTAACTTGCAGCCATCACCGCTGGCCACAGAAGTTAAATAACCAGATCGTTTAACATGCAAACAGAGATAGCAGCAATCAAGCCTGTCAGTTTTGCTTGATTATATAAATGCAACACAATAAATACTAAGAAATGACAATTTTTTACTGCACACCGAACAGTGTATTTCTGATGGTGACTTTACTCACAAAATTTGTGAACTTGGTTCAGTTACAGGGTTCGTTTGTTCTCTGTTTTCTTATGGATGATGTGTCCATAGGCTCTCTAGTTTCTGGATGAGGTGGTAACACTCTCCATACTTCTTCATTATGTAAAAAAAAAAGAGAAAAAGAAAAGAAAAACATCAACCTAAACAATATAATGTTGGTTTGAGAGAAGAGGAGGTTAACAAGGTCTCTGCTACGAGACCACTGTCCACCTGCTGTGGGTCTTCAAATGTTCACAGTTAAGCATGTCCTGGTGATGTACCCTCATACAAAGTTTAGTTCAAGCTCTGCAGGCTGACTAGATCACTGCCAGCAGATGGGCACCCCTGCTGTAATCAATATAATGGAAGAGTAGCTGCAGTGAAATGTTGCTGTGCCACACTAGAACACAGAAGTGAGTCAGTATATACAAGCTATGAAGTGTCCTGTTTGAATTGCTAACAACGCTACACAAACGTTACCATCACGCAGTTTATTTTGGATGTAGACATGCAGGTTCTTAAGTATATATCATGCAAGTATTTAATAACACATGAAGCTTAGTCTCTGAGCCAGCCAGAGTAATACTTACAACTTATGTTGGGGGCTGATCAGACATACTACTACTACTACTACCAATAACAACTGTAATCTAACTAGCATGAACTGCAATTTTTAAATTGGTGTCTCAAATGAGATGCTTTTAAAATGAAACCATGATAGGACTTGATCAACACAGACCTGTTCAAAGCCAGCAATAATGTCTCAGTATCGACATCAGTTCTTTAACCAGGGACAATTTTAAAGTTCCTTCTGTGCCAAGAGTATTCAGTCATGAAAGATGCAGCTTTCTGTTTTGATGCAGGCTTTAATACATTGTCAGTACACTACAATTCGTACTTCGGTCATTTAAGTGTTTTACAAAAAGGAATATACAGTATAAGTGTAATTCAAATTACAATTTAAACAGGTGTAAAAGAGTAGAAATAAAAGCTTACCAGCAGTCTAGACAAGACTTGTTCAACAATAAATAAAGAACTTTAAGCACAATAAATAAATGAGAGATCACTTGAACATCCTAGAGTGTTGACTGTTTTGATTTTGAAATCTTTTGGTGGTCAATAAAAGTTTCACATAGGTGCTAATCCATCACAGAATTAAATTACACCCAAACAAAGAAACCAGGAAAAGTGAGTTGGCTACAGTGGAATGGAGTGAAGCACATGTTAATATCCACAAAAATGCACTTAAATATTGAATGTTTTAACTTTTAAAAAATGGCCAGAGAAGTACAAATCCATTAACATGGTACTTGAAAAAGACAATCCATATACAGTATTTAAAACTACTTTAAAAAACTCTTCAACAACAACAATGTAAAAACCTATTTAATTACATTTAATTGGAGATGTAAACAACGTAATGCAGTGTGCTTTGATGTGTAGTAGTCCACTGTAAGTACTTTGGATTGATGTACAGTTGTGGTGAAAGGAGCCAGTAGTTGTGATGTCTACAACTAAAAAAAAATAGCCATTGTGTTTATTATTCAAAACCACCAGTAATTTTTCATGGCTTCTGATGTTTGTTAAGTCAGAGCTAAATCTGGAAGAAAAAAAATAGTTTTTACTATTATAGTTAGTACTATCAAACAACCTATGTCATATCATCCATGATCAGATGGTATCTCCAAACTACTGTAAATCAGTCAAGCAACTTTTTAGCAGTCATTTCATGCAATAGGTTGCAGTAAGGTTCTCTAGAAAGGAGCGTTTCACATCAAACCACTCTGAATTACTTTGTTTACGTCGTAATGATGTAATTATGCAGAAATTTTGAAAAATTGATTGAATTCCTCTTTTAATGAATGTAACTGAGAATATGCAACTTGTTACCTCATGCATTTGCCAATATGGCTGTTTATCTGTGGCGTTCATTGAGAGTAATGATCAGCCTTCCACTATGCAGAATGCAGCTGTGATTCACTACAATTTAATTATCCATCCAATGATGTGTGTGAAAGAGAGAGGGAGACCATGGGAGAGTGTGTGCGTGTGTGTGTGTTGAAGAGAGAAGGAGTGAGCTCGAGACAGAGAATGACGGGTGTTTAATCAACCTTCAATTCCCCAGGCAGCTCTCTTCTTCATTCTTCTCTCCTTCTTTCTCTTCTATTGAACCAATTTCAGTCAGGTCAGACAAAGTGGTGTGACACATTAGCAAGGGTACCACCTTCTAATTACGGAGAGGTGGCAACGCACGCTTTGATCCACTGTTTCCTCTGAGCTACATGACTGCTATGAGCTTTTGAGCCTGCAAAGTATACTCGTACGTATACACACACACACACACACACACTGGAGTCCACAAACTGAGAAAGTGACACGTGTCACAAACGTGAGTGTACTCAAACGTGTACTTTTAAAAACAAACATGCGCTCATGTTGAAGTAAAATGCTTCTTTTGCTTAAATAGAATTTCCTCAGGTGCAGCTATAAATGACTTCTGTTATAGCAACAGTTATTGCTTGGTTGAACAGGCTTCACATAGACATCACATTTAAGCCAATGAGAAACTGTGGAACGTTTTTTAAATAGCTCTGTCTATATTTATTTTAAATGGTTTTGTTTACAATTGTTCTGTGTTATGTATTACTTGAGTTAACTCAACTTGAGTACACAAGTTCACCTTACTCAAACAGCGTAGTTGAGTCAAACATCCTTTTAATTGTTCGGTTCTGCTCTATAATGAACTCTAGTGTTCTCAAAAGTCAACCCAGAAAAAGCCATGCTTTCGGGTGCTTTATAAAGTGGAGCAGACGTCTCATTGGTAGGTTGTTTGACCTGTATTAAATTGACAACAGTATAAAAACATGATGTTTGTAATTAGCGTTTTTCGTTAATAGCTTTCCGGATCTGATGCCTGGAACATATTCTGAAAAGTTATCCTACTGTATGACATCACCTTTCCTTGAATATCACTTAAACATTTGGGGACTAAAGACACCAACTGATCAATTTACTTTGCCATGGACTGCAGACCGGCTTAGTGTAAGGTATGGTACTTTTTCCCCTTTTTTCCCCCTAAACAGTTTGAAATATGAACTCATCAGACTGTGTGTTTCTAAATGTTGTTCTTATGCGGCTTCAGCTGTGTGTAGTAGCAGTCTTGGCCTTTGTGGATGCAGCAGTGAATGGTGTTTATTGACTGTGGTTTCATCCACATGTCTGTGTTTAATGCAGCACTATGCGTGGGATTGAAGGTCATGGGTTTGGAACTCGATGATACGGAGTGCGATACCATGCTGAGTTGCTTGAAGTAGTTATTTGTGTGAATAAGGTGTAGTGTACCGTAACAGTTTTATATGATGTATATTTGTTAGCTATGTTAATTACAATAGTTATTTGTAGCTCCCACAGTGTTAACTGCCGTCTGTGTGACCGCTTACGACAGATGGGTACTGGTGTGGTGCCCATGGATCTCTGGGCAGTACTGCATCTGCTCACTACTGACTGCTTACCATGCTAAAACTATAAGGCAATAAATTATAAATTTCATTAGATTTGTGCTAGATTTTATTTTTTTTATTTAGGGGCATGTTTAGGCTAATAAAATGCTACATGGAGGCAGGCACTTAAATATCTGTCTATTCCTTTTATGTTTACTTCCAGAGTTGATGGCTCTGATATGCATGAATTATCATATAATATATGTATATGTATATATGTATATATGTGTATATATATATATATATATATATATATATATATATATATATATATATATATATATATATATATATACACACACACACAGGGGTTGGACAATGAAACTGAAACACCTGGTTTTAGACCACAATCATTTATTAGTATGGTGTAGGGCCTCCTTTTGCGGCCAATACAGCGTCAGTTCGTCTTGGGAATGACATATACTGCGTCCTGCACAGTGGTCAGAGGGACTTTAAGCCATTCTTCTTGCAGGATAGTGGCCAGGTCACTACGTGATGCTGGTGGAGGTTCGTCCTTCTTGGTGGTATGCTGACATTACCCTGGATACCGTGGCTTAATTTTAGTCTTTGTTGTTTATACATAGTGCAGTGAAACTTTAAGTTCAGAGAAATTGCTACTTAAACGCAGGTTAATTCATGCATTCTTCTTTAATGTGTACTTCCTCACCGTTTCGTTGTTGTTGTTGGGGTGTGTGTGTTTTGTTTGTTTTTTGTTTTTTTAATGTGTTTTGGCATCGACATTGTTGTTTCCAACCTGTCTAGTTTCACTTAGCCACTGTCCAGTATTCAGATAATGACTCTAAACCAACTGTGAACAAAATAGTTAACACATTAAACAGGATTTTTACCCATTTACCCCATAGACGCATGTCCAGCTACACTGTAGCTGAAGGAAAGGAACGCATTTGTCGACATAGCTTAGACAGGTCGGTTGTACCTTTACCTGTATTGGCTACATATTATTTATTGTAAATATCTTGCCTTAGTTCTAAATGACAGTATTATTATTTTTAAGCTGAAACATAAAAGGTAGTTGTGCCAGAAATGGTCAGAATCATCAGAGCTTGTGCCTTAGCAACTGAAGCAGTGATGAAATCAAACTGTAGTTTTGGAACATCAATCCTCAGAGGTGCAGTCATGATGTTTAAAGAATGAGTTTTCAGTTCTATCTTTTCTTATAGCCATCGTCCAAAGCCTTGAAACATCGTTATAAAGTGACAGGTTTGGCAAGCTGAAAGACAAAGGCAGAAGGCAAGCCCGATAAAACCATTAAGCTCAGTAGACGGTCTCTTTCTTGCACTTAACTTTTTATACCCACTCCTTCTATTGCTAAATATTCCTTTTTTTATCATCCAAGTGCTCTGCGATTCCCTCGGTGGCTTGGGACAGATAAAGGGAAGTCCAACTTAATTTTCTATTTTTTTTGCACTTTAGCTCAGTGCTTAAGATCATGGGCCCATTTAAAATGCAGAGCGCTGCTGAGGAGGGGAGTTCAAAACTGCCAATGACATTGAACTTAAAAGAGCAGAGTGCCTTTTTTTCTGTGAATTATACATCCTTTTTTTTGGCTCCCAAATGGCACTGGGCAGAAACGAAGACCTCAGTTGTCATCTTATTGCTGAAGCTTGTTGACAGTGAGTTGAGGCTGAATTGACCTATGCATGTCTTGCTTGCAAATGCAAGTGTATAAGACTGAGCAGACTTGGACAGTATTGTTTAGGTTGGTTGGTAGAACTTTATCTTTAGGTAAAATGGAATTCACAGTTTAAATGGTTGGACAAAGAGGGTTTCTTTTTTTTTTTTTTAGCTAATTGCATGTTGGTAGAATGGGAAAATGTTGGGCCAATTGCATGACTAAATCTGATACTGTGCAAAGCAGAGACTGCACTTCATTTAATTTCCAGTCTGAATGGTCAGTATGTACATGTACATTTCAGAGTTGAGGAGCTGTTTAAGAGGGGACTTGGTATTAGCTAACCCTCTTGCATAATGAAGGAATAAAATAAATAGACAAAAATAGTTTTTAAAACTTTAAAATTAAAAAAAAATTTTTTTTTTTTAAAGTTACAAATTATAATAAAGACGTCCGTATCTGTATCCTGTACATCCTGTGCTTGCTGCTTATTGCAGTTTTGGTTAGATGCTAAACTGCTTTTCATGTGTAATGACAAAGTTGAATCTAATCTATATCCAATCTAAAGACATACAGAAGCATCTGTGTTAAGACCTAGGAGACCACCAAGACCAAACACCAGCAGATAAATGTTTTCTGTTGCACGTTAAAGTGGAGTCATTTGGATTAAATTTCCATTTTGGCTGCAAGTTAAATAAATGAAGGGCAGTCTCTGACCTCTGGAGAGTACTGTACATCTAACATGTGCCTTTTCACATGCCTTTTTAGCTATTTTAGACAAACTATTAATAGTATTTTGCAAACAAAGCTTGTCCAACTTTGCAACAGATCATTTGTGGGTGTAACACGAATGGGTTATTGGCAGTGTGAAGTTAGACGGAGCAGCAGCCATTGACTGACAGTGAAAATCAAAGTTTTATCCATCCAATAATAATTCTGCAAAGTCAGCAATATTTTCCAATTGGAGCCGGTGTTTTTTCCTTGCTGAGAAATCAAGGAATATTAAACTCTAATGTTATTTTTGTTTTTCTTCCCCTCTTTTACTATGCCAAGGTGTGTGTGCTCGCTTTCATTTGTGCGCACTCAACCTTACAGGTTTCATCATCGTAGCTAATAGTGGGCCGTTTCCACACAACAAGCTCGCAGTTTCATTTATCCTAATACCTTATGCCAGCTGTTCCTCGTGCTGCATGCAATCACCCCCACAAACATAGGAGCGGTTACATGCATAAATGAGCATTCTATACACTCACACCTGACTGCGGCCTAAGTGCTTCATTTTTGTTAATGTGTTTCTCCGGCCCCGGAGTGCCACCGAAGTCTGCACGAGGCTCCGACTCCTATCAAGACTGATGCTGTTCTTGCGCACGGTGCACCAAAAGAGAAACACATTCATTACCTCCACTTTTTCGCTTCTCCCATCCTTCTTCGAATTAAATAAGCGGCTGCTGTTGCCGCGCTGGATGCGTAGTAAAATTGCTGTAAGATTAATCACAGAAAACTCTATTACTGTGATGGGAATTAATGTAACCAGGACATGCCTTGTGATGAATGGCTAAATGAAATGTTAGTGTGAAAAGGAGGGGTGGGGGGAAAAATAAGAGAAAGAGAGACAGTAAGGGGAAAAAAGGAGAGACTCCTGTGCCACAAACAAGTCAGCAAATCCTGCGTCTGTCCCACCGATCCCTCTGGAGTTAGTTTTTCTTCATTTATTTACAGCTGTCGAGAGAAGCACCTGGCATAAACAACTGCACCGTCAGGACAGGAACAAGGTAGCGTGTGTATGCGTGCTTAGGCGTGTGGGAGGGAGGGGATTTTGGCTTGAAGCTGGGCTTCTCGTAACGATTATGAAATATAGGATCAAAAGGCCCTGCACAACAATGCTGGTGATTCGTCAGCCTGCGCCTAATTCCATCCTGACAGATTGTGCTCGCTCAGCTCATGGCCATGTTAACCCCGTGCACTGCAGGAACACTCGCTGCCTCTGTCATTATTCTAATGGCTGCTCTCTCCTGTCACCAATCACACAGGCAGCGTCTGCTTGCTGTTAGTTCGCCTTGTGGTGGTGGAGGCGGTGATGGTCCTGCAGATTTAAAGAGAAGATCTGAGTTCTAGCTGGACAGACAGGCACTTTTGCTTTTAATGGTCTGTTAGGCCACTGTTTTACTGACCACTATGGTCAGTTTAAATCCCCTTAAACAGATAGGACTGGACAGCTGGACAGTCTGTATAGTGCGTGTGCATGTGTGTCCGTGCTATGGGGGGGCGGGGGCAGTTATCTTGGCTCTACCATATAAATGCGTAGGCAATAGTAGGCTGGGGCCCAGCTCACCATCACTGCTGAGGGTCCGGAAGGTCAATGAGAGGCCACTGTCCACCTCCCTAGCATCAACCACAGCCCCAGAGAGCAAACGAATGCCAGAGCCCAGTTCACTTAAGGCTCAGAGGGCAGCAAGAGGCTAGTGTCTAGCTCACTAATGACACCTAATAACCAGGGGGGGAGAAGAGGCCATCGCTCAGTACGGTAGCAGCACTGAGGGCCATGGAGGGCAACAAGAGAACAATTTTCATCTTACAAGTGCTACTTAGGGCCCCTAAAGGTACCAGTAGCTCACCATACAGCCCTTTAGCATGGTAGCAGCATCTTCCACAGTGGTGGCAATGATGGTTGTACTGTGTAGAATAAGACAGAGGTGGCTTGGAGGTGGGTCTAGCCAAGTCTGATTTGATGAAGGGGTATAGCCACCTTCTGGCTGGGCACAAGCCTTTCATAAGTGAGAGAAAGGACCACAGAGGAACTGATGAGAAAATAGGAACTCAGTCACATGACTGAAAAGTTTGTGTGTGCTGCTGAAAAGCACTCTTGCGTGTTTGGGTCATGAGTAAAAAGAGAAATAGATAGTCTCGCCTGCTGTTAGCAATCTTACCTTCTGTGTCTTTTATCCTGGACCAGCACTGCGCATGCTATGATGTACTTTGGAGGTTTAAAATTAAGGACTCTAACCCATGTGTTGCTTTTTTTTCTTTTTTTTTTTAAAACCCCCCTTCTCCATCCATCAGCAGAAAAGGATCATGGTAAGGCCACCACCGGGCAGATATTATTTTGATGGCAGGCCATTGTCAACACAGTAATAACGGCAACATGGTAGTTGCATATTATAGTCTGTAAGCTTGTATGAGGTTCTCTGGCACAGTGTCACTGCTTGGTTGGGAGTCTTCCACCAAAAATATCCAACCAATACCATTATTTGATCAAACACTGGCCAGTGATGGGTTAGAGAATGAACTACCTTGTTTGTACACCTTGTTGTTGATATGTCTAATAAGGTGCCCAGTGGGAGTACATGGTTTTTGAAGCTCCAGCATGTGCCTGACCATAGCACAACACATACTATGTTGGTGTCACTGTGCTGGTTAGCGGTGGTCCTGTGGTGGTCTTTTTGGACTTTTGAAAAGGAGGGGATAAATTCAACACATGGTAGACTTAACGTTGCTGACTGTAACGTGAATGCATTTATACTGGAGGTGTACCATGTAAACTGCCAATGCGCATCTCATTTTCTATGAGCAGTATGTTAACTTAGGATAACTCGATAAGCCCAAAAACATGTAACCTACAGTTCCTCATGTGGATGACAGTTCTGAAAAAGCAAAGAACAGGTGTTTGACCTTTCTCATAATTGAAAAAGATAAGGATTCCCTACATGTGCATGCTAAACAGAACTGGAGTAAATGCTGTTTACGTTCATGCAAATGCAGCTCCACTCTTGTTTTGCCTTTGTTTGCACATGCATACAGGCACTTAGAGCTGGGTGAGTTCTATTCTGACCCTATCAAACACGTGGGCACACTGAGTCAGCGTCAACAGCATCCATGTCCCTGTGAAAGACAATTCTCAATTGTTGTGATAGAAATCTGGCAACTGCCAAGCATGCTAACCCTTTTTCAGATGAACGACAAAAGAGGTACTGGAATGAAGGCCTGTGCCACTTGTATACCACAAGTCAACAGTTTTTGTTCACTAGTCGACGAGAGCCATCTTTCAAAGCTTGTAATAAACCGGCACCCCCACATATCCCAATTATGCTTTGTGCGTATTTCTCTCAAACCTTACAGCCTGCTGACTTGTTCTGCTACGAGTAGGGCTGAGGTAAGCCGTGGCCACTTCACTTTTGAATGGAACTCTTGGTTCCTGTTATCCGTGAATCTCGTTTATTCAAGCTATGCGTGAGCGTTCTAGTATTTGCCATTAAGTGTTTTTAACAGTCTCTAAGCACTTTACTCAGAGTCAGGATATTATTAATTTTTGCTTCATCTCCCAAAGGTAGCTAAAAAGAGATTCCAGGGTTACTGTAAAGTGCTCAGCACAACAGCTCTGTGGCTTATTCACAATCACCTTTATTAAGCCACATTTACTCTACTGTAGGGATGCGTATGTTTAAGATCGTTGGAAGGCAATACGTGCGGACTTTTAGCGTGATTTTGCCATGCTTTTTCACCAAATACTCCCAATAAAGCAGCCCACTGAGCTATCTGCCACTTAGGGGGCTGTCTTTCCTTTTAACCTGATCACTACTGACAACTTAATTGCAGCAGTGTGCAAAATGCTTTCAGCTATCAGTGCTTAAAGGCTCTCTCTGAGCTATTAGTGCTTTGCATTGTCCAATGCAGAGGGTACCCTTTATGCACCCTCACTGTGCCCTGTGGTGGGAACTACAGTACAGTAATGGTTCCTCTTTTGTTTTTAATTCATTAATTTTTTGTCTGTTTGTTTTGTTTATCCTCCAACTTGTTTGTGTGTAAAAAAGGTAAGTTAATCAACCAATTAACCAAAGTTGATCATCAGAATCACTGAAACTAAACCAGGTTTGAATACTGCCAGCCATGTTAAATTTAAACATCATTAAAATAGAATCTTTCCAAGAATGTGAAGTAGGCTAAAAACTCAACAAGCAGCGCAGAATGCCTAGAGCAAAAGGAATTCCAGAAAGGAAAGCAAGTTGGTGAAATATGCCAGTCTTGTAGTTACAAAGCCTATTCTAAGGCTCTGGTTCTCTAGCAAAGCACAGTGAGAGCACTTGTCTCCAAAAGGAGAAAACCTGGCCTACCAAAATATCTTTATGAGCACAGCAACAACCCAACCAGTAGGTCTCAAAAGCACACCAACACCTAAGGAACAGCAGGCCTTACTCACCTTAGATAAGGCCAGCATGTTTAAACAGAGAAACAAATTGTACCCAGGGCAACAACTGCTAGTCAGGAGCCTTAGAATCGTCTCGTGTTTGCCACCTTGATGACCCACCAAGTCCTTTGGGCTTACGTTTTGTAAACTGATGAGTTAAAAGTGGAACATTTTCCAAGAGGGCATCCTTTTACATGTTGAATAAAACTAATGAAGCATGCATAAGAACAGCCAAGTATGGTGGTGGTAGTGTGGTAGGCTTTTTTCTGCTTCTCGGCTATGTGAATACGAGTAATTGATGGAACCGTGAGATCTGGTCTCTACCAGAAAATCCAGCAAGAGTATGTCCATTCATTAATCTGTGATCTAAAACACAAGCACAAGACAATCTGAAGTACAAGAGCAAGTCTGAAACGAAACAAAATGAAGGGTTCAGAGAGGTCTAGTAAAAGTCCTGACATGAATCCCATTGAGAAGGTGTAGCACGACTTCAGATAGGCAGTTCATATGCAAAACCCTCCAGTGTGTCAGTTACAAACACGAGAAAATATAGGAAACTGGGAAGGAGCACTTCTGCATATTCAGCAGTGGCCTCTTGCCCAAAATGACTTGCGTTGCAGGCTGGTTACAGGCTACCAAAGGCATACCTTTAAACCGCTAGGTCTCTTGGCCTGTTGTTCATGTCAACGAGGTGCAGACTTGGAGAAGAATTAAGGGCAAGTGGTATTGAATCGGTTGCTTTGGTCCACACTCAAGTGCAATAGCCGTCTTCCCATCTGGCCCAACAAACCATGCTAACGGTTAATGCATACAAGTTTAATTCTAATGGTCTACATACGTTTCTCTCACATATGCAAGCGTCTAAGAATACCATACAGCAACCTTACTGCAGGCTTAATCCTGAATGAATGGCAACAAATCAGAACTGACGTCTTTCTGCAGAGGAATTTCAGGGGCAAACAGGATACAAAGCCTCTGCTGCTTTGCTTTTGTGTTTGCATGCACATATGCATGAGTGAGTGAGAAAGAGAGTGAGAAAAGGAGAAAGCATGAGACAGAAGAAGAAAGGGTAAATCATTGACATGGAACGAGAGGATACTATTCTGGTACACTCAGACCGAAAGCGCTGAGGACGAGCAGGGAATAAATGGGGGTGGCTGAAAGTCAAGGATGACACAATTCCCGTCTGTCAGGCCCCAAACTCACCTTTCACATTCCAACTTTGTTTACCTTTTTTTTCTTTACTTTTTTTTTTTTATAGTGTATAAGAGTCCAGTCTTCATACTGGCGGGTTGGGGTGGTTGGGGGGTGAGGCAGGTAAAGAGGGGCAGATCGATCATGGCTGGCCCAGCCTGCGGGACTAGTGAGCTGTAAACATTCAATGTGTAGTGGATGAGTGCCTCTTGACTGAACAGCACAGGTCACGAGGCAATTGCTGTCCAATTCCAAACACTATAGACCTGCACCTGTCATCAGAGCGTAGATGCTAGGATCAACTTTTCTTTCTTTTTTTTTCTGTCCTTTTTTCCCCCTCCTTACTTCACACTAGAGTTGGAGTGAGTCTGACTTCAAACGAATAGCTTGACTCCATAAGACACTGTATGGGTTGAATCTCTTTCTCTTTCTGTATTATTGTTCTGTATTGTTACCGCTTTCCTCTGAAACTTGAGGCATGTTTTCCCCCTTTTGTTTCAGGGTCTGCTTTATAACAGTTAATGAACTGTTAGAAAGGAAATATGTATGCTCTATCTAATGGAAACTTTGACATTATACACTCATAAACACAAAAAAAAAAGAATAGCTGCACCCAGAAAGAAGTGTGGGATTGCAGTGCTGTTGGGAATAAAGATAAAGGTTACCAGGAACAATAAACAATGATACATTTAGACTCATATGTACAATATTTATTGAGCTACACATACAGAAGTAGTGTCTCTCAGTATGGCATCAGGCTAATAGAGTTGTAGAGGTTCCTAATGGTGTCCTGTGATAATCCAGCCTATGCATCTTTAATATTCTCACACGGTTCCCTCAGATTGTGTGGTAGGGGTGGAGGTGAAGTGACTCCAGGCCTTCTGGACATGTGATGGGTGACCACAAACATCTAATTATGGCACTGACCACGATGCCATTCATTAGTTGTCCTCCACCAAGACAAAAGTGGAACTCGTCACTGAAGATTCCCATGCACTCCATACTTCCCCGGCAAAGAATGCTACCAGCACAACAGCTCGGGTCAGAGTGGAAAGCTCACTCAGCAGGACAACCTTATATAGTCGGTCAGGGACAGTGATCAGGCCCGTCACTACTTATGTCACAAGTGCGGCTCAGTGTGAAACTTGAATCATCTGCATGTCTCAGTGTTCATTCATTTGGTTGAATTCTGGCTGCAACAATGTTTTCATTGAGTGTTTAATTTTTGTATTATTGTTTAATAATAATAATAATAATAACAAAAGCATTTCTTTTTCACACTGCCGGCAGTTCAAAGTGCCATACAAAAGGTTGCTGACCGTAACAGAAAAATGACTGTATAACTACTAATTAAAATCGTATGAGCCAAGGTCATAGATCCTATAACTAAGATGTAGACTGTTAATTAAAGTGCATTAGAAATAAATTAAATAGAGATATTTGCAAATGGTTTTTAAGTGTTAACTGAGTTTTTCTGTAAACGTGGAATTGAGCTCCACAGTGTAGTGGAGGTCTATCCATGTTTTCTCTGTTTTGAGAAAAGTGTTTGAAGAAGGTAAGACCAGGAGTTGGAACATAAACAGAGAGACTTTCTATAACGTATGATGGTAATAGATTTAAAGCTTTATAGACCAGTAGCAGAACTTGAATATCTATTCTAATAGGCACTGGCAGCCAGTGTGGTTCTTTTAAAACAGGAGTTTCTGTGAGTTGTGTTCTTAGGAACTCCAGTTATCAGCTCTGTTTGTAACAAACATGGAGTTTCTATGCATCACTCTAAGACAGTAAAGGCTTTGTGTTCTTAGACGCTGTGATATTTCCTTTTGTCCTGCGTTTGCCTAAATCTAATCAAACCTCTGATGAAGGTCTGTCAGAGCCCAAGCCTTTTGTGTTCTCGGCCATGATGCAGTGTCTGATGACCTGGCCTGGAGCAAATTGAACCAGCCCACGCTCCAATCTCTCACTGCTGCGTGGACACTTTGATCATAACCCTTTCAACCTGTTGGCATTTTGTTGCTGTAACATTTAACACCCTGCTCCCAGGCCTATCAGATACCGCCGTTGTCCACCCTCTCACTGAGTGCTTTTGTTTCTGCTGCTGAAATGTGGGTGTCTTTGATGGACCCTTTCAGCTAAAGAACCTAAGGTATTGCAGAATGAAAATTTTTCAGTAATGATGCTACCCACACTTATTGTAATTAGTTACTGTACCCAAGGTTTTTTTTTTTCCATGTATCTGTACTACATTAAATTACATTACATTATGAGAAATGGGTTGTTCCTTCCTGCTTCTGTGTGCATATAAGCACAATGTGCCAAAATGAAACAAGCTGGATTCTTAGCATACATGGAAATATCCATTTCAGGCCTGCAGGACTACATCAAGGATCACCTGGAGGAAGGTGGGTAAAGCAGGATGGGGTTGATGCAAACACTGACTGATCATCACACCTTAAAGCATTAGTGAACAGATCAAACATGTTGTTCCTGACTTTGTGGCTAAATAGTCCTGGCACATTTACACAAGCACTATTTCCTTTTATAGTAAATGTTGTGGCTAATTTGTGTTTATGAACAGAGGCCTACAGACGTAGTACAGAAAACTCATTTGTGAACTTGTGTGAGAAGTTTTTATTAAACTTAAACTTGTAACTGAGATGCGGATGAATCTTAAACTGTAGCTTTACTAGTTTGCACAAAGTTATTTTATTGTTCTAGCTAATGGAAACTTCTCTTTCAGTGTTGTGCTTATTATCATTTGAATAGATATCAGTATCTGACTAATGAATGAGCTTCTATTAAAGACTGGTGCACTGAGACTCTAGAGTCTTCTCACCTACACTGAAGGTATTTACTTTAATACTTTTACTCAAGAGGAGGACCTTTTACTTGTACTGGAGTAATATTGTACCTGGAGTATCTCTACTTTACCTCAAGTACATGGTTTGTGTACTTTGTCCACCCCTGCCTGTAGCTGGGTTCAGTGAAATTATAAGTGGAAATCCATATATTGTCTGACAAATGCCGTGGAAGATTCTTATTTTGAGCAGTTGTGGGGTGACCGATCAAATCAAGTAGATTATAACCAATTTTTTCCCAATTGTGGTTACACACAGAGGAATTCAACCTCCACATTTAACCCATCTGTGCGGTGAAACACCCACACCTTAGTGAACTCTCACACTAACGGGCAATGAGAACACAGCCCTATCCGCATTGCCTGTGGAGCAGGTCAGGTTTTGGTGCGTTGCTCAAGGGGACTTAAGCAATGTGGGGATGTGGCTGTTTGGTTGAGGGAATTGAACCGGTGACTTTCCGCTCACAAGGCTGGTTCCCTGACCTCCAGCCCATGACTAAAGTCTGCTTGGAATTTTACTAGTCCCCCATTTCAGTACTGTTTTTAAACTTCTGTTTCGCCCATGCCTTTTTCATCTTGTGGCATTCCCTAGTGCCATGTTCTGTGGTGTTCAGTTATTGTATTGGCTCAAGTAATGATTAGGTCAAGTAATGAAGGTCATTGGCCTGTACAGTAAGTCTAGCCTTATTAAAAAAGTTCCTGAACAGTTTATTTATGGTCATTAATAAACTCTAACACCCTAAAACACCCAGCTCTAACACAGTTCAGAAGGAAGCAGTTGATTGCCAAATAATAAGCCTGCATTTATCTATACTGTTCGGTTTCAGGCCTTGTGTGGGCTTTCAGTTCTTTAGAACGTAATGTCTTCTCATTCAGTCTATGTAAGTTGTCTCTGTGTTGCATTGATGTTTGATTCTAACTTTGGAATTCTATAGCTATGTGACTGAGTTTATATATGTTATGCTCAGACTTGATGAAGCAGAGTTTAGCTTTGATTAGCTGGCTGATTAGCTTACTCAACACAGCCACTGTCCTGTGAGTGGTCACTTGCTAGAAAATTATTTACATCTATGAATTTGATAGATACAGAGCAACTCATCATGTAACAGAATTTGGCGAATTTAGTGTTAGGAGTCTTACCCAAGGACTGTAATTGGTATAGCATGGGGTGCTTGCATGGAGGCTACGCTACGTATCACGATAAAGAGAAAAATAAAAAAGTAAAATAAAAAATGGCACAGCACATGTGTAAAAGGCCTGTGACCAAGCACTTCCGCTTCACTTGGACTGACTGAAAGAGAAGAGGCTAGTCATTCTGCATGGCACTAACATTTTGGCACTACTCACCAGCCACTAGCAGAGGCACTGTGTAGCAAATTATGCATGAAATCCCACAGAGACTCATTGCACAACAGAAATTGTTTCTGAACTACAGTTCTTGTACAGAAATGTGCACGAGATAAGCAGCCGCTGAAATATATAATGTGGGTTATGGTTTTGCATCTGGTGTTAAAGCATCAGTGCTTCTGATAAGAGGTCACCCACGTAGGCTATGTCTCATCTTTGGCAGAGAGCGAAGGGCTGTCTTAGCAGAGTAGTACTCTAGTAAGGATCTAGAAGTGCTCGCCGATTGAGCATTCTGTGTGCATGCGTGGAACGTGCTTTTGACACATGACAGTAACAGATTGCCTGATATCCAGTCGGATTTTTGCCATGGCACAAGTGTTGCTTAGCTATTACAGAGTCTACTCAACTGTAACTAGTTACTGCAGAGAGGTCGCAAATTGATCGGTCCCTTAGTTCTTGTTTGACAAGGTCACATCCAGTAAATGCCTATTAAACGCTTCAGGACTTATTTAGTGCAAATTCTAATTCTCTTTACATGAATATGAGCGATTAGTAGAGACTGCAGAATGCACTGGTGCTTCAAAGCCAAAGTTCACAACAACTGACTCATAATTACAGTCAAATATTCAAATATAATATACGTGTCTGGAAATGCCCATCTATATCTTACAGCACTCCGCGACACAGTATTCTGCAGCCAAACTGTAATTAGAGTCCCATGTCCCATGCAATTTTGCGATAGTTTAGATCGATCCTCGAGGCAGCGGGCCTCGGTGCTAGAATATGGCTTGGCTTGTGCAGACATCTGCAGTTATTGATTTATCTCTTTTTGTTGAGATTTTTTTTTCCTTGTTACCCTGGATAGTGTAATTATTTTCAAATTGTAATTAACATTAGTGCCCCATGCAATTAGAGAAACATTTAAGGCATAGGTTTGGCCGCTGCTGGCCCAATCTCATTTAGCTGTTTTTTATGTGAAAGTAAGGCTCTATTCAAAATGTCATACTACATGCTGCTGGCATACTAAATCTACCTAAAAGTAGTATGTGGTATGCAATAAAAATCTGTAGTGCACTGTGCCTGGATGTTGTTCTACGCCTTTCAGAGTTTCTAGTATACAGTGGGAACTACCTTCATTGTGTACTGCATCCTCTCAGCTCTCAGCCTGCTTCAGCCAGAGAAAATGGCGGCGGGTTAGACTGGGGAACAAACCCAGCCCACTCTGAGTATAAATGTGGGTATAGTGACTGTAGTGGGGAATGTTTGCATCAGAATGAGCCTCAGGAAGGTAAAATATACAGGTCTGAAGATTAATAAAAGAAGAACTTGCTTTAGAGGATCAGTTTTAGAGTGAAATAGCTGAGGGTAGCTAACAGCTAGGCTAACCGTATTTCAGGTGAACTGAGCAGCGTTAGCAGCAGCTAGCTCTAAACAGTGGATACAGTAATAACAGCTCTGAGGTAAATGTGGGTGTAGTGACTGTAGTGGGGCATGTTTTCATCAGAATGAGCCTCAGGGAGGTAAAATATACAGGTCTGAAGATTAATAAAAGAAGAACTTGCTTTAGAGGATCAGTTTTAGAGTGAAATAGCCGAGGGTAGCTAACAGCTAGGCTAAACAGTGGACACAATAATAACAGCTCTGAGGTAAATGTAAGGTAACTGGTCATGTGACTGTATTAGTATACTACACTGTAGGTCAAAATTTGTTATTGTACTGCATACTACACACGAGGCAGTATACAATATATACTACTGTAGTATGCAGTTTGCGGTATAGTAGTTTGCCACCTTGAATACAGGCCCAGTCAAAATATCCTCTACAGAGAACGCACCTATGCACAATTAAGCACCGGTGCTGTTTTATTTACTCAATAGAATGTATTGGGGTGGAAATTAGTAATGGCAGTATATTGACTAGTTGGTTTAGCCAGACACAGCTGGTACAACTGAAACTCTAAAACAAACGTTTGTTCATGTTGTAGTCCTGTTCCAGGTAAAGAGGTGCTCCGTCATCTTGCCTATGTTCTGCATGGTGCTGACTGTTCCAAAGATCCTGCCTATTTAATCACAGACATCATTTCTTCTTCCCCTTCACTCTCAACTAATCAGACGTTTCCTCCCCTGCCTTACAGTACACTGAGCTCTTCTCAGATTTTTACTAATAAATCATCACTGTGCAGTTCTAGCAGTAGATACTGACATCCATGGTTTTCCACTATGATAAACTCCTAACAGTGGTTTTACTGGGATCAGTGAATTTCACCTGATTTTCAGATCTGATCAGACTCACTGTTACTCTAACAGTCATTGGTTATCGCTGCTTAACCTATATACTTCTAATTAATCACAGGTTTAATTAATTCACAGGTTTTTTTTTATATGCAGCATACTTCAATTTATGTTATATTGCTTTTGTGCTTGTCTTGCTATCCAATGTCATCCAGAGGAGTTCCTGATTTGTCTCTTGGTTCCTCACAAGGCTTCTGCCTCTTACTCTAAAGGGCTTTCTTCTGTGCCCTTTTCAAGGCTAGGGTTTTTTAGTCTACGTTTTCATACTCGTCCCAAAATCTTGAGTCTGCACCCTGGAACAGCTCTCTGCTTGTTGGAGTTTGCACTTACTTTTCTGCTTTCAAAATAGTAGGCACTTGATTCATCTTCTGCTTTTTATTTCCCATGGATATGAACACACAAGTGGTGAAGGACATCACTTTTTGGATACATGGCATCTCCCTGTGCAGGAGTATCTGCAAACAAGGAGCCATTCCTATATCTGAAAGGTTTGTGGTCATGCACAGCGACACGGTATTTGCGATGCTCTCATTGCATGCGTCAAAACAGTCTTGCAGTTGTTGCAAAATCAATTGCACACATGGTACCGGGAGCTAATAGCAACCACACACGTAGCAGACCACACCAGAGTTTGCTGGAGGCAAACCCCAGATGAGACAACCAGGTACTGGTTCTCTGTAGCCCTCCCAGACTCAAAAGCAACTTTCTCACTAAACTTGCAGAGCTAGAAGCCCAGGGTCAGGGAAGAATAAAACTGGTGGGGTGGTTAAGGACGTTTCCATATCTGATTGGATAGTTTTGAACACATTAGTCTCCAGAAAACATGCAAGACTATGAGTTTTATACACTTTCAGATGCTGTTTTATATCAGTACCACAGAACTTTACATATAATACCACATAAACTGAACAGTATTGGAAAAATCAGGACTCTCCCTCATCCGAATTTGAGTTTGATCCCTACAGGTAGTTTACAGGCTGTGTCTTATTTTATTTTAGAGGACTTAATGTAAACTTGCCACACATAAATCCAGTCCAGATCTGGAAAATGAAATGCTAACATATCAAAGACAGTGCTGTATCATTTATTTATTTATTTAATTCTTTTATTTATTTTATTTTTAAGTATGTGGTACTTTACATTTTTTTCCTTAACATTTAACTTAACAAAGCAGCTTTAGAAAAGGGGACTTCACAGAACACGCAACAAGTAGGCGGTACTTCTAGGATGTTGTGTTGCCAGAATTGTTCAATCTCATGTCATGCCCCATGCAGCTGCTGCAAGTTGATTGCAAGGCAGCAATTATGCTGCATATGCCTGCTCATCGGAAGGTTGTAAATGATGGTAACCAGATGGTTAGATACGCCCACATCAATGCTACACTGATACACTGAACACAATTCTGCTTTTTTTGCTGTGTTAAAGCACATGGACCTAATAAAGCACATTAGGTAGATCAAACAGATTCAGTGCAGGTTTAGAGTTATTCACTCGTGTAAAATCTTAAAGTTTACGTTATATGTCTCGTAAACTTAATCATCTAGAGTCCTGAGTTTCACAACAGACGTTTGGACATCCCAATTAGGCTTGATGTCAGTGTTAGTAGGTAGATGAAGATCTCTAGTTACACCATGTTTTATGAAGAAAGTAAAACGTGCCATGTTATAAGCTACAATTCTTTCTTCTTCTTTTTTTGTTATATCCCAATTTCATTTGCAACAGTACTGCACTTCATTTGTAGTTAACTGTTTATAAAAAATAAAAAGCCTATAACTTGAGTACTTTATTTTTTATTGTATTTAAGAAAAGCTACAAAAATGAAGTTTGCTGTAAAATATAGTTCTGAAAATGAAAGAAAATCGAAATCAGCCAAGGCATATGCAGTCAGTGGGCATGATCTAAACCTCTATTGAAGTACGCCTTTGTTCTAGAAATACTGGCGATTCCTGAAATATCTTCTGGACAGTACCTATGAAGCATTATCATACCCCCCACCACCGCTTTAATATTTGGTTTCACTATAGACACAGCAAGCAGTTATTGATACCTTACCAGTTCACCTCAGCTGTGAAAAGCAGGCATGAGGTGCCTTGTCTTCTGTATGATGGTAAAGGGCTTTAATACCTTCCCCTTAACTGTCAGTACTGTCTTCACCGCTGTCTCCTTTAGCCCTCTATGTAGCTTTTCACTGTGTTGAAGTCTTTTAAGCCACTGTTGAAGCAAACAGTTACTTTCCCCTAATCAGATTATACACGCTTTAATCCTTTTATTTATTTTTTCAGGCTGATGCAATTTTGCGCCGGTGTGGATCGATCCTTGAGGCAACGTGCCTCAGCGCTGGAGTATGGCTCACACTGCGCAGACGGCCGCTCTTATTGATTTATCCTTTAAAAAGCGCAAACTTTTTTGGATGGAAATGTTTTCCTTCCATTTTCATCCCTGCTGTTTTTTTTTTTTTTTAATATATATATATATATATATATATATATATATATATATATATATATATATATATCTTTTATACACTTTTTATATATATATATATCTTTTATACACTTTTTATATATATTTTTTTATTTTTATTTTGCCCTGATCCAAATACAGTTCCATATACATACATAATGCATCACCTAAATTATAAGCTTTAAGCTATTGCATGCACGCTGTTCGTTTTGGAGTGGGCCAAGTTCTGTGAAGTAGGTCACAAGCCGAAGAAGCTTTGGAATGCTGCTTAGTGAGAAGGAAAAATAATCCTATCCATGCATAAAATGAGCTTCCCCAGACTTGTGCTCGCACATTGATATCAGCACTATCTAAATGATCCAATTAACTCATTCTTGACTGATCAATCCCTTTTTCCCCCCTTTCGGATCCCATGAGGCAAACGATGCACCAATCCCTCCCTAATTGCAAGCATTAAGTTGACACGTTGATCTGATCTCTTGTCAGTACTGCTAAGTGCTTGGATAATTGTAAGCTCAGCGCGCATAAGCCTAAAACCATGTTCGTGTCTGAGATATATGAGATAATGCATCTTAAGCTAACAAGAGCATTGCTAAATATTGTTCAAAGCTTTTAGTGCAGACACTAAGCCCCTTACAGTGTTAAGTATCCAAGCCGATTTGGACCACATACACCAAGTTTGCCACTTCATTAGCTTTTTTGTACCTTCAGGCGTACGCAAATTTGATCAGATACACCATATAGCCACCTTTTGTAGGTTTGTGATTATAGCCTGTAGAACATTCAATAATGCTTAGTCAGGAAACCTTCATGAGGCAAAAATGGATCCAAAATAAGACATGTGCCAACCCTACAAGATGGTGAAGTTAATTTCATAACTTCTAGAGTATTGGAGTAACTGGAGTATTGTAATGTGTTACTGACTGGCTGCCCAGCTGTATCTCTAAATAAGCCCCCGGCTAGTCCAGAATGCACCAGCCTGTGTACTTTCCAGGAACAGTCTGCACACACAAAGCCCTTATTCAGGTAATTTAGACTTTCTGTAGTGTTTTGCATTGAGCTTTTCTCAGGACAGTAAAAGTTCTTGTATTCCAAAGCTCTGGCATGTCTTCCCAGTCTTATGAACTATCCAGACCATTTTGCACAGGCTTATTTAAAACTTCTGGGATCCCACAAAGCCTATTTGGTGAAAGATGAAATCCTTACTTGGTTCCTAGGAATAGCATTAGGAAAATAGTTCAGACTAGAGTTATTGTTGCAAGAACAGCTTCAAGTCTGCTGGGCTGTATTTCTACCAGTTTTGTACAGAGTGATTTGACAGTGACTTTCTTGAACACGCTCTGGCAGATTTGAACAGTTTGTTGTTCAGGTTGGTTGGATGATTCTTGTAGAGATGATTCTTGCAGTTGTGAAATAGTACCACAGATTATCGATTGAACCAAGAGCTACAGTTTGAACTGGCCATTTATAGAATGTGGTGTATTGGCTTTGGGCTTGCCATCATCGTCTTGCTTAAGATAACGTTCTCCAAGCTGTAGTTCTTTAGCAGTCACAAGACTGTGTTGCTGTATCTTCCTGTTTTCCGCACCATCAATTTGTCTCTCAGTTTTAACAATCTTCACAGTCCTTGCTGTGGGGATGGCTTTTTTTGTTTTGTTTTTCCCCCCACCCAAGCTGCCCATCCACATATTTCATTGTTAGAATTGTGTTTTGATGAGGACTAGGCAGAGGTAGGCTGCATTTTTGTCTCATCAGACCACGAAACCTTGTCCCTTGTCTTAGCTAGGTCACAAACTCCAGATGTGTTTTGGTATGGTTATTCTTCAGTTTGCTTTCTACTCCACCCACCTGTACCGGTCAGTTGTATACAGAGCTCTTAATGATATAGACTGGTGTGCCTTTACTCCAGTCTCAGTCACTGAACTCTGTAGCTCCTTCAAAGTGACCGTTGGCTGCTCTGTGGTTTTTAGTCTACTTCAAGCTTTGATACTGAAGTTTAAGGGGACGGCTTTGTCTAGACAGTACCTTGGTGGTATGATGCAGTTACCATTCTCCATCTCCCTCAGTTGATACAGCACCCACTTGGATGTTATTCTGTATTCTGTGTCTATTATTTTAGCATGCTCCTTGGTCTTCATTTTTACAGCTTCCAAAGATTTTACTCAAAATATATTTTATCACCAAGCCAATTGACGAATCTAACAAAACAGCGTAGCCGAATGTTTAGCAGTTTACAAACTTTGTGTTGAATTAATTAAAACAATTACTGTCATGCAGTGTTAATAAGATTCTTATTCAGCGCACAGTGAACAGTGTAGAATGATCGTAACATAAGCCTGTGACTCCCAAACCCCTACGTTTATACTTGTTAAGATATTACATACATGTAAATACATTTCTTGGTGTTTTTCAAGGATTTATAGAATTAAGAATAAAGGAATATTATTCAGTCCTGAAGTGTTTTGCTATCAGCAGGACCGCCCTCAAACAATGACACACAAATCCCACTGCTCAGCATATATTGGATATTGCCAGCACTTAAACGCTTTCCCAGCTGCGTGGTTGATTACAATGGGTATAGTTTGTGCTGTTTAATTGGACCTAATGCTGTTACGTCCTGTATAGAAATAATTGGATTCCTGGAATTAGTATACTTGTGTTTTTCTGTTTTGCTCTTATTTGTGTTTTCAACTTATCAGGTGACAGAAAAACATAGTGACACCTGTATAACATGAAATTTTATTTATTTAGATGGCCGTGTTACCCACCACTTTTTCAAGCGTCTCTGCACTAAAGCAATGCAGAGGTGCTTGAGAAGATATAGTTTAAATTAATTACGATATTAGAACTCCTGTGTAAACAGTACTCAGGGTCAAGGGCGGCATTGGGGGGCACATTTGCTACTATGAATCAAAACCCACTTCATCCCCTAAACTATAAGCTGCTTCCACCATAGCTAAGGCAGGAGAATACTGTATGTTTAGTGAGAGGGAACAACATCTGTGGAATTACAATAAACAGCAAATAGTTCTGCTTCTGCTGCCCAAGAGCCAAGAGACTACACTTACTACAAGCAAACACTCGTCTTGATGTTCCTACATGATATGAATGTTATTATAACACTCTAACTTTTCAGAAAATGCCATAAACAGTTACTCTAAAAAACTATGTACAGTTTTTACCATAAACAGTATAATGTAAGTATCAGTAAAACTGGACTGGGTAGTCGATCAGTTATGTTCATTATGTTCATCTTCTGTGTGTGTGAAATGCTTAACTAAAGGTACACACTTTTATATATTCATCACTAATCCATTTAAGACCTTCTCTCACTCTCTATTTTTTTTGGCACTACTTCACCTGCCACTCCCTCCTCTGTACCAGTATTCTCCCAATAACGTTATACCAGTGTAATGTGATGGAAATTGAAGATGGATTATGATGTGCTTGTATGTAAACTGGTGGTGTGTTCACTAGCGCTACTCTTTTTAAAACGTGCTGTGTCCTGTGATGGATTTTGTGTCCTGTGATGGATTTTGTGTCCTGGGATGGATGGATGAATGGATTGATTTATTGATTCATTCATTCATCCATCTATTCATTCATTCATTCATTTCATTTCATTAAATGAGTTCAAGCTTTATAGGACTTAGACAAGACTAATAATAGCTACACATTGAGGCTGTGTCCCAAACAGCACACTCTGGAGCTTCAAATACTGCACTACTGAGAGCACTTCTATCGGAGGCGGTAGAAGTGGAGGCAGTATACCGTTTGGGTTGTGGCCAGAGACTGTCTCTTTGACGACAGCTCAAACACGGTTAACGTTGATGTTAGCTACCCACATCCTGCCAGTGTGTTACCATACCACGGCGTTACACACAAGCTGTTTTTTAAAGCTGTATTAGTCGCCATTGCTATTTGTTGTGCTCTCAATACTGACCCCAAATTTGGGGGGTCAAACTTTTTATTCCAGACTCACATTTCTTACCCATGGTATCATTTTGCATGGGACAAACGCAAACGTTACTAGGTCCAGGGTTCCTAGGCCTATGCTCATGGTTGGTATTATGTTCAGGAGTCATTTTGGGAAGGCTAATGAAAAGACCACATGCTTCCACAAGCCAAATATTCACTCAAGTATGCAAGATACCATGTAGTGGCGTAGATGTAATTGTAAATATGTTGAAAGTGTAATTTAATGGAAACAGAAGCATCCTTTTCAAAAGCAGCGTTAGCATCTCAGTGTGATCATTATTCCGGTCTCTTTTTACAACCCAATTTCTATCCCCTATTCCCTCCTGTCTGTCTTGCCCAATGAAGCATTAGTGTTATTTCAGCCTGGAGCGGCACACTGCCACTCTTGCTTCTCAGAACATCCTGTGATCACCCTATCTGAACTATGTGCTACAACAGACAGATAATGATGTCCTCACATAGCAATCAGATAATAGTGTCCTGGAAAGCAGCAGTTCAGGTGACATTGTTCGATTCTGAACCGAGAAAAGCCCTTATATTCTGCTGAATCATGATTAAAAAAAAAGCGAGAAATCCCATTTCGATTAATGAATGTATCAAACCCTCTCATGTCAACTTACTGCCAGCTTCCAGATTACTTGGAAAAGGAGCTCGATCATGCAGAGATCAACTCATAGATTGACTTACAGAGGATATGAGGACATCCCACTGAGACTGAAATTGAAATCAATCTACCGTAACTCACATTCAGTGTCCATAAGGAGCTACCATCTGTAGCAGGTCAATAAATGATCAAAATGGAGCCCCATCATCAGTACGCTCATGCATGTCTGAGCAACGGGAGGCTTTAGAAAAACTGGATGTGCCATATGCATATATGAAATGATTGAATTTTGACTGAAAGAAGACACGTGTTCAGATGCATTGTGAATTGCAATGCTGTAATATGATGTGTATGAAATATCTGAGACAGTAAAACAGTACTGAAAAGACTTTCAGAGATTTAATTTTTTTTTTGTTTTCCATAAACAGTATTGTTTTTTTTTTGTTTGTTTGTTTTATATATATATTTCACTTTTCAGCAAAATCACCAGCAGTAATTCTTTAGTTTTAGGCAAATCTCTAGGTAAACTTTAACCCTATGTTCACACTAGCAGGCGACAAGTTGCTTAGTTTGTCCCTTGTGGGTGTGTTTGAAGCCGCCAGTGTTGTCGCATGTGGGTGTGTACTAGGTCCAGGAAAGATAGCTAGTTTTGAAACCATGTATTATTGATGAACGAATTTGTATGCAAAGTTAACTGCTTACATTTGTGGCTAGCTTTATTGGCTGCTTAGCCTGCTAGCTAAACTAACTTTCTATTTAAGGGACCTCATCAGAGACAAAAACAATATCTGCTACCTACTGCCATGCTTAATTTGTCCTAGAATGCATGTGTACAAAGACGCATCATATAAACTGTGGTAGAAGCTTCTTTTCTATGTTTATTACCAAGCTGCTGGAAATAGGAGCGAAATGCAGGTATGAACTGAAAGTTCAGAGAGCTGAAGCAGGGGGGACCATGGACCCCCGTGTCTATGATTGGTTCTGATTGTTTTTTTTTTTTGTTTTTTTGCTACTTCACAGCATCATAATTTATATGCATAGAGTTGAGAAAATCTTAGTTCAGGTTGTCACTGGTCCCTTGTCGCTAAATCATGGCTACAAATCACATACTGTTATAGAAAATGACCGGCCGTTTGTCACTCTGTTGTATGCTAGTGTGAACATGGGGTAAGGAGCCATATTCTACATTGGTCCACATATTACATTTTACACACCAGTCTTTATTATTTTTACTTTTTACTTTTACATTTTATTCACATTACTTTTTAATTTTATATTATTAATTCCTTAGTAATATACACAAGCTGATTTTGTTTCTTTGTGTTTAGAACTGGTATGTTTAAATAACCACTGTACATAACCACTTATTAGAACTCTACTGTAGATCATATATTCATCATTATCCTGATTTGAGTTTCCACGATAAACACATGGTTAAAGCGGCAATCGAGTTACTTCTAATTTTATACAGTAGTAATTTTATACAACATTTCCAGCTAGCTTAAAAAGGCATATGACAAGCAAATTGGCAGCAATTGAAGATGCCATGCCACAGCCTTAAATCTCCACAGCCTAAAAGCAAGAGCTTTGCTTGTTCAGTGGCTCTTGTGTTATGGATCAAAATCAAACAGAGGCATGGGGCAGAATTATAACAGTGACATATTAGTTGTTATCACTCATTGATCCTAGATTCTTGGAGACGTGTTGAAGATGTGTGTTTTTTGTTGTTGTTGTGTTTTTTTTTTTGTTTTTTGTTTTTTTTTGTGCAGGACTTTAAATCCAATCCCATTTACTGGGATAAAAATACCATTTTACATTGTTTAAATAGATCTTGTCTATTCTAATTCCACATCTTTTCTGATTTTGTATTTTCCTCAGGCAAAAAATTGTGAAAGCACATTGGCTGATATTGTGTGCTTATTTACTTTTAGAGGGCTGAAAGATATATACATAAAGATAGTAATATTCTGCATCGATACATTCGCTTTATACCACAAATATTTGACTTGAGGGCTACTGTGAGGAAATATATTGATCAAAATATGAACCACAATTACTCTATAGAATGTATTCAGTTTTTCGATTACATGTTAGCTTGTCACAGTGTCATGAACATCTTAGAACCACAGTGGAATATAGGCTGACATTTTCAAAAAATAATTTTACTAAAGTAATTTTTAGGCAAAATGTTTTGTGTAACCTCAGTCTATTGCTTTTTCCACTGTTATTTATGGTTCCTCCTTTTTATATATATTTATGGCAAATATATAGGCAGGTGGAAATTAAAGATTAAATGACAGTATTAGAATTATGCTAACAGTATCTAAAATATTTCTAGAAACCAAATTTACCAGTTGTGCTGTTACTGATTTATGTAAGTTTAATTTACTGAAGCATAAAGCTAAATCTTGCTAGCTGTATCTCCTCTAATCTGAAAATCGATAGGCCTACATCCAGTAGCCAAATACCTTACACTATTGATTTCTGTTTTAAAATAGGTAATACTTGCTACTTCCTAATAATGTTCAGAATATTTACATGTGTCTAACAGCTTTATAAAAACATCTGTTTTATCATCATGGAGATGCTGAGTAGTGTTTGACTTTCTAATAAATTGTAGTGTGGAAAAATCAAAGAGCTATAATAGGAGAGTCTATGGCAAATGCCGTTAGGTCGACAGTTCATTCAGTGAAACTGGAAAAACACTCTCTTACCATCCACGTTATTACAAACCTCTCTGACCACTTTATAGTCTCCACCTACTTGAGAGGACAGGCATATAGGTGTACAGTTACAGACTGTTTCTGTTGTCCTGCTCAATTTGTCAGTCACTCTCTGCCTCATTCATCATTTGTCATTTTTCTGACCATAGGGCTTCTGTTGACCAGACATTATTTTTGTGGTGGACCTCTGTTGGCAAGCACGACACTTTTGTTGCTTTTCCATAAGCCCGGAGACAGGAATTGGTGTGGAGACAAAAGGTTGATTGATTGCCTGGTGATTTTTTGAGACGTTATTCTTGGAGTATTTTGCACACTATACTGAGTAACCTTCAGCTGACACCTCACAAACGCTTGTCACACAAGACCGAATTAATGAAGTGCTCGTAGATGGAAGAAAGCCATTGCTGATACCACAGCAAAGAAGTCTGTCTCCTGATGAAATCATGTAAAATGTATTCAAAGTAGAGACTGCTGCAGCTGCGGGTTATTTTTGTTTTCTTTTGAAGTAAACGGTATATATGAAAGAAGGTTGTGTCAAGGGGGTAGGACGGGCTGATTACAGGTTTCTGTCTGTAAATTAATAAGTGTCACGGAGTAGACATAGGATACAACCTGCCTGTTACCGCTCCACCAAACTGACCATTATTATTTATTCTCAAGCGCAAAGCATGTGTCTTCCAATTTTTTTTTTTTTTTTTTTTTTATGTAAGCTAGCAAATCAGATAAGGGAACAGGTGTTGGTTTAAAATACTTATAAAATTGCCACTCTTTAGAACCTGATTCATGCCTTTTAGCTTTGTCAGGCACACCAAATTGTGTTTTCTTAAAAAGAAGACTTTCTGATTTTTTTTTTGTACAGTATCTTGATCAGTGATTAGCAGGAACAGATCGCCAGCACAGTAAAATTACCAGTCACAGCTCACAGCTGGTTGTTATTCTTTAGAGTAGATTTTTCCACACACATCTTGAAGTTTGTTTGGACAAATCGAAAGAATGGATGGAAACTGAAATTATTTGAATGAAGTTCAAGAGTCCAAAAATTCAGTGTTTGTCCTTAGTTTATTCAAAGAATTTGAATTTGCCAGGCTTGTTGCTCAACAAACTGCTCAACAGGTGCTCAAAAAAGATGAATAAAGGAGAATAAAGAAGATTAAAAGGATAAAAATAACAACATAACAGATTACTGATCAATATGAATACTCCACAGAAAAATAACAGTAATCCAATAAAAGTAAAATCACAGTAACAGACCGACTTCTGATGTGGAGCCTCTAAATTTTCCCTCTTCCGATCAGGCCTAGGCTCTAAGCCTTCACAGAATCCCCCCCTGAAAACTGTCCCAGCCTTCTCTGCCCTAAACTTTCCACACCACCCTTCCACAAACCACACCAGTCCCTCTCTCTGTTCCAGGGCTTCCGGAGAAACCTAGGGCTCTCAGCCCTCAACCAGTTGGAGTTGGTTGATGTCATGTTTATCGTTATCACCTTTGTTATACGTAATGTGCGTGTTGATGTTCCAAAAGATATTTGTTCATGAGAGTCACAAGGCTGTAGGTTATCTACAGAGAATGATCTACAGGGACCAGTTCTTCTTCGTACTGTACTACATCGTTCACATAACTGCTATTACCTCCAGCAAGAATTCACTTCATCACATTATACATAACCAATACATAGTAAAATATTAATAAACATAAATTATACCTCTAAACTTCTTAGAAAATGAAGGTATGTGTGGAAGGAAATGAACAATTGAAAGAAAGAAAGCTGTAATGGTGGTCTCTGTCTGTGCTGCCAAATCACTGTGCTTCCTCAGTTTCAGCGCTCTGCTCTTGGCCAGTCAGCAGCACAGAAAGCTAGTGGAGAAAAGCCCCTTGACCAATCAGGTGTCCAGTTCTATATAAGCGTAACACATTGCTTTAAAATGATGCCACAGATTGAGTAAGCACTGCTAATAGAACTCATTGAAAATTTGATATGGGCTGAAATCATATTAAATAATTCTGACCCCTCCCACTTGGAGTTGCTCATGGTTAGTACTCTCTGTTGTGTTGTGTTGATTGTAATAGGGTTTATATCTTCTTGTGCTGTTTAAGGTTAATGTGCCTGATGTGCTGGTCAACTTGTTTTGTCATGTGTCTTGGTTGCCTGCACCTCATGGACCTGGCTTGTTACCCAGTCTCAGTTCAGCAGGCTGAAGGTTCCCCACAGGAGGGCGCTATTAGTGCTAACATAGTTTCAGTTTCTGTGTGCATCATTAGAATGGAGAACACAGTTATGGAAACAGTCACAGTTATGGTATGAGAATGTTCTTGCCATGTTGGCGTCATGTGGATGCTATCGAAGAGAGCTGGAAGCACTTTCAGCTTGAGATCCAGCCGGGGTGTTAGAGTGCTGACAACAAGAACCGTCCTCCAACATGGCGAAATCACGTCACGCTGCTCTTTGTTAGGGCTGCAATAGCTATTTGGAGGAGGGGACTTCAGACCCCAGACACTGCAGAGGCATGCACTACTCTGTAAACAAACCCTATAAAAATCTAAGAAGGTAGTGTGCCAGACTGCTTACTGTATTGGCGTGTGTATTGAGAAACGCCAGCATCGTGCACGTAGTTACCGTTCCTATGACATGGCTCTCTGACATGGTTAATGACTGGACTGTTAGAGTGAACTGTAATATTGAATTTCATGACATGTTTTCGACCATGCAGGTTGTTTAATTAGCCTATCATTAGAGGAGAAATCTTGGACTGCCATGTAAGATTTGCTTGTTGTTTCTTAGTATTGTTTTATTAAAAAAAAAAATCTCAAAGCTCCACAGTGCTTTAATAAAAGCCCTTTTAGGAAATATGAAAATGGTGTGAGAGAGTTTTTTAATAATAGAAGAATAATTTTAGTTTTATTATTTGGTTGAATATTCCTGAAATAATACCTGAAGGTCCCATTTCCCAGCTAATGAATGGATTATAGAAGCGAGAGTTTTGTTGCAGCTGTGGTTTATTTATTATTTGTTGTCTGTATGTTAAGCTGTGACTGTAGAACACCATTACCTGTGACAAATCCACAGACTAAATATGTAACCTAAAGGCTCAGGCTCTCAAAGTGAGAAATGTTAAAAGTGGCTGTGCTCTCGGTCATGGTTTCTTCTGCCCTGTTAAAGAGACATTTGATCATTTCAGGCTGATTAGAGTGCGTGGAGGAGTCACTAATGCGCTAGCTTCAAGGATCACACACAGGAAAAAGGTTCTCGCGTGTCTGCTACAATGCTTTTTTTTGGGGACGCTTCCAATTAGATGAGTGTCTTACTCCTCTAACAGAGAGCCAAATGTGCCAAATGAAAGCCGGTGTGTGATGTAATGATGCATTTCCGAAATTGCCAGCGACCCTGGCTATGGACCTCCGCACCTCATTAAATGCAAATGGAAGAGCTTGTCTAATTCTTCCACTCCATTTATGCTTCTAATTCTGAGCCGAAAATGATAAAAATCTTTGAACTGGAAACGGTTATGGCTCCTTTCTGTTGTGAGATGATAAGCGGTGTCACAAAAGGGGGAGTGACGGTTAGCAGGCTACAGCATTTGTGGGGTTTTTTTTTCCTCTTGAAAAATAACGTGCACTCGTTCCAGATGGTTCAAAAGGAGTTCTAAAGGAATTCTGATGACAACAGGGGGCAAAGCATTCTAATTCCAGATCCATAAAATGCAACACCTTGGGAAGATTTCGATCACATATTTATTATTTTATTTATTTTTTCATTGTGCCTGGCACCTCGCTTTCTCCCGAGCCTGGAGGCATGTTGGCAGTCCCTTGAAGGCACTTCTATGAGTGTAAATCAAAAGTTCCTCAAGGTTGGAGTTTGACGCTGCACAGTGACAAAGACCAGCAGTGGTGGATATTATTCTCTCTTTCTCTGTCTTTCTTGAGGATTCCGGTTAAACAATGATAATTTAACAGTGCCATGCTTCACTTACAGTGGAACACTTGAAATAATAGGCCATGAGATGGCTCCATATTCAGAGCAACATAAAGGTTCTTTCTCATCTTCAGCAAACCAGCTGTGAATTTGTATGGCATGGTTTCAGGCTCCCTAGCGATTCTCAGCAGGTTTCCAGAGAAAACAAACAGACAAGTTTATCCCTCTTTGCCCTAGCTCCTCCCCTGGAGGATGAAAAGATAAAAATACAATCGTTGGTTCAAGTGCCCACTGAGCTCCTCTGGGCAGCGGAGCTAAGGTCGACGGGTTGTATTAGCTTACGTCTGGGCAATCGAGCTTGCACTGACATTTGAAATGTGGGGTTCATCAAAAGGCTTCATTGTGTACAAGAAACACTCAGTGCCAAAGAAAAATCGAGACCAAAACAAGCTTAAGACCGCGGCCTTAATGTTCAGTATATATTTCGTTTATTCAGTTAAGGCTTATTGCAGGTTTATGACGTGATCAGATTTATGAAAATATTTAACATTTCACAGTTTAAAGAGGACAGTGTCATGTCATTAATTTAATTTGCTCTCAGACAGCCCGGCCCAGAGTTCAGTCCTCATCACCACTGAATGTGCTTGGGGTACTCACTTTTATGAAATTCCATAGTTCCAGGTTTCTCGTCAGTGCCTGCAGACCTTCTCGATAATCTGCTCATAATAACTAAAAATGATAAACTACTACAAAAAGAGGTGGGGAAATGGTAAAGATGTCATTTACATGATGTCATTTCCATTTATTTTAATATACAGACTTTTTTTCTTTAGTAAATAAATTGTTTTCCTGAATGTTGAAGACTAATGCAAGACTGTTTTGACTAGAAGTAAATAAATTTAGGAAGGTCTCATTTTTGCATAGTACTGTATATATTTATAATGTGTGATGCAGACAAATACAGCATGTAAACAACACTGAGGAAGATTTTTATTTATATGCTTTTATATGTTTAGATTTATGTACACAGGTGGACAAATTGTTGTTACCCCTCGGTTAATGAAAGAAAAACCCACAATGGTAACAGAAATAACTTTTAAAAAGTAATAATAAATAAAAATTCTATGAAAATGAACAAATGAAAGTCAGACATTGCTTTGCAACCATGCTTCAACAGAATTTTTAAAAAAATAAGCTCCTGAAACAGGCCTGGACAGAAATGATGGTGCCCTTAACTTAATATTTTGTTGCACAACCTTTTGAGGCAATCACTGCAATCAAACAATCCCTGTATCTGTCAATGAGACTTTTGCACCTCTCAGCAGGTATTTTGGCCCACTCCTCATGAGCAAACTGCTCCAGTTGTCTCAAGTTTGAAGGGTGCCTTTTCCAGACAGCATTTTTCAGCTTCTTCCAGAGAGGCTCAATAGGATTTAGATCAGGGCTCATAGAAGGCCACCTCAGGATAGTCCAGTGTTTTCCTTTTAGCCATTCTTGGGTGTTTCAGATGTGTGTTTTGGGTCATTATCCTGTTGGAAGACCCATGACCTGCGACTGAGATCAAGCTTTCTGACACTGGGCAGTACATTTCTCTCTAGAATTTCTTGATAGTCTTGAGATTTCATTGTACCCTGCACAGATTCAAGACACCCTGTGCCAGATGCAGCAAAGCAGCCCCAGAACATAACAGAGCCTCCTCCATGTTTCACAGTAGGGACAGTGTTCTTTTCTTGATATGCTTCATTTTTCCGTCTGTGAACATAGAGCTGATGTGCCTTGCCAAAAAGTTCCATTTTTGTCTCATCTGTCCATAGGACATTCTCCCAGAAGCTTTGTGGCTTGTCAACATGTAGTTTGGCAAATTCCAGTCTGGCTTTTTTAACAATGGTGTCCTCCTTGGTCGTCTCCCATTAAGTCCACTTTGGCTCAAACATGGACGGATGGTGCGATCTGACACTGATGTTCCTTGAGCTTGAAGTTCACCTTTAATCTCTTTAGAAGTTTTTCTTGGCTCTTTTGTTACCATTCGTATTATCCGTCTCTTTGATTTGTCATCAATTTTCCTCCTGTGTCCATGTCCAGGGAGGTTGGCTACAGTCCCATGGATCTTAAATTTCTGAATAATATATGCAACATCAAGCTGCATGGAGATGGTCTTATAACCTATACCTTTAACATGCTCGTCTATAATTTTCTTTCTAATGTCCTGAGACAACTCTTTCCTTTGCTTCCTCTGGTCCATGTTGAGTGTGGTACACACCTTGTCACCAAACAGCACAGTGACCACCTGTAGCCCTATATATAGGCCCACTGACTGATTACAAGATTGTAGACACCTGTGATGCTAATCAGTGAACACACCTTCATTTAACATGTCCCTTTGGTCACATTTTTCTTCAGGGGTACCATCATTTCTGTCCAGGCCTGTTTAAGGAGTTCATTTTTTAAAATAATTCTGTTGAAGCATGGTTGAAAAGCAATATCTGACTTTCATTTGTTCATTTTCATAAAATTTTTATTTATTATTACTTTTGTCAGATTAAAGTTATTTCTGTTACCATTGTGGGTTTTTCTTTCATTAACCGAGGGGTACCAGCAATTTTGTCCATGTGTGTATATGTTTGAACAAAAATAGCTTGGCCCTATGGAAAATTGTGAAATGCTATTTTGCCCTCTGTGTTTGCAAGCTGTTGTGTTCCAACCAAGGCTGAAAAACACTTCTTTAGTACCATAAAATGTATCTGATACATTGTTTATGGCCACATAGCTGCAAATCAGCACATACACTTGAGATTCCAGATGTGAGTAGGCCAGTTTAATATTTTATCATGTTAATGCTCTCACCAGTAGGCATAACCAATGGGTCACTAATGAGTTTGTCTCATTTTGAACAATAGAAAACATGAAAAGTAAACTGTGGATTGAGGTAGTCAGGTTCTTGGAAAGAGTATGTGACTATGGCATAGGATATAACTATTTTTCAAGTAGTATTTGTTATTTATAGCAGTAGCAGTTATAGTTTTATAACTAATGCTTGTTATGAGATGAGAACAATATCTAATATTCATCATTTGAACAAACAGAAGTAGTGCAAATGAGAATTGTTGATTGTAAAACTCGGACTAAACTGTTAAATACAAGTCCTGTTTAAAAGCACCATTCACTTTCGTGCGAAGATTCGTTGGGCTTAATGCTTTCAACCCTGAGTGACATCAGACAATTTCTTAGTGATAAACCACTGCTCCCTGTGCATCGTCTCACCTCAGTGTTGACTTTTCAAACTGGTTCAGGGGTTTCATGGCCGAGCCAAAGCAGTTCTGGCTGACTGCCCAGAGTGGAAGCCACTGAAGAATGATTTAAATTCAGCCTAGAGAGAAAGCGAGTTGAATGATCTATTTGAGATTATCTCTGAGGATGTTGTGCTCCCCTGGCGATAGCTCTATCCCGCATAAGAGATTCATTGTGCCCACAGTCATCTCTGAGGAGACCCAGGGCCTGGCCTCATGCTATAACCTACCCAGCATTCTCATTAAAGGGCCCCTGCAGGGGTCAGTTTAGTGGTTTCTATGAAGATGATGGAAGTGGGCCACAATGTCTTTGCTGTGTAGGAAAGCAGTTGAAGATAGATATGTTTTGCGTGGGACGTCTTCAGTAACTCCAGTTCCTCCATGAATATCTTTGTTCGGAGCCTTGTCTTGCCTTTTTGCCACGATTGGAGGAATGGAAATATAAGCAAGATAGCCTTGTCCTTCTCTGTTCTATGGCTTTGGTTCAGGCCTATGCAGATACGATGTGTAGGAGTCTGGAAGCAGGAAAATCCTGAAGCAGGAGGGAGATTAGTTACAAACCATAGACCTAGCTTAAGTTTGTAATGATACTCTTTGATTGTGAGTTGAGATGATGTGCAAAACACCGTTGCAGAGAGGGCTGAGTGGTTAGGGTCCTATGTGATTAATCACAGGGCTCAATACCTGTGTCTGCCGAGTTGCCACTGTTGGGCCCATAAGTAAGGCACTTGACCCTCTCTGCTGAAAAGGTGCCGTATCATGGCTGGCTTTCTGAGATGGGGTATGTGGGTGGCAATGGGTTATATGATGGCAACAAAGGTGCACTTGAATGTAATGAGTTGCAATACAAATACAGTTAGACAGGTATCTACCATGTACTCGTTAGACACTTAACGTGAAACGTCTACCATATGTGTATACTTTGTAGGTTTATAATCCCATGGTTTCGTTTCAAAATGATGTAATAATCCCAGTAACGCATGTCATGAAAAATCTTGTCTTGACGTCTTGAATGTGGTCTACAGTGGTCTGCCCAACCCTTCCATTATATGTAGCAGCCAGCCTGTTGCTGCACAATTTATCTGTCACCATCTACTCTGTCTGCCAGTGTCCAAAGGGACCACCGTAGGACCATCACTGACCGTGAACACTGGATGGCCAAAAGCAGGTGGACACCCCTCATAAGTTCAGGGGTTTAAGCGATACCGGTTGCTAAGAGGTATAAAAAATCAAACACAGCCATATGATCTCCATTGACAAACGCTGGTCGTAGAATGGGTAATACTGAGGATCTCTGAGTTTAAATGTAGCTCTGTCAAAAGTCATAGCTTGGAAAATAAAAAAATGGAAGAGTATAGTAGCAGCAACAGTATGCAAACGCCAGCCCTTCTCTTCAAATACCAGTGCCTGCCCTTACACGTACTCCACCACGGTCACAAATTACCACAGAACAGAGAGCACAGGCATTTATACTCTGAGAATAAAAACTATTTTTTAGATTTTCCTGTTCCATCTTAAATTGCGCAGCAGCTACATTATAGGGCACCACAGCTGCACCATTTAAGGTGAAACGAGAAAATCCAAACATGAAGCTGGTGAATGTTCTTCTCAGAATATGCCACTAGCAGTAAAGGAATTGTAATTAAAAGGTTTTCAAAAGAAACTCTGAGGAGACAAGGTCATAGTGCATCATTGACTTCATGAAAAACAAAGAAATGGAGCGCTGCTTTAGGCTAGCACTTAGCTCTGCTGCTAGCTGCATAGCTTTGTTCTGTTTACTGAGCATGCAGTTCTATCAAAATAAAAGTCACTGTAACACAAAGCTAACTGCTGCTGAACAGAATAACTGAACTTGTTGAACATTTTCAGCATATTTTAATAATACCATGATAATACTGACAACAGTGATAGTTTTAGTCATGATTGTGATTCAAAATTTTTCATACTGTGGTGCAGTTTGTTTAATGAATGCACACAATATGGATGACTTAACACAGAATAAACTCCTCTCGTGTCATCTCCTCTCATTGGGCCACATTAAGATACTTGTGTTATGGAGCACCAAAGTATAGCATGCTTAATCAATCAATATTTATTTGTATAGGGCTCTTTACAACCAACATTGTCTCAAAGCAGCTTCACAGAAAATCAGTTTGTTAACAAAACACAGTTAATGTACAGACGTAGGGAAGGGCGGGGACTGGGTCCAAGCCCCTCTTGAGCAAGCCAGAGGCAACAGTGGCAAGGAAAATCTCCCTTAAGAGAAACCTAGAGAGGAACCAGGCTCATGGGTGGAGCCTAACCTCCTCAGGTCGAACCCGGATGAGGAGAAAAAGACAGAGCTAACAGAAAAAGGAACTTAGAACATCTATTAGATCCAGTCTGATTAGTCCAGAACGGAGTAACTGCAAAGATGGAGCTAGCCCATAGATTGAATCCATGATCAGAGCCAGACGGTGGTCAGTGTAAATGTTGTGGTCATGCCGGGTGATGAACTGAACTCTAGAGAAGTGTCATTCCGGAGAAAGGAAAAAAAGAAAGAGACAAAGACAGACTGATTAGGAGGACTAAGAGGTAGACATTGGAACTTGTTGTATGAATTGAGTGCGTGCGAATTCCTCTGCACTGGTAGCCCCTCAGTGTTATCCATCAGCGTTGATCCACTCATAGAGAAGAAAGATGAGAAGGAGAGAAGTTTGGGTATTTGGTCCATTTAGGGAGAAATGTAAATTGTAGCGGTAAACAGTAATCAGCTAAATGCTGCAAACAAGTAAGTTTTGAGTCTAGTTTTGAATGTAGAGAGTGTGTCTGATTCCCAAATGGATAAAGAGAGAAAATTCCAGTTTCGGGGCTACACAAGAAAAGCCTCGACCACCTGCGGTGGTTCTTTTGAACCTAGGTACTGTCAGCAGACCGCTATTTTGTGAGCGGAGGGCACGTGTGGGTTTGTATGAGTGAAGTAGTTCACTGAGATACTGGGGGGCCAGACCCTTTAATGATTTATACTTTAAGAGTAGAATCTTGTACTCCACACGCAATTTAAACGGTAGTCAGTGTAATGACGACACTATTGGGGAAACATGATCATATTTTTTTGTTCTAGTAAGGACTCTAGCAGCTGGAAAACCATTTTACAGTTCCTTTTAAGCTCTGTTGGTCTACGTATGAACTTCCCACAAAGAAATGTAGTTGATACCTAAATACATTAATTTATTCATACACTGACTCCTTGAATGGTAAACCATGTATTTGAATAGCAGTGGCTCGCTTGTTCTTAAACATCATCAGACTCAGGAGTCAGGAAACTTTTTCATGTGTGTATACAGAGTTTACAAAATGTTTAGCAGGCGTCTCAACCAGCCAGATTAAAAAACCTGACCTAGCTATTCCTAGTGGAAGGTGCAGTCTGATGTCTGAAGGCTGGTTCATTGGACATTAAACATGGTGCACTTGACATGGAATCACAGATAAACTGCCCAGAGAAACCAGCTTTACATAGATGCAAATCATCCCAACCGTAGCCTTTTTAAAAAAAAATTTATTGGTAATAGTTTTTAGACCCACAAAAAGTGTCCAAAATAATCATCATCTGATGGTTTGTTAACAGCCAGTAAAACGGTGCATGCCGTAAAAGAAACTTTATTCTGATGCCTTTGAAAACAATGAGGTTTTTAGCCGGACTAGCCCATTAATACATTTACACATACATACATACCCTCCTACCATCTGGAAAAAGGTACAGAAGCATCCGGGCCCTCACATCCACACTGTGCAACAGCTTGTTTCCCCAAGCCATCAGACTCCTTAACACCCAGAGTTTGGTCTGAATAACCGCACACATTCAATGACTGAACACACACACACACACACACACACACACACACACACACACACACAAACACAAACACACACGCATAACCTCATCTTTTAAATCTGTCCACACATAACACTTAAAGTATAAAATGTTTACATGTATACCAAATATGGACATAACTCATGCTAAAAACAATGTTCATCTATTTAAAAAAAAAAAGACACAACCACACTTTACACTTTATTTATTGTTCTATGTAGCACCTTGGTCCTGGAGGATAGTTGTTTCGTTTCACTGTGTACTGTACACCACTGTATATGGTTGAAATGATAATAAAAACTACTTGACTTGACTTGACATTTATCATGACCTTCCATATGACATTTGTATACATCTTTTTGTTCCGTGATGAGTGTGTGAGTGTGAATGCCTAATGAACAAAAACTGGCATGCACCACTGTATCTTTGTGCTTTGGTCTGGACCAGGAGAGACAAACTCCAAATAGAAAATCATGGTGTCACTCAGCAGTGTCACTGATGGGTTAAAAATAGGCTGGTGCCCAAAGACATTCCACAATGCAGTGGTCCTTTGGTCAAAAACTGATCACTGATGCAGTGCTGGTGAAAAAAGAGGAGATATATAGTGTATAGTTAAGAAAGAGACGCCACAGGATGGGCAGAAACATTTTCTTGGCCAATTACAATAGAAGTTTGCTTTTCTGTGTACTTCTGTGCGGTTCGGTATGGGACTTAACCAAGCCCCTGATTGGGTGAAAGGAGTCAAGCTGAACAGTACCGCCTTTAAATTGGCTTTTGGTCATTCCTTAATAGTGCCCGGTCTGATCAAAAGTGAGCATCCCTGTTTTTCTTGGTCACATATGTGCAGGCATGCATGGCCTTATTAATCTAACTCAGGATGGTTTCACTTCATACATGCACTACTTCCCTGAGGGGACTGTGTTGTTGCCATGACTGCATGCATGAAAGGACTTAGGGGAGTTGGAGGCATTTGGCTCAAGGTGCAGCAACACAATCAGGGTGAGGAAATGCATTTCACTTCTCAAAGCACAGAATTTTCAGATTTAGGCTCAAATCCAAACACTGTTCCTTAATAGAGGTCACTGAGTTTTGAGATGCTGTCATTTTATAAAAATGTCTAGGGCAAAACAAAGGGACTAAAGGTTTACCATTGGAATTCTGCAAGAAAAGACTTTTGAGGGACAAGAAACAGAAAATATTGACTGAGTTGTTGGTGTGAGGTTGTGAAACGGGTCTAAATAGAAAAGAAGTCAGACAGACTAAAACATGTATGCCTTTTCGCACCAACAGTTTACAGGGAAAAAGAGAAATGGAGCCAGGGAGTGAAATACAGAGAGGGAGAGAGAGAGGCACCGATGGAATGTCACTTGTCCAATGTTCACACCTTCAGAAATAGAAGTGACAAACCCGGAGTGCGTTGCGAGCTGCATCCTGTCAGACTCTCTGTCACAAATGACAGCTGTAATTAATGGACATGAACAACCTGGCAGAAAAAAGAGCAGCACTTGAAGACTACGGGCCACTGGCTCAACCTTGTGTCTTGTAGCATGACAACATTACCAACTGTCGGAGCTGAAGCTTGGCTGAAATCTGCAAAACTTAAAAAAAAAATAAAAATAGACGAAAAAAAACTCAGCACTACGGCTTCCCTCTGCTTATATTATGGTTCATTTAATCTGGTTCCCCACATTCACATTATTGGTGCAACTCCAGAAAACCTTAATCTTAAAAATCTTAAAAATAAAGTCCTGTGGAGAACCATAGAAGAGCCACGTCTGGTTCCCTAAAGAACCTTTTGATTGGTCTTCAAAAACTTAATTGAAAGCTTGAAAAAAGGCTCCCAGAACTGTTTGGTAACAGTTTGTAATAACAGGCCTTTACAAAAGCAACCTAAAACTGTTCCTACGTATCTATCGAAGTTTAGTTCACCTATCCTTCTTTGAGCTGTTTACTCTTCAGTGGCTTCAAAGTATTGTGGTACAGTACACGTTTACAATTATTCAGTGTGTTTTATGGTATATATGTTTTTATTTATTTATTTTTTTTTTTGTCCTGCATATTTGTATAGTATGAATGTTGACTGGACTGTTTCCGGATCAGACACGCCTTCAGGCATCCAGCCATTGTTAAGCCTGAGTTTACACAACATTACTGCCACTATTCCTAAATTCTAGGGTTCGTAGGCACTTCAGTGGGATTTGAATAATGTGTCTGTTCGGTGTTCAGTGGTTAAAAATACACTGCTTGTACAAAAATCATCGCCATTTGTATTTAAATAAGCAAATACTTAGAAGCCTTTGATTGGATAATTACTGTAGTGATTAATTTGTTTCAGCTGGGAACATTTCTTTTAACCTCACTGTTACCGCACGAAGCGTTTCAGACTTTTAGACGATTGAATACAGTATATTCAGAAGCAGTCGGTTTGCCTCTGCTCATACTCATGTTCACAGCTTGCTGTGTGCTTTGTAAGTTTTGGATTTAAGGAGCTATAACAAAATTAAGCAGGGTTAAAAATAAAAGGGCTGTTAATGTTGGGACAGGTTTGCTAGAAAAGGTTGAATATTCCTATCAGCACCCATCTTAACACATCCCTGAATCCACAGCACTAATACTAATCCTAATCTGAACATACTCTGTCACAAATGGCAGCTGTAATTAATGGACATGAACAACCTGGCAGAAAAAAAGCATCACTTGAAGACTACAGGCCACTGGCTCAACCTTGTGTCTTGTAGCATGACAACATTACCAACTGTTGGAGCTCAAGCTTGGTTAAAATCTGCAAAACTAAAAATAAAGGACTCATCCCTAAGAATTCCCTCTTCTTTGGTTGAATATTCCTATCAGCACCAATCTCAACACATCCCTGAATCCACAGCACTAATACTAATCCTAATCTGAATATTCTGTATATATTAATGATACTATATACCCGTATGACGTACACTCACCGGCCACTTCATTAGGTACACCTACCTCCTAGTATCTACACTCATTCTTTATTTTTTTCAGCCTGCAGAGTGGAAGTGGTTAATAATATGTGCCATGTGTGAGACAGAGGGACTATAGGCATTGTAGAACTATGCAATGCTCCTGTATGGAGGTGGAACTATTTAAAAATGCACACTCTAAATCGGAGAAATCGGTAAAGAGGCCAATCATTCTCTGAGTAGAGTTTTTGAGGCATTTTGTGATTTTCACACAGAGGAATCTGTATTCCTCTTTTTTTGTATATGCCCCCACACTAGGGGGCAGTGAGCACACTTGGCCAGAGCAGAGGGCAGGCCCATCCATGGCGCTCGGGGAGCAGTTCAAGGGCACCTCAGTCGTTACTGTCAGTTCAGGGAATCGAACTGGCAACCCTCCGGTAACAAGGCGGTTTCCCTAACCTCCAGCCCACAACTGCCCCTTAAATACGAAATACAAGGAGGTGTACCGAAGGAAATCGCTGGGGGGGTATACATGCATTACAGAGGGATGCCGTTTGAGCTACTTTGTGAATTCATATATTATTGATTTAATATTTTTTTTCCCAAATATGTATTTAAACAAAACCAGTCAAATGTCTTGCTACCGAATGGTGTTTATTACATTAAACTGACAAATTGTTTTATTATTCAGCGTAGTCAGTGATGCACAAAGATCTCCATAATGCCTAGTTAATCACTGTCAAAAGCTGAAATTCTATTAAGATTCAAGAATAATTAATAATGATTAGTATGTCACTACATAAATAGATAAAATTCCCCACCCTTTTAAATAAGTAGCTGTTTATTAGCCTGTCGTTATGCAGAGCACGTTTCCAGCGCTTGTAGCTTACATGCCTCTTTGTGTTGTGCATTTCGCCTGTTGTACTCTTCACCTATACTGAAAGATAAACTCACAGCTTGACAAGAACTTGGAGTCTTAAAGGGCATAGTGTACATCAAGTGTGCGTCCAGCAGGGAAAGCTACTCTTACTCCCTCACAATCACCGATTGTTTATTATGCTGGTCAGTCTTGCAGAAAGTTGCTATTTGATTGAGTGCTTTCGCCCTCCACAAATCCATCTGAAAGGGGGCCTAAGTACCACCTGTCGGGTGCTGATGGGTGAGTAGTGTGGACTAGTTTAATCCCTCCTTGTTTGGAGAAAGATCTAAAGATGTTAAAGTGCAGAGTGGAATAGAGGGCAGGGACATCCAATGAGTCTAACATGTTTCAGGCCACAGCTCATCAGCAGTTGTAGGATACTAAGGACAAATTTGACCTGCCAAGAGGTACTTACTATATTATCAAGGGTATGCGCATGACGCCACAGCTGGGAAGCACCGTGGCCAAGCCCGCTGAGTGGCAGCATAATTGGTCAGTATGAATGTAGCCAAAACGCAAACATCTAAAATGTCAAAGAACTGTGTGACTGACTGTACAAATAGGTTCAACAACAAACCAGAGCATCCTTTTTACATTCTGCTGAAAGAAAAAAAACAAAAGGATCACACGAGGATGAATTCAAGTCTATTTGCCAGCCTTTTGTTCAGGTTTTCACATTCTACCTTAAATGGTGTAGCGCCTATAAAATGCATGAGGCACCAAATGTAACTGCCACGACAGTTTAGGTTGGAACAGCAGTATCCACACAAATGGCTGCGGATAGGAAGATGACTTTTATACAGCATATTGATTACTGCAGAAACAGCTGGAATCCTGGCACTGAATCACGGATTTGCGGCTGCCATTTTGTCAGAAACGCTTGATTTTGGGGTAAAGTTGTAAAGTTGCTAAAACTGTTGCTAAACTATTATATACATTTTTTGTCAGCATCTACAGGGGTTGGACAATGAAACTGAAACACCTGGTTTTAGACCACCATCATTTATTAGTATGGTGTAGGGCCTCCTTTTGCGGCCAATACAGCGCCAGTTCGTCTTGGGAATGACATATACTGCGTCCTGCACAGTGGTCAGAGGGAGTTTAAGCCATTCTTCTTGCAGGATAGTGGCCAGGTCACTACGTGATGCTGGTGGAGGTTCGTCCTTCTTGGTGGCATGCTGACATTACCCTGGATACCGTGGCTCTTGATACATCACAAAGACTTGCTGTCTTGGTCACAGATGCGCCAGCAAGACGTGCACCAACAGTTTGTCCTCTTTTGAACTCTGGTATGTCACCCATAATGTTGTGTGCATTGCAGTATTTTGAGCAGAACTGTGCTCTTACCTGCTAACTGAACCTTCACACTCTGCTCTTACTGGTGCAATGTGCAATTAATGAAGATTGGCCACCAGGCTGGTCCAATTTAGCCATGAGACCTCCCACACTAAAATGACAGGTGTTTCAGTTTCATTGTCCAACCCCTGTATATTGATAAACTTTGTGTTCTACAAACAGAGGGTGTGCAGGGCTGAGGGGGGTGGTGGTTAAATTATGTTAGAGTTTACCCTGAAACGCAGCAAACCAGATAACGTTGTTTAATTAAAAGTCATGGATGGAACGGAGAAACATTAAAGATTCTGATTACCACACGAATGTATATGCCTTTAATTTAAGCAGATTTACACTTGTTTACCATTTCCTTTAATAAACGCAGCCTTATTGTGGCCTCTTTTGCCACTGTGCCGACTGAGTGGGCGTGTTTAGGTGGGAAAGTGGTGTCTGTGCATGTCCTCTATTTATGAAAAAGAAAAAGACAGAAGCTTGTTGATAATAATCATTTACCAAGTTCATCTGGTAAACGCTCCATGTCTTCAACTATTCTCGTACTTTGTTTTTAAGTTTGCAGTCCACTTAAAATATTTGTTTGCCATAATTTTTTTTTTTTTTTTTAACCTCTCTTTACAGGCTGTTTCTGTTACACTACTTTTAGGACCAGCATATGTACATAACACTTGCTTTGAAAAGCAAGTGTTGATTGGCTGCCCCGTATTGTTGGCTGCCCCAGTTCTGATTGGCTGCCCCGTATTGTGCATCTGTCAGAAAGCAGTCCAGGCAGGCCGAATACACTTTAGAACAACATGAATGGGCAGAGCTCCACTGCTGTTGTCTGAATAGATGGATGTGTACATCTTGGCCGAAAACCTGACGACTGAGTTCTCCTATCTGCATCTTATTAATATTATTTTTTCGCTGTATTGCTAACCCCCAGCTGTCTCTCAGATTGTCTGTATTTTTGTACATATACGTAAACCAATAGCAATGTCCCAGAAACACTGGACTTAAAATCTTCCCACAAGCATTTCCTTCACCTGTACACCTGCCATTCCAGAGATGCAAGGCTTTATGACAACAGCAGTTTTGTTTTTAGTTTTTTTGGGTTTTTTTGGCCATGTACTGGCAAACTATTCAGCTTGACAGGAGTATGTAAGAATGCACAACTGGTGGATCTGATCTGCAACTAGCTGCTGTGTAAATGTTAAAGTTCTCAGTTCAGAAACATGGCGTATTTGTATTGAAGAAAGCAGAGCACAAACTTAACATCCGTTATATTAACTAAAAGCAAGGAATTATTATAGAATTGTATAATAGGTGATAAGTAGAACTCATTATATCTCATACTAAGTATTTCTTAAGCAGAAAATGAGTGTTCATTGCTTCATAAGGTCTTATTTAGTATGAAATATATACAGGGGTTGGACAATGAAACTGAAACGCCTGTCATTTTAGTGTGGGAGGTCTCATGGCTAAATTGGACCAGCCTGGTGGCCAATCTTCATTAATTGCACATTGCACCAGTAAGAGCAGAGTGTGAAGGTTCAGTTAGCAGGTAAGAGCACAGTTCTGCTCAAAATACTGCAATGCACACAGCATTATGGGTGACATACCAGAGTTCAAAAGAGGACAGATTGTTGGTGCACGTCTTGCTGGCGCATCTGTGACCAAGACAGCAAGTCTTTGTGATGTATCAAGAGCCACGGTATCCAGGGTAATGTCAGCATACCACCAAGAAGGACGAACCTCCACCAGCATCACGTAGTGACCTGGCCACTATCCTGCAAGAAGAATGGCTTAAACTCCCTCTGACCACTGTGCAGGACGCAGTATATGTCATTCCCAAGACGAACTGACGCTGTATTGGCCGCAAAAGGAGGCCCTACACCATACTAATAAATGATTGTGGTCTAAAACCAGGTGTTTCAGTTTCATTGTCCAACCCCTGTATGTATATGTTGAATAAGTTAAATCCTGTTTTAGCACTCTGGAAAAGGGCTTTATGTAGCAGCGGTGACGAGTTTCTTATCTTTCTTTGAAGCACTGCAACTAAAAGCTGCACTTGCAAGGTGCACAGCTGGGTATAAACAGGTTAGTATACTGGTATTAACACAGTGTTTCTCAACCGTGGTCCTGGAGGCACCCAGTCCTGCACATTTTAGTGGATTCTCTGTTTTAACTCGCCACCTACAACTCCGAAAGGGCTTGTTAATGAGCTGATCAGTTAGGGTACACTGACATTAGGGCCCTCACTGTCATTAGGGTATTCGCTGTCATGCTGCAGTTCAATGGTAAGTGTGCTGATGTGTTCTTGTGCTGTGTCGTGAACAAGACAAGGTGTTCCATCATTGTTAGTTTAAACTGTGACTATAAAACCAGACATCTAAATGGTTGGGCAGATTTTTTTTATTATTATTTATTTATTTATTTATTTCATTTATTGTTTTTACGCTTTGTAGTTCAATCAAAAAGATGGAACTCCTAAGTATGTGTTAGTGTTCATCCTGTCCACCTAAAGAGAGTCAGGACAGTTGTGTTTTGGACTCCCAGCCCTGGATGGCTATGGCATCATCAAGGATTGAAATAACTGACGAAGTGTCTATTTCAGGGTTGCCACAGTTTGCCAGAGGACTTTTTGCCTTTTTTCAGTTTCTTCTTGAACTGTTGTGATATGGACCTTGTGATTTTGAGGAATGTCTTGCAGTACAACCAGGGATTTGTTGTTTGCACTGTATACGGGAAACCTGCCAACAGAGTGCATCACACCAGCTCTGACTGTATGTGAAATGCTCTGCAGTGTTTCCGTGCTGCGCATGTGCCAGCACTGACTCCCCATGCACAAACAGAATGATGGACAGTTTAGTAACATCATGTCATGTAAGGTTAGCAAACACTGGCACACAGCCTTGATTTCCGGGCGTCTGGAATCGAGACCGAAAACAAGCCCATATGTACACAGTGAGATGTCACACAGATTGGCCTACGCATGTCCTTTGGGTGAATACCTTGATCTGTCTACACAGCAACAACAGAGACAGTTAGCCAATTAGCATCATTACGTGCCAGAGATGAAACAATAAGTTTGATTTGCGAATGACATCATTCCACCAGTGCAAAGCAGAGAGCCTTCATTATCTATGCCTTGCCAACAGCTTCAAAGCAGGTCCCAAGACTGTTAGGTCTATTAAACTTGGTGCTGTAGCCAATTACGGCTTATTACTTGACTAACCGTTGCCTCCGTTTCTGCGCTTACTTGTAAACAGTGTATGACACTGTTGGGAGAGAGGATTGGGCATGTCAATCTGCAGTTTAACGATTGTTCAGAAGTTCTGAGTTTCTGCAGATAAGCTTGGGCCGCACTTTAAAAGCTCCTTAAGCTCCTTTGTGCTTGAAACTGAATGAATATTCAGTATAAACAAAGCTGTAGCATCTTCTATTATGTGACAATACCATAGTCATTTCACAGATCACAGATGTGAATTAATATTTAAAAAGGACTGCTGCCACTGTGCATAAATCACAAGATGCCTTTCCCCCCTTGCATACCCTACTCACTCAGCAGCACTGTATAGGATTTCTGTCTTTTATACTTTGTTCAAGCCTGTATGATCCTTGAAGTGTGTTTTACAGTTTCATACAGCACCAAATTCCGGGAAAACCTAATTTTGCCTTATTGGCTACTGAAATATTATTAACGCTGTTGCATTAGTACATCAAAATAATAAGTATCATCAGCTTTACTGCATGTCAAAGGACTGTGGTCTTTATAGCAGTTTCATTTTTCCATTTTTCTAATCAGTTTTCTGAATCAGTACAGCAAGTACGTACTTAACTGCCCTGCTAAACCACACAGCATCCAAGCCACAGCATATACTGGCATGCTGTTTTTTCTAGCAGGTGGTGGAAAGGTTAAATAAGTTTAGCTAGCTATGTACAAGCCTATAAATAGAAGCCTATAATGCACCTAATGGCCAATTTAGCAGTTTTACTATGGAGACATGCTGTTGCAATATGTTCTGAATGCGGTTTGGCAGCATATGGTGCTGCATATATCACACAGGATCAATCATGCCTTCACAAGCAGGTTTTCCATCCACCAGCTTTTTACAATTTTTGAAAATACAAATTGGAGTGGAAAAGTATTACATTTAAAATAAAGTTGCATATGTTTATGGTAGGATGAGGTGTAAAATTTAGAATATGGCTAAATCTGATCAGTCAAAAATGGTTGATGAATCATAATGCGTCAAGCCACATCATATGGTTCTATTTAGCCTGACCTTTTGGCTTGGCATGTGGTGTATAAACACTAGTGAATTGTTATTCTGAACACCAGCAGGCAAAATGGCAAACTACCTAATACTTTGCCAAAGTGACCAGCGAGACTGGAAGGAACTGGCCGTACTGATGGTCTGCTTTTTGAAGACTGCTTATGACATTCTGAAATGCTGAATCTAATGCTTGTTTGAAAGCAGACTCGATGTGCTTCCAGAATTGTCTAGTGCGCTGGCTTTCCCAGATGCAAAATGGAACCTGGTTAAAGTTGCTTTATTTGTAATTTCCTGTGCATTCTCCTGTACGTTCTGACACCACAAGGTGGAACAAGTAAGGTGGAGTAAGAAGCCAACCTCAGTTTTGGTCAGGATGGATGTTGCCAGTGAACTCTGTAGAAAATTAAGACTTAATTCTGACTTTTAATGGAAGCCATGCTTACAGATGTATAAGTCATGCATGATATGGCCATTAATGCAACCTTATATGGATGCTGGCTGTCATCAAATACAAAACGGGTGCATTTGATTGAATTTTTTTGGCTTAATTTTCAAATGATTTGCACATTGTTGCATATCTTTCATTATTTACATTGTGTACCGCGGCTCTACTTTTTAAAATTGGGGTGGTAATCCTGGCCATCTATATACCACATGCTAGCTTATCTAGCGCACCCTGCCCCAACACTTTAAGTGCCGGCATTGAGCGCATGCGCGCCGTATGTCGTGAGCGAGAGAGGGAGTACAAGGCTAATGGTTATACAAGTACGGCATGCGGAATGGTTACGGGGGTTTTGTAACCTGTATGTTCTGCTGCAGTGTTGTCTGGGATTGTAACCACGAGGTGTGGGTGCTCCCCTGCCCAATAAATGGTCCAGTACTCCGAACGGCTGTGTCTCGCCTGGATTTCTTTATGGAGGTCGGGGGAAGCAGCTAATCCCCTGTTGCATCTCCCTCCCCGGGAGCCTTCACCCAACTACGTTACAATAGTCAAGCACAGAATGTTTGGGTCCGTTTGTGATTATTTTATTTCTTTGTCACACAACTTTATATATTAATTATAAACATTCGCTTTTTTGTGTTGTTTGTCTTTCATTTGCTTATTGTTTGCATATAAATCTATTAGGAAGTAGTATAGTGTTGATGAATGCTGCCATTATGTAGTCTATTAAAGTTTTGTAAAACGTTTAAAACACAGTTCATGCAGTTACAGTAAATATGCATTACATTGTTAGAGCTGTAGCTATTAATTACATTAACTAGCTTTTAACTCTGAAGTCGGTTCCTGCATATCGCCGCTGTCCAATTAAAAACATGTATCTCCATTTTTGTCCATTTGATCTTTATACATCATTTGACCACAGCTGCTGCCGTTTACACTGTGTGAGAATCTTATGATAATTGGACCCACAGAAACAGCCCAAAAGTGTTTGGAAAGACGTCTGGTTCCATTGACTTCCATTCAATTAAATGAAGTTTTTGACCTCTCCTGTAAAGTTGCCATTTTGGAGATATTTGTTTTTCTTTGGACAGTGACGATATGTACAGAGCCATGTTTTTTTTAAGCCGCTGGTGCACTGAGCTGGTTAGCGTCTTGCTGATTCCACCATTTGATTTACACTGAGTAAATATTAGAGCCAGGTGTGAATAAGAATCACCCACATCTTTTTTTTCTGCTTTATTTAACGTAGATACCGGTTTTGATGACAGTTCCTGTTTCCTCTGGCTTTAACATGCTTTTAATTTGTCAATCATTCTTAAAGGACTTTATTACTGCTGTCTAGCCTGTGATCAAATTCATGGCTTTTGACAAAGAGCCACTGGCTACGCTGAGCACGTGCTGGGCCTGGTGAGCTGGACTCAGGTTCGGCAGCTGGGGAAAGGTCTACATGAGTCAACGGAGCCAGCCTGTGGGACACGTACTCTAGGGTCCATGCTCAATCTGGGGGACTTAATGCGCCGTGCCCGTGGCTCGCCGCGGCCTCCCCGCAAACTGATATCTTTTAGCGTGGGCCGCAGGCAAGGCCAGTCTCTACATATTAAACTTGACAGGCGAGCCAAGGGAAAACAAAGAGCAATGACCCAGATTGAGCCTCTTTTGAAGGCAGTGAGCACTAGAGAGCAAAGCACATCTCCTCCCTTTACTGCGGCTGCCGCCCCTTTCTGCCCTCGCTTTTTATTGTCAAAGTTTTCTGTCGTTCTCCTTGCCGTTTCAGCTTCATGTTTAGGCTTCATCTCCAACAAGTTTAGGAGTGGTCAGCTGACCAAGCCGTCTGTTGGAGGTCATTGAACTGACTAAAATGTACAAGCTATACAATCGCTCTGAAGACAGCAGCAGTCTTAAAAAGAAAGTAAAAGTTTCATTTAGCGGCATAAACAAACCGTGAAATTACACGAACACCTTCACGTAAATGCTTTGGAATGGTCTGAATATGAAGTTATTGCCGGTTAATTCTATATTAACTCTGTTTCACTCTTAGATTTTACTGAAAAACAGGAAACTATGTCAGAAGCATGCATTATAAACTCAATTATAAACGTATCAATCAATTAAATATTTAGTTATGATTTTTTATGTGGGTACAGTCCTGGTTTTTGCAGAGGAACCATCCTTTAGATTGTTTCCATGTTTTTGTCATTCCCTGACACTGAAACGGATGGAAAGAATCAAGATTACAGAGGTAAAGCTGTGGATACAGAATACATATCGAGTGTACATATAATCGCTGCATGAACAGGCCAGTTCTGCTGATTCAAATTTTGATTAAATGTAATTTCCAGCAGTGATTCACCATTAGCACTGCAGTGTGGCCTTATCCTAGACCTAATCCATGTATGAGAATCTGGCTCAGTATGTGCTTAAATATGTAGTGACAGGTCATTTTAAGTGGGCAGATGTTTGTTCTCTGTAGACCAGGGGGTCTCTGCCTTTTCCACGCTGAGGCCCACCTGATGATAACTACAAAGCATAGCTGCCCACCAGAGCACTAAAATCAACTCGGCTACAATTTCTTCAAGAAATTCAAACAAGGGAGCTGTGAACAAGCGAGCACCTTTCCATCCGTGGCTACCCAGCGGCTATGTTGGCCCAACATGGAGATGTTTAATTAGCCGGTGGTGGTAATGATTTTTTTTGTACTTGTGTACATTAATATTACTATATTGGTATTGAGATCCAGGGGTGACCTGAGGAGAACGAGCTTCCCTTCTGAGTCGAGGGTTCTTCCTCTTGCTTCCTCCTCCTCACCACTGTCACCTTTTGGCTTGGATATTCTGTAAAGCTGCTTTGTTACAACATCTGCTGTAAAAGGTTCTATATAAATTGAGCTGACTTTGATTTTAATACGTTTAAGGGACACTGAGATGATTATACATGACTTTTCTGGCCCACTACAAATGACTGTCTCCCCCCTGAGTACAGACCCATGGACCACTAGAGGGTGCTTCATGGCTCACTGGTGGTCCATGGCTCCCAGGTTGAGAAACCCTCCTATAGAGGATGTGTTACTTTATTTTGGTTTGGATATATGGTCTCATTAGACTGCTGTATATGGCTGTTCATTAGGAATAACACAAATAAAATCAAGTGCTACGTCTCTTAAGACTTAAGCCATCAAGGAAAGAGTATAGTCGGCTTCCAGCATCAATTGGAGCACGAACGAACAAACACTGACCCATTATTCAATTTCCCTGACTTCAGCTTTGTGAAGGGTGGGACGTGACCCTTATTCCCCCCCACCAATTACAGCAATCTGCCTTTATGACATCGCAGACTAGGCCTCCACCCTCAGGGCCTCCATCCTTGCTGCTTTGACTGTCCCTTTCACCCGTCCTTTAATTACCACACTGAATGCAGTAATTAATCATTCGCCTCAAAACTCCATTACTGGCCAATGATGGGAAGTCCTTTTCCGTCAAATGCGTTTTCTTTGGCACGTAGGTCAAACGGCAGTGTCACGCGACAATATGAAAAGTGCGCTCTCATCAGCTTCTGCGGTGTTTATCAGATATGCGGCTAACCCTCTAGTATGACTGGCAGCAGCACCTCTACTAATGAGGAACCTGGTGCATTGGGCTGCAGTGATAATTGCAAAGTGCCTCGTTAAACTGAGGAAGAAGTTCAAAGGATTGCTAGCAGTTAATCTGCGCCTGTCAACTAATTAACTAATTTCACCCGTCATTATGTGTTTGTGCTAAAGAGTCGTCCGATAAAATGAATTTCATGAATAAATTTGCAGATTGGTCAATGTCATCATCAAGATGAAGATATTGTTATAAATGTGTATGTTTGGGCTGTGTGCCAATTCTTCATTATGGTTGTCATAGGGTTACAATATTGAGCACTGTACTTCAGACTCAAAAGCTTTTCCTTACGAAAGGAAAAAAAAAATATTCAGGAAGGTTTTTTTTTCGTATTTCTGAAACAAATCGGTGCACCTGCATCAGTCAGCACTTAAGGTTGGCCCTCTACTTTGACCTGTGCCTTCACGAGGCACTGGATTGGTTTAGTAACATCACACTCTGTTTGTTTACCCCTATAATCAGTCTTTGTTCCTAATTGCATTCAGCCAAAAAGGTTTTAATGGCTGTCCCCAGGTCCTCTGGTGAGACTAGGAAAGTGCACGAATGAGACGAATCAATGTACATTCATTAAAATCTCCGAAAATACATTGACAAAATTCATGAACATTCTCTGAGGTGACTGCCGTTTAAGTGAGGCTTAAGCAGAGGATTACGGCTTTAGGTCCATGAAGGGAATTTTTCAGACCTGGGGAGAATACAGGAGTTCCTGTTTTCCTCTCCGGCTGGCTGGGCTTGACTAGCTGGCTAAAGGCAATGGAGCGATTAGACCAGGCTCTCGTCCAGCTACCCTGCTCCAGTGCATCTGATGGGGCTCTCTTCTTATCGTGGTCAGCATCAGTGGGGAAAAAAAATGGATGAAGAGGATGACAATGAATGAGGGAGAGGGGCCGTGAGTCAGCGACAGACCCAGGACAGAGAGCGGGAGAGAGAGAGTGGAGTTGAGCTGAGCTGGCAGTAGTCACAAGGCTTGCAGACAAGGGGTCTGGTCCAAATAAGCCTGCCCCGAGGCTGGCCACATGGCTTCATGCAGACCAGTGCTCTGCATGCGAGAGATGATCCATTAGACTTGCAGAAATCTATACGACCCTGATTACATGAGGATCGGCCTGAGCTATGCTGTGCATCTCAATTCATGCTAAGGTTGATGTGGGTTCAGATTGTTTAGATGGGTGTAGAGTGGGTAATAAGACCTGTAGAGATGTGACCAGTATGAATACATTATTCGGAATGAGTAAATAAGATTCTCTAAATAGATTCAGATTCAAATAGGCAGTGCACTATTCGTTTAGTCTGGTCTGTAGGAAACAAGCTGCGGATTACTTTCCCATTTAGGCTGTGTATGGGGAAGCATCATGATACAATGTGTAGCATTATACCAGGGATATGATTCACTATATGGTGATATAATTGAATATTGTATGCATGGTGAAATATTTCAGGAAATGGTGTATAAAATCTGTATAGGTTTGCTAATGCTAACGTTAGCTGTGTACGCTCTCACCCTTCAGGGGTTTGAACACAACACACACCACATAATGAACCACTGCCTTCTGCCAATCTTTAGATTAAACTATTAATAGTTAGTCTATGTCATATTATAAAATATAATATTGCAGTTTTATATATTTCTTGCACTTCTAGGAACCAAACCACCACACAGAAAGCAGTTTGGAGATTACAAACAAGGGCAGGATTTCTGTACTCATAGGAATTAATTAGCCATCTGAAGTTGTAAACTTGTTAGTGTATTGTCACTTGTATAAAGCGTTTGAATACCATTCAAAACCTATTATTAATTTTGGTCCTCTGCGTTTAGCTTCCGATTGTAGTAATTTTAAATGTAGCGCTGTGTTTTATGATGTCACACTGTGTTTCTGTGGGAGTGTTAACATTTAAAGGAGCAGTATGTAACCTCTAGCCTGTCATTGCCTTGATCTTTTCTTTGTTAGCTCTTTTGGTGGAAGGTTTCACCCTTTTGTGTTCCCTTTTCTGCAAAATTAGAATGCCAGTCATTCATTTGTCATGTTTTTATTTGTAGCAGTTTATTCCACATGCTCATATCATTATTATAACACAGTAATATAGCACAGACTCAGCGTAGTGTCAGTACTTCTCCTCTGATAAGCTGATTGGAACGTCAATTATTATTTTAATGCCAGTAACATCTTCCGATTGCATTCGCCAGATTTTGGTCCAGGTTATATTCTGGGTTCTGATGATTTGTAGTAACTGCTGCACCGTTTAAAGAGGAACTTGGTCATTCTTAATTTGAACCAGCTTATTAGTTTTCATGCTGGTCGTTATCAGTTTCTCAGTTCTGGCTCTAAATGGGAGCCTGTGTTGGAAGACGACCCACTCCTAGGTTTTAGGGGCTATCTATACTGTGATATACTAGATCCCCTGCTTCTTGGTTCTGTCTGTCTGTCTGTGTCTGTCTGTCTGTCTGTCTGTCTGTCTATTTGAAACAAAGCATTTCAATATATACATGTATTAGCACTTAAGTGCTTTGCATAGAGATGAGTCTACGTTTGAAGAACACGAGAGAGCCTGCTGTTTGGACTACCACGGAAAGTTCATTCCACCATCTGGGTGCCAGGACAGAGAAGAATCTGGACGTTCGTCTTCCATTTATTTTGAGAGATAGCGGTTCAAGCCGATCTGTACTTAATCTTAACCATTGCAGTATGGTAGGGAGGGGCTCGGCCATTCTTGACTTTGTAGACAAGCATCGGTGAGGCGAGTATTAAATCTGATGTGGCCGGCTATTGGAAGCCAGTGAAGTGAGCACAACTATAGAGGTATTACGCCCCTGCTTTTGTATTCTGCTTGTACACTCATAGGGCTTTTTCTCAGGTACCTTCATCGGTACTATAGTACCGTGCTAAAGTCAGAGAGCACCTTTTAGTTAGTTGAGTTTTTCATTTTCGAGGAGATGATTCTGTATTTGCGGTTGCTTGCATTGGGAGAAGCAGGAAAAGCAACCAATGACTAGAGACATGACAACAGTACCCCTCCTGACCCAGGCTAGTCTTAACAACTAATGTCTCTTTACATTTTACCTACGTGGTAATGCAAAGGTATCCATTACCTATGAATACAAAATCTCTCTGTAGGATGCCAGTGCGGTTTATCACTGGCCTAGTGTTCTTCTATATGAATAAATATTTTACAGATTGTGAAGTAATTTGCAACCTATATTATTCAATATGCTGGCAAATCATGAAACTGGCATTCAACACCAGTACCATCAACTCCACTGTATGTGGCGCCTCTATATTTACAGCAAGTTGTGTTTTATTCCCCCAGGTTGAGGGTCAGGAGGTGTAAAGATCCATTAGGCTTTACACTTTATTTTAAAAGCACGTCAACATCGCTTGCCCTTGGTGATGGTTTGACCTCATAATGACTGCGAATAGCCGTGTGTTGTGCAGGAAGGGCAGTCATTCACATGCATATTTGACATCAAGGTTTCATCAAGGTCATTTACGTGCATCTTTCTGTTAGTGCTAATGAGTTGCTTAACATTCTGGTTGTCTTGACAGAGCATGCTCGCCCTCACAGGCATTTTGAAATGCCCATATGGATTACGTTAATGCATTTCTAAAGGTGTGTTTCAAATGAGAGGAAAATGAAATATTCAGATGTGTGGAAGCAGACAGATGTACAGTCAGTATAGGAAATGGGAAGCTAAAAGAATAGATCCATTGTCCGACAAGTAAAGTAATAAGCACTGCGTTTGAATCTGTAGTCAGTTGTACCAGCTGAACGCACGTTCATTTGTATCCTATTCTGAATGTTAACTGCCCCTACATTCGAATATATGAGCTAGGCCTAAGTTAACATTACAACATACAGGGGTTGGACAATAAAACTGAAACACCTGGTTTTAGACCACAGTCATTTATTAGTATGGTGTAGGGCCTCCTTTTGCAGCCAATACAGCGTCAGTTCGTCTTGGGAATGACATATACAAGTCCTGCACAGTGGTCAGAGGGATTTTAAGCCATTCTTCTTGCAGGATAGTGGCCAGGTCACTACGTGATGCTGGTGGAGGTCTGTCCTTCTTGGTGGTATGCTGGCATTACCCTGGATACTGTGGCTCTTGATACATCACAAAGACTTGCTGTCTTGGTCACAGATGCGCCAGCAAGACGTGCACCAACAATCTGTCCTCTTTTGAACTCTGGTATGTCACCCATAATGTTGTGTGCATTGCAGTATTTTGAGCAGAACTGTGCTTTTACCTGCTAACTGAACCTTTACACTCTGCTCTTCCTGGTGCAATGTGCAATTAATGAAGATTGGCCACCAGGCTGGTCCAATTTAGCCATGAGACCTCCCACACTAAAAGACAGGTGTTTCAGTTTCATTGTCCAACCCCTGTATATGTAACATAACATCAACACCTATCTGTTAGCAAATATGAAGCCCGCCATTATAATATACTGTAAGGGGAGTTAAGGGGGACTCTTTAAGGTTAACCTCTTTTACGTTCAGGTAATTCAAATGCAAATGAAAAGCCAACTCACTGTTTGGCACATGCTAAATGGGGGTTAAATGGCCGTTTGAACTAGGCATGTTAGAAATTGACAATATCCAGCATCACTATGTTATGTTATGTGATACTGTATATTTAAAATCACAGTAATTCAGTTTAATGTAAAGATTAGTTGCGTTTAAACCTCAGACTGGTGTATATTGCTGTTGATATAACTTGTGCAGACATTTTAGTTAAATGTTTTTGTAGATTTGTAACCTGAAATGAGTTTTGAGGCATATGTATAATCAACAGATGTAAAAACATAGAATTTCTCTGCAACTTTTAGTGCACAATTAACAAAACAGAGGCAAAATCCCAAACTTTAAAAAACATATATACTCCCAGTGCTATACCTTTACCCGGAAGGCTTATCATTGTCATGGTGAGCAGGAGAGTAAACAACATGCTTCTGCGGAATAGCTCACATTTAGGTTAAACAGAAGTTTAGTTGCTGTAGTATTTTATATATCGGATGCTGATTATCTGCAGAGAAAGAGTCATGTTTTGATCTACAGGGACGTGTGATCATACTTGCATTCAGCTACCACAGCTAGCTGCAGGTTTGCTACCTAAACATCATTTGAATGAAATATTTTTGGCCATATTCTATAAAATTCGAACACTAACAGTGTCTACAAAGAGCACATTTGAGGGTAGACCACATAGATAGGTCAGTTATGCTGCAAGTCAGACTAAAATTACTATACCTGAACAACACCAAAGCGTTGTTTCATGAACCGGTGCAGCCGCATATCCAAAATCAAAGTAATCAATACATGTCAGTTTCATCAAGTTCTCCTCTTACTGACAGAGATGGCTCAGCGTGGGTGAAAAAGCTGAACAGACTCGAGGAGATTTTTAGAACAGACAAAAAGAGATACGAAATGAAAAGACAAAAAAAGACAGAAGAGGAAGAAGGTTGAGATGAGCTCCACTGCCAGGTGCCATTGGCTGATGGAAATTGACCTGCAGTCTGCAGTTAAGATCTTCTATATTGGTGAAACGGAGAGCCATCGTCTGCTTTTAATTCAAGTGGACTCTCATGCGGTTTGCCGGGGTGAAAAATTTACACTGAGCCCATCTAATTTGATAGAGAAAAACCGAATGAGGAGGCACGAAAATGTGCCTGTCAATCAATAGGAGGACGAGCGAGAGGAAGAGAAAGGGAGAGAGAAAGAAGGATAATAATCTGGAAGAGTGCGATGAAAGCTTTTGCACTTTCTCATTTGAATTTTTAGAGCTTTTGACGTACAAAAAGGCGAAAAGGAGAAACTTTGTGGTCACCTCAGGATGTTTGAATAAGCGATGACATGGCAGTCTGTGAGATTAACCTGGTGGGAACATTTCGGTGCCATCTGAATACAGCACCTGCCTGTTTGACCATATATGAACATGTAAGCTGAAACCAGAGAACGAGCCTAAGACTGGAGCAGTCAAGCGCAGGTTACACTTACATATATGAATCTAAACCTACACTATCTCTGGTGTTTTAATATACTGTATATTGTGTAATAATTAATGTGCAGTATGTATATGTGGTGTTTGGTTTATACTGTGTAATGTATATGTATGTATGTATTATGTATGTATATGTTTTTGGAATACAGTGATACATGATGCTGTGGTGTATACAGTGTACACCAGTTTGTATGCAGTATATAGTGTAACTGGGGTTCAAATCCCGGTCTGTGTGACTACGCTGTCCTACACCAATAAGAGTCCTTGGGTAAGACTCCTAACACTACATTGGCCTACCTGTAATATGATTAACCTTGTAAGTCGCTCTGGGTGAGAGCGTCAGCTAAATGCTGTAAATATATAGCATATAGTTTGTAGTGTTTGGTAAATAATGTGGTGTGTGTCTGGGTATATACGGTATAGTGTATAATGTATGGTGTTTGGTATTTACTGTTACGTGCATTAATTTTGGATGTTGGCCAAGTTATTGGGCCTCGTTCACCAAACGTTGGTGAAGAACATTTTTCTTAAACCCAACCTACAGTTCTTACAGGCCTCTGACATTCACCCCCTGTTCCTTATTACTTGTTTCTGAGTAAGAACAGAACCTACAGAAACAGTAAAAAGACCTAATTCTGCAAATATTTACAGTAAAAATGATCTGATTCTTGTCATGAGTCTATTGTAGATGACAACTCTGTACTTACTGGAGGGATGGGACAGAATAACTGAAACATTTAAAATCTTTAGTGCCACAACTCCATGTAATTATTATTAGAAGAAATGGTGACATAATAAAATGATAGATGTTTGAAATGCAGGCATGTAATGCATGAAGCTGACCAGACAAAACATGTTACATATTGGATTTTAGTCTGCCATATAATAGTTATATTATTATTATTTATATATATATATATATATTATATATATATATATTTATATATATATATATATATATATATATATATATATATATATATATATATATATATATATATATAGCTGTATATTTATATTTTTTTTTATATATATATATATATATATATATATATATATATATATATATATATATATATTATTTTATATTATATATAATTTATACTATATATATGTATACATATTTTTTTTTGGGGGGGGGGGGTTATTATTTATTTTATTATTTTTATTTTAGGTGTATTTTGTCCAGATACTTGTGAGCCCCTGAAAATGTGTGGGGGCAGTGTATGAAGGTGGTTGTAATTACTGCACTGTTCACTTGTTAGCAAGTCACAAGTTAAAGCTAAATGTCTGTTCTTTGAGATTATATTCATTATTTGATTTAAACCAATATGCTGTGCTAGACAGCTAAAATAGTAATACCTGAAATAGCAATTCTGAAGCAGCGATATGAAATATGTAGGGATCTAACAGTTGTATGTAGTTTTATATGCAGTATATTACGTATTGTAGTGGGTGTGCACTGTATGTTTTATAGTGTGTAGTGTTTTTGTATGTAATATATAGTATACTGTATAGTGTTTTGGTGTACAGTGTATAATGCGTATTGTATTGGTATAACAGTGTGTAGTGTTCCGGTATATAGTAGTATACAGTGCTGGCTGAGCAGTGTTTTGTGGTATGAATGCAGTATATATAGTGTATGTAGTTTATAGTGGTTTATATGCATAATATAGTAGTATTTGGTTTATGGTGTGTAGTTTAAAGTGGTTGGTGCGTGGTATATAGTGTTTGGTATATAGTATGTAGTTGTAGTGCAGTGTATAGTATCTACAGTCATTTTATCAGCTCTATTTACCATATAGTCATTTAGTAGTTCTACAGTTACAGCCTGTTCTTCTGTGGTCATGACCCCCAAAGGACCACCGCAGAGCTGATATTGGTTGGTGGTTGTGGTTGGTGGATCATCCTCAGCACTGCACTGATATGCTGGTGTTGTGTTACTGTGTGTTGTGCGGTTACGAGTGGATCAGACAGCGCAGTGCTGCTGGTGTGTTATTTATCGTTGAGCACAATTTGAATCATTTTCCTTCATCTGTATGTCATATACTTTATCCCAGTCTGTCTCTTCATGCTGTACTCCTTTGTTGCCTTTTCTAATATTTCCTTTAGATAGACATTGAGTTCTCTCACAGGAGATCCAGCTATTAACCCTCAGTGCGTAAAACAGCCAAGGTTTCTCTCCTGCACACTTCAGTACCTTTACATGTATGACACATTAACATTCCAGACCAAAAAAGCTACTGTCTCTCTCTTTCAAACCAAGCCTAGAGACAATCACTAAGCAACTGGGGTGATGTGATTGAAAAAGAGAGAAAGACGAGGAACATATAAAGACTCAGTGAGCTGTAGGCCTACAACTGTCAAAAGAACTCTCGCTCTTTCTCGCTTAGTCTCGCTCTCTCGCTCTCTCTCTCTTGTCATAGGCATGCTTCATGAAAGCTCTTTGGGGAAAATGAATAAATGCAAATGAATGAAATATTAGTGATGCAGCAAAAGTAAAAAGGCTCGCTGTATGTTCAATACAGAAATTAATTTTTAATATCAAGGATTTATTGTGATATTTCAGAAAGAACTTATAAAATGTCTGCATGCTTCGTCTTTATTGCTTTCTGGAGCTAACGTTCAGGTGGATGTATGAACACGGTGTAATGATGGACTAACTAAGCTCAGCCAAGTGCTTTATCAGAGGAGAATTCCACCGATTTAAAAAGTCTGCATAATAGAGTTAATAATGTAAAGATACTTGTGCGAGTGGTTTGATGTGAAATGGGTCATTTTAGAGAAAGTTACAGACAGTGGAGGTGATGGGAGCCGGGAGTCACAAATTCTGTCCTTTTATTTAGAGGAAGCTTTGAGTCTCGTGCCCATTACCACTACTGTAAACTATAACATAGTACGAATTAAACATCTTTTTTTTGTTGGTTTGTTTCTCTTTCTTGCTATCCAAAGCAACCAGTGGACCTACATGTCGTCTGGGTTTTAAATGTAATGCTGAAGAGGGTCACATAAAGTGGTTGGTGTAGCTCAGTGGGTAACACCACTACTCAGGGTGCCACCTCTACATGTGGGAGACTAGGGTCCGAATCCCAGTCTGGGCGACTATGCTCTGTAATCATTAACCTTGTAAGTCGCTCTGGATAAGAGCGTCAAGTAAATATAAATGTAAACTATTTTGCCCTAGAATGACCTGCAAGTTCACACTCCAGTATTTCATGTTCCTTAGCTTTGATTATGGGGCATTCCTCCTGTGGCATTGCTTTGACAACCTTATCAAATGTAGCTGCTGTTTACACTCTGTAAAAGTTCCTGATGAATGGACCAATAGAAATGGCCCAAAACTGCTTGGAAAGTAGTCTGGTTCCATAGACCGTAGACTTACATTAATGTTAGGCTGGGTTTTAGGCCTCTCCTGTAGTTGCCATTTTGGAGATGGTTGAAGCTGTTTTGGATGCAACATTTATTTACATTCAGAGTTGCATTAATTTCTTGTCTGAGATTTTGTATCGGTAATGGGAGAGTCATGTTGGAATTCGAATGAACCGCTTTGTATTATTGTCTTTGTGTTGGAGAAGGCTTTTGGGATTGTTAAGGTCAGGAGTCTGTGATAGCCTGAAAGTGATTCCTCATGCTCCCTGAACCACTATTTAACAATGTAGGGTTCTAGGTTTACCTATTAAACATATGTGTAAGTTCTAGAGTCGATTATTTATCATATAGAACATTTTAATAATCATTCCATAATAGTCACTCCGTTTTTTTTATTGTGATCGCATTTCTTCTATGAAGGTGGTGGTTCACCACTGTCCTACCAGATAATAATAAAAATAAATAATAATAATAAAATAAATAATACATTTAACCCAGTTCCTTCTGTTTCACCTTCCTATTCCACAGCAGGACAATAATCTGACCCATCTGACTGTAACAATTGGGTTGAGGCGGGATGCAAGCGCACAGTGGTTTCATTGGCTTCAGTCCGGGTAACAGGGTTCAAAACACAGGTGGGTATGATTAAGACATGTCCATGATTAGAAAGCAGAAACAAAACAAGGGTAAAGAACTGAAGACAAACACAACACTACAAAACAATGAAAACAAGAACTGAAAGGAAAACACGGTTAAGATTTACACAGGGAAAACAGCGAAGATCTAACAAAGGGACAACAGCTCAGCACTAACACAGGGGAAAACAACAGAGACTTCACAAACAGACAGGGCAAACAAAGGGGTCTTAAGTCCTAATTAGTGTCAGGTGTGGGCGTGGGTGGAGCCAGGGCGGAGCAAGAAAAGCAATGTACTGCTATAAAACAACCAGAGGGGGGCGTAGTTTGACATTCAAGATTCAAGAGTTTTGTTGTCATATGCACAGCATAACAAGCAGTTACACTGTACAATGAAATTCTTACTTTGCAGTTCCTCCATTCCCGACAGTCTTAAAAAATAAATATCAATATAAAGGAGAGAGAAAAATAAGAGGTATAATATATATATATATATATGTACACTAAGTAAAGAAAAACACTAAGTAAAGGAGGGGAGAGTACAGTACTGTATGGATGCAAGTAAAGTGAAGTGCATATGCATGTGTAAAGTGTGCTGTGCAAGTACAGTAGTAAACAGTATAGTATAACAGAAGCAGCAGAATGTGTACTGGGCTCATATTAATGGCTGCATGTCAGATTCAGAGTTCAGCCAGTTTCAGAGCGGAAGCGGGGAGGAGGTGTTCACAAGCCTGATGGCTTGTGGATAAAAACTGTCTGTCAGTCTGGCTGTTCTGGACTTCACACTCCTGTAGCGTCGGCCCGACGGTAGGAGCGTGAAGAGGCTGTGTTGGGGGTGTGTACTGTCCCTGATGATGCTGTGGGCCCTCCTGAAGACCCTGGTCCTGTAGATGTCCCGCAGTGAGGGGAAGGCTGCTCCGGAAATGGACTGTGCAGTCTCGATCACACGCTGGAGAGCCTTCCTATCCTGGGCGGTGCAGTTTCAGTACCAGACCGTGATGGAGCTGGTAAGAACGCTCTCGATCGTACTGCTGTAGAAGGTGCTGAGAATTTGGGCTGACATGCCACATTTCCTCAGCCATGGACAGGGACAGGCAGACGGACAGACAGAGATGTAACACTGACAAACGGTAACATCTTTTCCATGACCACAGGATGGGTCTTCCTACATCGGAAGCTTCTCACTCCATTAGTTAGAGTTGAGAGTATTGTTGACATCTAAAACATATTTATCCCTGCAGTAATTATCCAATCTAAATGATTCTTTGGGTGGGACAGTATTTACGATAGTCCTTTCATGTAATAGTCGTCTGTGGGAAAGAGGGTCTGGTGGCCATCACTGCTGTGAACTTGGTAGGAATTTCACATCTAACCAGTCTAAATTACTTTTGCTGCATCTTAACAGTTAAATTACACAGAATTATAAATTATTTTACCTCCTTTCCTTCTCTCATTTGGTGGAATACCCCTTTAAGAATGGCTGTGATAATGCACAGCTCTGCGGTGGGGGATTAAAGGGCTGAGCTTTGAAGATGGTAGTGTGTTTCATATGCGCTACTCTACTCACCTTGAACATAATTACTGACCAAAGTCATTCAAATTAGGGTTATGGCAAAATAAATGAGGATGAATAGAGATATAATTCCAAACAGCAAAAGCTTCATCACCACAGGTTCAGTAATGGATCTCTTTTTAAAGGTCCTTTATGTGCAGCAGAAGTAACTTTTCAATGACGAAGTTATTATCTGTCAGCGACCAAGGTTAAAGGCAAGAGATCCATGGAAATCAGAATTGGAAAAGAGGGACACTTGCACCTGCGAAGGGCATTTTTTATCATATCTGGGTTCATAATAGATGATCAGTGTCATTATGAATGATGAGGCCAGAGCATCGTTATTTAAAACACTCTCAGGTCTCTCTCGGTTTTGTCCGACTCAGGCGGCGTCGCCCACATGTAGATGATTTGCTGGAAATGCATTAGAAACTGGTAAAGCTACTGAGCACGTAACATGGCGCTGCTATTCCCCAAAGGTAAAGAGATTACGCTGAGGGGAGGAATTTCTAAGCAAGCGTTCTGTTAGATTTGCTTGCGTTTAGCGTTTGTAGGTGTTCTGTTATCAATCACCCTGCGCGGAGGCTTGCGTTTCAAACCAGGCGCTATTTGTCAGGACCATAGGCGTTCAGGGCCGACTTCGTGTCTTGTGTGTTTGTCTGATCCGGCAAAGCTGAAGTATAATCACATTAAATATTATTCAAGGTGACCTGCCATGCCAGCACATTCTACCAACAGTGCCTGAGGTGTCTCAGTTACCACTATATAAACTTTATTTACTTTTCATTTTTTTAGGCATTTAGCTGACACTCTTATCCAGAGCGACTTACAAGGTTATTCGTATTACAGGTGGGCCAGTGCAGGGATAGGAGTCTGGCCCAAGGACTCTTATAGGTGTAGCCCAGCATTTGCTACCTAGACTGGAATTCGAACCACCATCTCCCACATGGGGTGGTAACTCCCTGGTGGGTAGAGGCGTTGACCGCTGAGCCACACCAACCACTATAAACCATGACTCGAGCATGGATCACTGTCTTGGAGGCATAAATAACCGTGCACTAGACAGCCTCAACAAGCTGTGTTAAACAGTCTGCTCCTGTGTTTGTTTTGTAGGAGATTTTGTAGGAGAATTGAAGTTTCCTCTTTATCAGTTAAGAATAAGGTTGTTTACATGTTATTTTAAATACCTCACATTATTATTAAATATAAATATATACAGGGGTTGGACAATGAAACTGAAACACCTGGTTTTAGACCACAATCATTTATTAGTATGGTGTAGGGCCTCCTTTTGCGGCCAATACAGTGTCAGTTCGTCTTGGGAATGACATATACTGCGTCCTGCCCAGTGGTCAGAGGGATTTTAAGCCATTCCTCTTACAGGATAGTGGCCAGGTCACTACGTGATGCTGGTGGAGGTTCGTCCTTCTTGGTGGTATGCTGACATTACCCTGGATACCGTGGCTCTTGATACATCACAAAGACTTGCTGTCTTGGTCACAGATGCGCCAGCAAGACGTGCACCAACAGTTTGTCCTCTTTTGAACTCTGGTATGTCACACATAATGTTGTGTGCATTGCAGTATTTTGAGCAGAACTGTGCTCTTACCTGCTAACTGAACCTTCACACTCTGCTCTTACTGGTGCAATGTGCAATTAATGAAGATTGGCCACCAGGCTGGTCCAATTTAGCCATGAGACCTCCCACACTAAAATGACAGGTGTTTCAGTTTCATTGTCCAACCCCTGTAGATGGTATGTATAGAACATAACTGTCTGTCTGTCTTTTGTGAATGGTATCACATCCAGTAAAGGGAAAGGGCTGACTGTAGCATTTGTAAAATGATGAATGGAAGCCATAATGGCCAGACATACATATGTGTATTTGTTTTATTTTCTCAACCTCAGCAAAGTGTAGAGAGAGGATAGCACTGAAATACACAAAAATCTCCTAACCTGCTTTCTCTCCAGCATAGGACAGTGCTTTATAGATTACACAAATCACTATACTTTATACAAACCAGCAGTATCAACAAAATACCCAGTACACTTCGCTTGAGAAGCCACCGTGATCTCCCTGCTTTAATGATCATTTAACCCCGTTTTACTCACACAGTCTGCCTGCCTGCCTGCCTGCCATCTACTCACCACATCACTGGAGCCTGCAAGAGCGATAGAAGCAGAGCGAGAGAGAGAGAGAGAGAGAGAGAGAGACCGAGTGCTATTTAATTGGACTTCTTTCGCAAGTGGGTACGAAAATTAAATCAAGACTAATGAGCAATGAACAATAAAAAGGAAGATAAATGGTCTGACGGCAGCAAGACAGGCGAGGTTGCGGAAGTCAAATAACTTTCTCCCCTCATAATTCCCCCATTTAAATGGGTGTCGAAGCAATCAAATCTCAGTTTTTTTGGAAATGCCATCCTCGCTACCTCTGCCCCCAGTTCCATCAGAATAACCCGGCTTGATGATGAAAGGCAGTGGAATAGAATCAGATGTGAAATTGAATTTAATAAAAAAAAAAAAAAAAGAAGAAGTGAAAAGCGTTTCGAACAGATATTAGTAAAAGACTAGCCCCTTCTGGTCCAGTTCAAGGAGCATCAGTGAATTCCCTGCTGAAAAACAAAGACACTGTCTGTTCGAGACGGCAGGTTAAAGATGTTAACTTTGCTAAAGCTTTACTGAAGTGTGGCTACATAAACCTTCCATGAGAACCGACATAACCCCTCATAAACATTCCTTAATTTATTATTCCATGATGTTGTAATGCTTTCTGAGTTGGCTAAAGATCGTCAGTAATTGCTCATAAATAAATGGAGTGTCTGATGTCAAACCCTATTACGGTCAGAAATGAGTATTTAAATATTTAATGTGGGTTAAACTTTTTTTTTTTACAATTAATATAATAATTAGAATTATAATGATTAATACTTATGTTGCTTTAAAGAATTTGCTTGGTGAATGATGTACAATCAGTTTTTGTTTATTAATTGTTTAGTTAGTATTATATAATTAACAATAAAATAAATTAAAACTGCTTATTTTAGTTCTCTTTATTTTTTTTTAATAATAATAATGGGAACTTAACAGTTTATAGAGCAGCCTGTGTTGTGTAGGTGTAAGCACGTAGTAGCTTTTCTGCCTGGGGAACCATGTTGTTTCACATCCAAATTTCCCAAGTCATTTGTCTCGTATGCGTATCCCAGCCTGTAACATCAAAGCTAAAGGCTGCACAGTCTGGACTAACATTAACTCATGCTGTTACTGACTGCACAGAAGGGGTAAGGGCTTCCTGTTAGTATACTGGTGTTGTACAGATTTAGCCATGAGCAAGTTTTACTGCTTCTTGTCGTCCCAAACTGCATGAACATGCACATGTGCTCATCACAGATTACTTTGTGGTTTCGGTTTGAGGTAGTGGTGTCTCTATTGGCCATACGTGTTTAAGTGACTATTATTGGCGCTGACGCTAGTCACAATTAAACTGATTTCTGACATACCAGCTTTAAATACGCCAGTCTTCAGAATGGCCACAGTGTCTATGAAACCTATTGTTAGAATAATTAATTTATTTAGTAATTCATCAAAAAATGACCCAGGAATAAAATAATTCTTCTTATTATGTGTGTTGAAAGACAGAGTAACCTTGGAAAGTCTAGTGTGCTGTACGTATCAGTTTTATATCCATATAGACACTCTTAGACAGCTCTTACTAGCCCAACAATGTAGGAGTTTATACCAGTGTGGAATATTTACAGTACGTGTAAGACTCTTGCTACACCTATGATTATATTTTCTTACTCTATGAGTAAAACTCTGTACTTTCCCTAACAGGTCCTCAGGTAGCTGTACACCTCAGTCCACTGTCAGGTAAACAGACTTTATGCTAATTGATGCATTTTGTAATTGGCTCTCAAAAAATAAAGATCTTATCAATTTCAGTTGTTATTAAAGGCTTAGGAATATAGTCTCGGGAATGTTGGTTCTGTAATTCCGTTGTGAGGATTGAATATTTACACTGAAAGCTGTGCCTTCGGGACTTGTGTGACTTTCTAAAAAAGTGGAAAATTGAATGGTTGTGCTGTTATTGGGCTTTTGTCAGTCTTTTAGAAACCTGGAAATCTGCTACATTGTGTTCTGTGCCCTTCCTGTCTTTTGTAAAATTGAACTGACATAAATTTAGGCCCACCTGTCATTTACTACACATTCAGCTTTTCACTTTAGCCAGTAGTGCCAGTGACACAACACAATTTGGCTTTACTTGTGCATGATTGAGGCTCCTTAGTGTGTGCACTGAGAAACCGAATGTGCTCTAAATGACCGTCATTTGTGCTTTCATTGCTCGAGGCAAGAAGACTATGACCAAACACGTCAGCTTCCCGGCACAAATGTGGTTTTATCTTGTGCTAACTACAGGCGTAAGATGTTCCAGCCCGGACTGACATTGTCGTCCATAAGGTCGACAAGATAGATAATAAGTCAGCCCAACTATTTATAAACAACACAAATATATAAGCTGACGAGACGTAAGCGCGAGTCATGTTTGTCCCTTTCTGATAGCAGATTTAGCTTGCAGGCTGGAGGAAAATAAACTGTTCGACTCTTCAAAATCTTTTCAGTTCTTCCCCACGCCTTGCTTTGCATGTTCTTTTGTCGTTCTGCGGTATGTGCTATCTGCAGGGTCCTGAAAGGCTGAAGCATTATAGCGAAGTCAGGATGGCAGAAGTCCACCAACTGCCTACACATCAGAAACAAGACACGCAAACTCTGTAATGCTTACCTCACTGCCACTGCCAAAATCTGCTTTATGTAATAGAACTTACAGTGTTTGAGTTTTTTTTCTGCTGGGGTCTTGCAAAAATAACGAATGAAATAAAGCCACTAATTTTGCATTATGGCGGTGTTTTCACAACACCACATGCTGTTTTCTGGCTGAAGCTGGAACAAAGGCTTAGCATATGAGGTAGCAGAGAGAGAGAGAGACAGAGAGAGAGAGAGGGGGTGAGAGAGAGAGAGAGACAAGGCATTCCACCGGCACCCTGCTGTGCCTCCAGTAATGTAACAGGAGGAGAGCAACAAAAGCGGCTTCTGATTACCCCACCTAAATTCTCTTTTGATTATCCCCGGCATGTCAATAAATTGTAATTGGATGAAGTGACGGAGAATTAATGTACTTTGCACAAAGCAATCTGCTTGCGCCCAGATACCTTCCTCCCCGGATTAAATGTTATTATTACAGTTCGGGCCTTGCCGGCGTCAACAAAGGGAAATTGACTGGTCTCATTCTCCACATATCTGAGTGATAGATATCTAAGTGGCGTCTGTTTACCTTCTATAAAAGCGTCAGATAATTATAATGCCATCTAAAAAAAAAAAAAGAATAAAAGTTGCTCCCTTGGTTTCACACCACACACACACAAACATCAGGCGAAAGTTTCAAACAGCTCATTGCTCAAGCCAAGAGGTGAATACAAGGGACCCTGAGATGGAGGGGTATCAGGGGTGCTGATCAATGCCTCCCAGTGTAGTCTGGATGTGTATTGCATATTCAATTAGCTGAACAAGCGGCGTTGACTAGCCTTTGGAGCTTAAAGAGAATTTAGTCTGGTATCTGATGGTGAGCCTAGTGGTCAGATAAGACAGTGTAGCTGCTGTCTGTAATTCAAATACAAGGCAGCACACATGGATAAGTAAATACACACTCGTAAAATAACAGTTTGGCAGATGGTGATCCAGGTTTAGACACCAGCCGCGGCCAGAAAGGGGAACTGTCACCAATGTGGCGGCCATTTTGAATAACTAAAACATGGTGGCCATTCAATTGGATCTCTACAACTAATTCACTTTTGGGAAAACAGCACATTAAGATCTCAGACAGCATGTTCATAATAAAGGTGAGTCGCTATCGTATTGGAAGATATCAGGAATTAATTTGGCCTAATTTACATATTACCCTCATCCTAAACAAAGACTAATAAATGTATCCTCTGATGATTTACCGACTGAGATTACCTAACAATCCAGTTTAAGGCAAATAACACCTCAGGTATGGCTAATTCCACCGCCAGGTCTTAAGTAAGCCATCTGTATGTGTCCATATATATATTTACTTTTTACTTTTATGCCTCATATAATTACATAAGCTGCTGTTTGCACGGTGTACAAATTTCATGAAGAATGAACCAACAGAAATGGCCCAAAACTGCTTAGTAAAACATCTGATTCCATTGACTTCCATTCAAATTAAATGAGGTTTTTGGCCTCTCCTCTAAAGTTGCCATTGGAGATACCTGTTTTTCTTTAGACAGCGACGATATATATAATATTCACATTTACCTTTAATTTTTTTTTTTTTTTACCCACATAAAGAGGTGAAAGTTTGCATTATGTCGGCTCTTGTAAACTCATGCATCATCTAGAATCCCCATTTTACCACTTTACTACTTTGTTGAGCACTCGGGTTCAGTTTACAAGCAGGAAATGAAGTATTTTCCAGTTTCTGACAGCCACTCAATAGCATTAGTCTAGTTTTAGCAGTGTTGTTTTAATCTAAAGCTCTATTTTACATCGTAAAAGTGACTCTAGAGCACTGACAGTAGCAAGGCTCTGGGCATGTGTTTAACCCTTTCAGGCTGTTTTTAATTTCACATGTAAAGAATGTAATCTAGCCAAAAAAAAATAAAATTGAACTGGAAAACAAATAAACATGATCATAAGTCATGTCACGTGTGTTTTACGTGAAATTCAGTTTAGTCTGGTTTGTTAAATAAAATCAGTAATGAGGACTTATCGATCCAAATGATGCTCTGAATGAGCTCACATGCTAATAAAAATATCAGGTCTGCAGCATTGAAGACAGGCTTGTGCATCTTTTCCATAGATAGAGCAGGTATGTGCAGATTTGGGCTGTTTTGGTAATTATTGGTCATCTTCATATACCGTTTTAAGCAATATTTGGATTAAAGTGCATTTATAGAAAACTAGCTGTCGACTAAATTTGATTTTTTTCAAGTGCAAGCTCTGGATAAAACTCCTATCATAAAAATCATATAATGTAAAAGGGCACATGCAGTATTGGAATGGTCCTGCTGAGTCACCTTTAATTGCTCTGAACTGTCTAAGCCAGGCTAGATGAGACTGAATACCTAGAATATGGGGTAATGGACTGCACTGATAGGTAGTGTTGACTTGGATCAGGAGGTTGAGCCACTTAAAATTATCATTCCATCTGTCCTCAACTCCTCATATAATGCCCCATACCAGTTCCTCATTAATCAAATAATGAAGCCTTATATGGTTCTAGAGTATGTGCTTGACCCTATTCACTCTGTCTTCCTAATTCTGTTGAAAAACACAGACACTTAAGCCCTATTCGATTTTTTCTGTGAACTGTAATTTAAGTGATTGCCATCAAGAGCCCTGGTTTTAATTGAGTAATCTAGTCTGAGTCTGTAATTTTCTTTGTTTTTATCTGCACACAGCAATGCTTCTTTGCATGCTATGTCTCCTCCGTCTGGGCTGTGTGTGGCGATTTAGGAGTTTTATACAGGCACGTTATTGGCCGGTAAAATAAACCAGCTCATTAAAATGGAGGAGGCCATTAGCCTAGGTCAGCTAGCAATGAGTAGATTGCATGTTCAAGTCTCAGGATTGAAGTTTCTTGTTGTGCCCATGGGCCAGGTTCCAGGACAAACTGGGCATTTCTGGTTCGCCCTGGGTCCAGACACTTAACCCAATTGCACCAGATGTTGCTGTTCCGCTGGGAAGGGACACTGACTGGATAGTTGGACTGGAAAATGATACATTTCTATTATAGTATTATGTATAATGTAATATATATTAATATCTATTATAATATTAATGATTATATTAATTATATTAACTACATTATTTAGTTTGAATGAACTATAACCTAACCTTTCTCGCTAACCTCTCTTGATAAGACTTAACCAGCTTACCCAAAGAGTGCTTTATTGCATATTAATGCATATTATATCAAATTAATACTATAAAGGCGGTTAATGTGTAGAAATATGATGGCATGCTCTGTAACATTGTAAGGTAAAGATGACCTTTGAAAAAAAGAAATGGTAAATTTTATATAAGCATAATGCACGTACATGCCCTGTGCTTGAGCGCGTGAGACAAGGGATCGATTCCTCAATGCTACACTATATTCAGCAGGAGCATATACATGACTCTGTGCTAACCCTAAAGTTGTACCATCCGAAGAAGGCCAAGAAATTAAGATGGACATGTAATGAATTGCTAAACTCTCCATCTAAACTGCTCTCAATCTTCGCTGACAGTTGAAATGGTGAGAGGAAAATGTTTAGAGAGAGCAAAAGAGAGAGGGTGTCCTTTCTCTTCCATTTCACGGCTGGCTAGTATGCCAGGTAGCAAGTGAAAAGTATGATTGATCGCCACTTTGTTAAACAAAGCAATTAAGGCGAAGAGTGGAGAAGTTGTTATGGGGAGGGGGGAGAGACGCGGAGGGTCTCTAGGTTTCTTAAATGACAGCAAAGCTTTGGAGAAAGGCTTGAGCGACCTGTTAATTAGAATTGATGATTTAAAAAATAAGCTACAAGGACTTGGCATGCTACGTTGTTCTTCTTTTATTGGTTCACTGTGTAGTTGAAGATTGCTCATGTATGAAAGATGCGTAAATGAATATAGCATATGCACTCCTCACACACCTGACTTTGTAGAACTGGAAAGGGAAATTGATATTACCCGATTGCCTTAGCTTAATTTCTGGCTGTCAGATTAATTTGGGAATTAGTTTTAGTGAAGAATCAATAGGCCTGTATGAATAGTCCTCAGCTGGTCATCATTCTTGCTGTGTTTGGGAGTACAGACAAACCTAAGTTGTATCAAGTCTAAACGGCCAGATTTCGGCGCTGATGGTAGGCCACAAGGATCATTTGGTTTTAAGTTCTACCCAGAGGTCAACCCAGTAGATGGTGTCCTTGTACACTTGGGAGAGAATTAAATAGTTGTCTGCTACCGCTAGCTCCCTGGATTGCTCCAATTCTACCCTTCGACTCGTATTAACAGCGGCCCAAGATGAAGTCACATGATTAGGGCACTCTGACACTTTAAAGGCTTGCTCAATCAGGAGAAGCCATCCAAACTAATGAGCAGCTTTGACCCAGCAGCTACAAAATGAGACGAGCACCTGGACCTCCAGCCCTTTGGTGCCATTAAATGTCCCTGCCACAACACACATTGTTACCGAAGTTAAAAGGAAATGCAGGAATACCGGTAATAACCTGCCGATATTCAGACTGTGCAAACAAGAAATGCATCACATTGCATGTGTATCAGCTGAAAGGAGCAATGAGTTGACTTTCCATTACCAGTTAATGAAGTGTTCAGAGAAATTATTATGCTGTACAGCAACAGTAAATATGAACATCTTTTATTGAGGTCTGTATTTATTTTATCAGGGTTTATTAAAGTCTTTAGTAAAGTAACATTTCAGTTTATTTAATGGTTTATTCTCTGTTTATTCTTATTTATTAATTATTAATTTGCTTATTTATTAACACATTATGATTGGTGTGTGTATATCGTTGTTGTCCAATGAAAAACATGTATCTCCATTTTTGTTGATTTTTACTTTTATGCCTCATTAGATTACATGAGTTGCTTTTTACACTGTGTATGAATTTCATCAGAACAGAAATGGCCCCAAACTGCTTGGAAAGACGTCTGGTTCCATTGACTTCCATTCAAATGCAATGAGATTTTTGGCCTCTCCTGGAAAGTTGCCATTTTGGAGATACCTGTTTTTCTTTGGACAACTTGGGTGACGACATATATGTGTGCGTCCATGGCCATTACACTGTTGGTAAGTATCACAGCTTGTAAACTGTTTTCATAGCCAGCTGGTCTTTCAGTTTTAGTTTTGGTGGGTTATCATTCGTTCTTCCTTAAAGTCTTCTTGTTCTGTGAGAGTCTTTCATGCACTGCTCTTTTGAGGTGTTGAGATGTTTAGGTCCAGGGACTGGATTTTAAGGTGTGTTTGGAATCGTTAGACTAATGTAGAAGCAATCCTCATTTCATTATTAGCTTTTTCACAGACGGTGTAAGGTTTACTTCCAGAATTTGCAGGCATTTCATTGAATCCATTCCCCTCTCTAGCAGTGAAATGTTCCCTGTGCCAATGGCTGCAATACGAGTCCAAAGCATGATCGATCCACCCCCTAGTGCTTAACAGTCGGAGAGCTGTGCTTTTCATGGATTGCTCATTGCAGTCAAAAAGTTCTATTTTAACTTTCAGTCCTCAGGACTTGTTTCCAAAATGCATCTGAACTGTTTAGATGTTCCTCTTTAAAATTTGAATGCGGAGTTTTTTTCTGCGGATGCAGGAAAGATTTCTTTCTGATGTCCCATAAAAATATATCCATATTTGATCAGGGGCCGCACTTTTTCCTTAGATCTCTATTGACCCCCGCCTTTCCTATTAACTTGATTTAATTGCGAACTGAGGAAACAGCTGCCTGAAAATGCTTTCCTGTCTTCTGATTTTCCAAGATCTCAAACCTAGCCGCTAATTAAGGTCTGAGATCTTGGCAAATAAAAGAAATCGAACCTCTTGGGGTGCCCGAACCTTTGCACCTCTTTTTCTCTCTTGGATTGTCCAAAACATAAATAATATATTAATCTTGTGTTGAAAGGAATGTTTCATCTTTAAAGTCTGGATCAGTTTGGATCAGTTCATCTTCTACTCTTACTTGGTATTTAAAGTATGAGTGTTAAATAAAGCAAAGGCAGAGACGCAATAAAACACAGATTAAAAAAAAAATGCTGACCCATCTTAGATCTGCATTCAATATTCAAATGAACGCTCGTTATTGACAGCACTTATAGCGTTTGTGACTCGTTAAAGCATACAGGTTTTATATATACACCTTAAATATGGTAAGATTCTTATTGCTTTACTGATGTACCAGGAAATACTGATGCAGGCAAATGAAAGTATGAATGAAAAAATGAATGAAAGAAAGAATTAATGAATGAAAGAATGAATGAATGAAAGAATGAATGAGTGAATGAATGAAAACATTAATGAAAGAAAGAATGAATGAATGAATGAATGAAAGACTAAATGAAAGAATGAGTGAAAGAATGGGTGAATGAATGAATGAATGAAAGAAAGAATGAATGAGTGAAAGAATGAATGAATACAAGAATGAATGAATAAATAAAAAAATGAAAGAATGAATGAATGAGTGAAATAATGAGCTAAAGAATGAATGAAATAATGAGTGAAAGAATAAATGAAAGAATGAATGAATGTAAGAATGAAGGAAAGAAGGAAGGAAGGAAGAAAGGAATGAATGAAAGACTGAATAAAAGGAAAAATGAATGAAAGAGTGAGTGAGTGAGTGAGTGAGTGAGTGAGTGAGTGAGTGAGTGAGTGAGTGAGTGAGTGAGTGAGTGAGTGAGGGGAAGGGAGGAAGGAAAGAAAGAAGGAAGGAAGGAATGAAAGAATGAATGAATGAAAGAATGAAACGATGGATGGATGGATGGATGGATGGATGGATGGATAAACTGACTAATTTAAATTCTTGCTAGCTCAGGTATACATTGGAATGAGGTGGCGCTCCTCACGGTCAGTAGAGAGTGGGTTTGGCCCTCGGCCAGTCTGTAGCTGTGTTGTCCTGTGTGTTTGCTGCTTGACCTTGTTCTCATGAACCAGATGCTCACTGTACCTGCCAGTAAAGCTAGAACCCAACCTGCTGTTCCTCACCAAGACCCTGCTGTACATGTGAAGCTGATTCAAGAAGAAACTGGAGTAGTCTCGTATTTAATTCCTGGGCTGTCTACACTGGGTACTAACAAGAGAACGTTACTTACAAATAATCACAGTTAGTCATTCTGGAGTGCACCTTTAGAAGCCTCACCCTCTAAATCCACTGAGGCAAATAGCCAAGGCCAATGACACCGGACTTGCAATGTTATTATTGTTATTATTGTTTAGCCATTGGCCATGAAACCCTTTTCAAAAAGACCACCTTAATTCACCCATTCCACCTTAAAGAGTGTAGCAGGTATGTTAGTTTGCCTCAGTTGGCAGAATGGATCTGCTATACCGTTTAAGGTGGGATCAGATGCCAACTTCAGCCTTGGCAACTCTCAGAGGTCTTTCTACTGTTGAATTATCTCCATTGTCAGCATGTAGACCCCCTGTCCTATAAACAAGCATGATTGCCCCCTCTTGCTCATTTGCTGGAATAGTATTGTGTCTGGCTGAGCCTCTTTGTTTGGCTCATTTACAGAGCCAGGGCTGTGTGTGAAAACAAGCCACTTACAATATGGAGAACTAAGATTTAAACTACTGGATTGTGAGGAGATATTAGCTGTATGCAAAAAATAAAGAGAGGAAAAAAATGAATTGCATTAAAATCTAATACTGCAGCTTTTATGTTTCCAGAGTTACATTGCACATTAGCACATTTTATTTATTGCCGATTCGTCTCTCTTTAGCTTATTACTGCAAAATAGAGACATTGTGAAAACTGGCAAATAGCTGTACCATGCTAATCACTGGCAACAAGTCCATCAGTGTCAGAAAGGCATGAGCCGCAAAAAATGTACAAGTGCATCAGAAGGAAATTGCCTGCAGACTCGGATAATCTGCAAACGTTCATAAACACTATTCTAAAAATAATGATAGCCTACATGTAGACAGGTTATGATGAATAGGAGAGACAAACATCCGGCTCACTTTCAAAACCTGTTTGTTGTAGCTCTGTGGAAAACAGCTTTGGTTCAGCATGATAATGACCGACTGGGATTAATAGCAAATGGCTAAGCAGGATCAGCAGTCATTACTAACTAGGACGAATGCAGTCATGACTAACTAGAATCAATGGAGTCTAATGGCTATATGGGATCAACACAGACATGACTAATTGAGATCAATAGGCAAATGGTTCACTGCGATCTTCAAAATCTGATTCTCTGCTCCAGAGTTGCACGTGCCCAGCTGCTTTCTTCAGGAGTGTCTGTTCTAATTCACAGCACTGAAGAATTTATTACATTCGCAAATGATTAATAACTGCATTAGTTGTTTACAGTTTAGAGCTATGACTGTGCGAGGAGGAGATGGAAACTTGCCACCATTGTCTGTCAGAAAGAAACATCACGTTCTTGAGATTCCAGCAGGTGTTTGTGACTCAGACTCTCGAATATCTTGTCTTCTATCAATATGACGGATGCTTATGCATATTAAGCAGTGTATATTATATGTCAAGTTCACATATAAGCTGCTAATGCTTCTGGTTTAATAGGGAATCTCTGTTGACAGTATAATTTAGCCCAATTCAACACATAATTTGTCTCCAGCAACCAGCACCAATATAGCCAGTGGGATTGCTCATGCCAGAAGTGATGTAAAGCCGTGTAATGGAAGCTCTTAATGAAGGTACATTACAAGGGCTTTCCAGTCAACCACACAGAATGTAACACATGCAATCATTTTCTCTGCGTCTAATCTGGCAGTCTACCCAGAGTGAAATCTTAAGCACACTGCACATCGCAAATGCCAAGCGGAGGGCATGTAAAAAAATCCAACTCGTTTTTATGAGTAAACAAAACTCTCCTAAAGCCTGTGTGTAAAAGTAACAAGGCCTGAAATAGCAAAGCTGTTGCTGAGTGGATTTAATGCCCATTTTACAAGCAGATTTAGATTATAAAGATTACGAAGTGCTGATTTTAATCTTTACCCCAGAAGAAAAAAAAAAACATGTCTTCTGTAACATGCTCACTCTCTCCTGCCTGCCAAAACTACAATATTGTGGTTGGCTCATTCGTTCCGCCTTGAGACGAAGGACAGGCCAAGTTCATCTTGATGTGAGGGCCTTCAGAACTTTGTCTGCTAGAGCTTTAATGCAGTGCTGCAACGAGGGGAAAAAATAAAATTTAGAAGAAGTGCTTCCCAAGAACAGTTACACGAACCCCCCCGCCCCCCCCGACTCAAATGAAGCCATGCCTTCTTAGGCTAGCTAGCCTTTAGCAAAAACCTCATTAAAACTTTGCTGAGCCACAATCTGTGGGGTCACCAGACAGACAAATGTCAGGTCAGAGAACACTAAGTGCAGTCCCCCAAACCCCCATGACCTTTAAAAGGCAGTTTGGGTTTATCCTGCTGCCAGAGACTTTTGGCCAGTGTTATCATAGGCCAGCCCATTTGAGCAACAGGCCGCCTTTGCCCTTTCTACATTCTAATTAGAGATGAGGCGGTGGGCTTTCTGCTTGAGGAATGAGCTCTCCATAGTTCTTCTTGTGGTGACATGGGAGTGCCAGACTAAGATTACCCCATAAAGGCAAAGTCAATTAAAAAAAGAAGTTCCTAAGTGGTTGGTAAAAATAACTAGCACAAAACCTTTACACTATGTGGTTCTTTTATACTGTTGTCTCTGAAAATATTTTTTGTGACTCATATTTAACACATATTTAAAGCACTTGATGTATCCATCGTTCTGACTAGAGGTCACAAACACTGTGGTCAAAGCAACCTGTATGATAATGCTGGTTTCTGTTGGCACCCATGAAATTCTGAGGCATTCACATTTAAGGCATTTAGCAGACGCTCTTATTCAGAGAGACTTACATCCATGCTTAGAGTCTAAAACTTGCCATGAGCTCAGACACTGCCTGAACACAGGCCAGTGCTAATACCTACAGAGGTCAATAGACAGACATATACAAAGCAAAACTGCACTACCTGGCAACCCCAGCCCAGCACTCATACCTATAGAAAAAGAAAGGTAATTATGAATACTAGTGCAAAACAAAGTATTTCAAGATGGGCCTTCAGTCTGCGGTTGAAGGACAGCGTAGTGTGGTAGTGTATTGGTGCTAAGCTAATGATGCCTCAGTTGAACATATTTGGCTTTTTTTATTATGCTGGTTTATTCTTAGCTGGTGAAAAGACATTAATAAAGATTGTTGTCCTGTAGCCTTTTTACAGATGCTCTTTCAGTTAGGGGCTCTGGCGTAAAGCTGCTCGAACTACATAGACTACCACTTGTTCTCGAAGTCAGTGTGGTATCTAGAACTTCCACACTGCTCTCAGTTCTCAATTATGTCTGTGGTTAAATGGACACAAGAGCCCCTTAGGGTCCTAACCAATGGTGTCATTTGGCTGTGTCTACGAGTAGCTTGCTGTTCACATACATGAGAGGATAAAAGTTGCACTGCTCTGGCGCTGTATTCTAAACTCTTGTCAGTCTTTTTGAAGGTTCTGTTAGCGGTTAGATCATGTAAGGATGGGTAGCCAATGAAATGAAGACTATACGTTTACAGCATTTAGCTGACGCTCATCCAGAGCGACTTCCAAGGTTAATAATATTACAGGTAGGCCAATGCAGTTTTAGGAGTATTGCCCAAGCACTCTTATTGGTGTAGCACAGCATAGTCACCCAGACCAGGAATCTAAACCCAGTCTCCCACATAAGACGGTAGCTTCCTGGTGGGTAGTGGTGTTATCCGCTGTGCCACACCAACACTAAACACAAACACAAAGACTGAACACAATGATGGCTGAATCTCTCTTTCAGCAGAACACTGAATAAGTGATAGAAATAGAAGGAGAGCAAGAGTTAACACTGGTGCCGCTTCCAACCACTGTGGATGATCTTGGAGAGTAAAGGGTTGAGGGTTGATGCTGAACTCGGAATGTTTCCTCTACACTGGTAAGGAGTGAAGAGAGAGAAGACAGGGCTGGGCATTTCGTGGTTCTACGCTGCCTGCTATGTTTTGAAGTGTGAATTTGGCAGGTTATATTATCTTCAAAGTCAACGTGAACTTTGTCATTCAGACTTTACAACAGGAGTGCAAAGCTGAATGAGACTGCGTTTCCCCAAACTCAGATGTACAAATGCAAACATAGTGCAAACACACAAGACATACTACATTTACATTTAAGGCATTTAGCAGACGCTCTTATCCAGAGCGACTTATAATCGTGCTTAGTGTTCCATTGGATAATATTCCAGCTAGTAGGAAGTTTAGAGCCTAAAACTCACCACGAGCTCAGACACTGCCCGAACAAGGGCCAGTGCTGGTACCTAGAGATTAATACACAGACATAGTAAGTAAAGCATTACCTGGCAACCCCAGCCCAGTGCTCATTCCTATAGAGGAGAAAAGATTATTGTGGTCACTAGTAACATGACAATTCAGACGGGACATAAGTATAAATATAGAAGGGGTGCGGGGTGGAGTAACAAATAGGACATTATACATTACACTTACAGAAATATTGCACTTTGTATAGAAAGATATTGCTATGTTTCCAAGTGATAATATTATTGCACACTGTAACATATTATGTAAACATAACACTGTAGCTGTAAACTTAACACTGGAAAGTGATAAAGTGCTTGATTATAATAAACAGTGAGATTATTGCAGGTTAAATTGCAGGTTGAATTTAGCAGCATTAAAAAAAGAGATGTGAGTTGAAATAAATATTATACAGTATATTAATAATACTGTGTACAGTTCTAATATGCATGACTGAGTATTTGACATCGTGTGTGTTCATTATGTGTGTGTTCAAGAGTTCAACAGTCCTGATAGGTCTGCATGTCAAACATTTATCTTATACACTGCGTCCTAATAAATGCTAAATTAATTTTCTGGTTTATAGTGTACCATCACAGTGAGAAAATACCGAAGATTTCCTACAAACCTTTGAAAAGAGAAGTGATTTTATGGGAAAAGTGCTATTCTAAGCCATGTAAAATGGCTTCTGTGATGTCTAACCTTCACATATCTGTCCATGACCTCGAAGCATCCTCTCTATACAAAAACCACCTCTTTTTCAGATTTCACACATTTCGAGGAGAGACTTCCAAAATTAGAAACCTCACAGCAAATATATTTATAGAAGAAGGTCTAGTGGGCATAAAGGCAGATGTTTGTCCTGAAAGTCACTGATGTCCAGCAAGCACAGAGGCAGGCGTGCGGGAGGAGTTCCCTCTGTGTGTGCATTTAGCCATGGGTTTGTCTGGATCAAAAGCCATTACTGCTGCCAAGGCTGTACGGCTGCCTCCGCTAAGGAGAAGTGACAAACGCTGTCCCCAGGGAAGGGTGACCATGGAGGACACAGAGTGAGGGGAGGTGGGGGTTTTGGTGGGGTGGGGGTTACTATGGGAGAGTTAGCCAGCGAATGAGGCTGGAGACAGGGCCACTTTATTTCCCCACCACCTTTCCCCAAGAGCAGCACAGCCCGAGTGGATAATCGCTAAATTAAACTGCAAAGCTAGTCACGTACCACGGAGCCACTGTTCTCCACAATGTTGGAAAATGGGAGGCAGGGAGGGGAAGGGAGAAGTCTCTTCAAGTCTTTAGCTTTAACCCCCAAATTTTTAGCTTGCACTACTTGATGACAGTCATTTAAAAGAGGAAAGAAAAATCATTGCAAATTTACTGTATCGACCACTGAGCTGCTGCTAGTGTGCAAAGCTATATTAGAAGACAAGCGTGAAGAGAAGGCGAGGATCGATCTGACGGTCTGATGATTTAAGACCAGGTTTGGAAATTTGTGAATGTTCATATTCAAAGCATCAAAAGAGGGAAGCAATTGTCTTATTAAATAATATAATAATAATTAAAAACTGTTTCTAAAAGAGTCTTAATTGTGACTTCCACTGATTTTCTCTAAGATACTATATACTTACATGGTTAAAATGTAAAAGAATTCATTTAGAGTGGTTTTGGCTGAAATGCTCTGTTGTAGAGAACTTGGCGGAGCCAAGGTTCTTCACTGTGGCTGTGATAGGAACCAGACGCTCCCTCACAGAATGTTATTACAGCCTGATGCTTGAGACAGTGCTTTACGATAGACCTGATAAGGTGCTCGTCATGTATATTCATGCAGGGGCGCATGTACAGGGGTTGGACAATGAAACTGAAACACCTGTCATTTTAGTGTGGGAGGTCTCATGGCTAAATTGGACCAGCCTGGTGGCCAATCTTCATTAACTGCACATTGCACCAGTAAGAGCAGAGTGTGAAGGTTCAGTTAGCAGGTAAGAGCACAGTTCTGCTCAAAATACTGCAATGCACACAGCATTATGGGTGACATACCAGAGTTCAAAAGAGGACAGATTGTTGGTGCACGTCTTGCTGGCGCATCTGTGACCAAGACAGCAAGTCTTTGTGATGTATCAAGAGCCACGGTATCCAGGGTAATGTCAGCATACCACCAAGAAGGACGAACCTCAACCAGCATCACGTAGTGACCTGGCCACTATCCTGCAAGAAGAATGGCTTAAACTCCCTCTGACCACTGTGCAGGACGCAGTATATGTCATTCCCAAGACCAACTGATGCTGTATTGGCCATAAAAGGAGGCCCTACACCATACTAATAAATGATTGTGGTCTAAAACCAGGTGTTTCAGTTTCATTGTCCAACCCCTCTAGTTCCAAATGAAATGGGCTTAGTTCAGATTTACCACTATTTTACATATATAAACTCAGACACATGTAAGATCACTGGTGGTTTAGAAAATGGACAGAAAATAGAATGGCTAGATTTGTCTTGTAGACATGCCAACCCCAGTTCCCATCACCACCAGTCTGTAAAGAAATCAGAATCTGTAAATTTCAGCTTCAACTGCAAACTAAATTCAAACACTTCACATCAAAGGCCTGTGAGGCACTTCGGTCTGAGTGACTGAATTATGCAGAATATTGTCAGAAATGGTCATATTCTCTTTTTTCAATAGCATGAGGCAGTCTGTCAGTATTTCATGAAAGGAAGTTAAAGTGCGATATGGTTTTTCAAGCAGTCTTTGCAAGAATATATATTTTTACTGGGGAGTTCTGATGTGTGTCCACAATAAACACCCAAAACGGACAGAAGCAACATTCTCCACACTGTCTTTTAATGTTTGTTGGAAATACAAGGTTGGCTTTTCATCATTTGACAGAAACGTAAAGCAACTCCCTCGGCAAAAACACAGCCAAAGTGTGCTGACTTGGAAATTGGAAGTCATGCATACGTTTGTAGCAGCAGCTATACCAAACCTCGTAGAATCATTGTCCGATATCTGGTTCAACTTAATGAGTCACTGTAAATGGTTCCGGTTCTAATTTAAAATGTTACCGCCATGGCAAGTCACGCTGGATGAGAGTGTATGCCTAAAATGTGAATGATGCTCTCTAGATTTAGGTTTGTAAGCAAGCGCTGAGTTGTGAGAATGCGATTGTTGACAATGTTCTATAAAACTTCTCCAGCCAACGGATGTTCTGATAGAACGCATTGTGAGTGGAACAAAACAGTCAGTTCCAGTATCAGATGGTAATCATGTATGCAGTACAGTGCAAAGCTCGCAGTCCATCCCATCATTTATATCATTTTTATTCATAACAGCTCAAGTTATTTGCTTTTCAGTGTCGGATATAAACAGTATTTGCCTTTATTCCAGCCTCTGTTCTTTCTAGAAGACTTGCTTTCAGTTTTTCAAAGAAATCCACGTCCACACCTCTAAAGTTCAGTCCAGCATTTGGTTGCATTTTCTGCTCCTCTTTGAGCCAACATTTTCCTTAATCCAAGTAATCTCAAACGCTTTCAGTGATACGGTCTAGACTCTGGGGTGGTCACTCCATTGTTCTGAGAACACCTGCAGCTCCTTTGTTTGACACATGTCTCCATCTCTCAGTGAGGAGCTTCTTGAACAGTTACACATCCTTTCAGACCAATAGCGTTGAGGTGTCTTCTCACAGCGGACAGAAACACCTGTAGATGTTTTCAGATCTGGAGCTTGATTTTCTCCTCTCTCTCAGATGAAAGCTTTAGGTGCTGTTATCTGATGGAGTTCTGTTGGTCTACCAACTTGCATGGTTGTTGGACTCAGACTTCTTTTAATCATTACACACCTTGTTTCTGCTCTTAAAAGGTTGGATCTGTTGAGCTAGTATGTCCAGTATAGAGAGAAGTTTGCTTCTCACTCTTCTCAACTTTTACTGTCCTCAGAGAAATGATAGCTTACCCGCTCTCAGTATGTAGCTGCAGGTAAAATGCATTTACAAGTAGCTTAAATCTGTTGTGCTCTTTAGTACTCTCTGTTTTACATATTCAGCAGTGCATTGTGGACCCTTATCTATCAGCACTTACATACATGTGTAGAGGTGAGCAGTGGAGCATGTGTTTCCCCACTGCTAAGCAAACAGGTGAATTGGTCGCATGTGCTTAATACATGAAAATAATCTTCAGATTGTTTTGCTGTCTGTGGATATTTGTTTTACTATCTTTCAGCAAAACACACGGTAAGATGAGGAGAAGCATTAAGCACGACCATTTTCAGACTATCTTTCATCAAAAGTCATAAGTGCATACAATTAATACTTAAACTCCCTGTAGGCTTCAACATAAATATTTGAAATACCTATTTTAATTCTCTCTCTCTCTCTCTCTCTCTCTCTCTCTCTCTCTCTCTCTCTCTCTCTCTCTCTCTCTCTCTCTCTCTCTCTCTCTCCTGCCTCTCTCTCTCCTGCCTCTCTCTCTCTCCTGCCTTTCTCTCTCCCCTGCCTCTCTCTCACTCTCTCTCTCTCTCTCTTCTCTCTCTCTCCCCCCTGTCTCTCTCTCTCTCCCCTGCCTCTCGCTCTCTCTCTCTCTCTCTCCCCTGTCTCTCTCTTCTCTCTCTCTCCCCTGCCTCTCTCTCTCTCTCTCTCTCCCCTGTCTCTCTCTTCTCTCTCTCCCCCGCCTCTCTCTTCTCTCGCGCTTTCTCTCTCTCTCTCTCTCCTGCCTCTCTCTCTCTCTCTCTCTCTCTCTCTCTCTCTCTCTCTCTCTCCTGCCTCTCTCTCTCTATCTCTCTCTCCCCTCTCTCTCTCTCTCTCTCTCTCTCTCCCCTGCCTCTCTCTCTCTCTCTCTCTCTTTCTCTCTCCCCTGCCTCTCTCTCTCTCTCTTCTCTCTCTCTCCCCTGCCTCTCTCTCTCTCTCTCTCTCTCTCTCTCTCTCTCTCCCTCCCCTGCTCCTCTCTCTCTCTCTCCCCTGCCTCTCTCACTCTCTCTCTCTGTCTCCCCCCGCCTCTCTCTCTCTCTCTCTCTCTCTCTCTCTCTCTCTCTCTCTCTCTCTCTCTCTCTCTCTCTCTCTCCTGCCTCTCTCTCTCTCTCTCTCTCTCCCTCTCCCTCTCTGCCTCTCTCTCTCTCTGCATGCCTGACTACAGCTCTGCTGTTCCTTCTCAGCGTGGTGGCACTCGTGCGTTTGCTGTGCGTGTTAGCCCTGCAGTGGTGTATACAGCTAATTAGTCTTGTCATAGTAGTAAACACTCAACACTTTCTGTTGCCACCAAAACCGGCACTTCCTGCAACAAACCCAGGGTGCAGTGACTCAGAGGAAGGAGCCATCTACCTGCTTTCTTTAATTTTGCAGAAGCTTTTAGATCACTGCTCGTCAAGCAAACCTCTCAAACTTCAGATGTCGCCTTCTGCTGTGTGCGTAAAAGGGGCATAGAGATATTAATGCATCAGGTTTGGACCCAGATACACTGTTTCATATGAAACATAAACAACTGCACGTTTAGCCTGACTTCACATGGTGAGACCTTTACTCAGCTTCAGCTGCTGTGTTAGGTAAATTGCACTTCAGCTGGGTGATTTGAGGTGCCTGTGAACTTTAACAATCATTTGAAACACAACAGTTGCAAACTTCTCAACTTTGCGAAACAGTTTGCATGAAACTTCAGTAATGTGTCATATGATAACAGTGAATTATAATCTTTTAAACTCATATAAACTTTTTATTTTACCAGATCAGTAGACGAGAAAACTAAAAGCGAAGATGGTTTATTGGGGGGGAAGAATAGCAGACCCTTACTGAATAGGCAAGGTTAGTAGTTTTTCGTTTTGCCAGTTCCCTGAACCATAACAACAAATGTGAGCTTCCCAAAGCTAATGTTTCTTTATGCAGCTTCTTCCAGCCGTTGTGCTAATCCTTTTATTGGCTACACATTCCTAAATGATCTAACCGGGAGCAGAACCTTCATCATGATTGACTAGGTAGGAATACGCCACTGGGGCAGTACTACTCATCCTCTCATGTTGAACACGACACTGTTCATGTACAAAAACAGCTCTTTAAAGGGACCTTATAACAGGAAATCACTTTTCACACTTTTTTAAATGTAAAATATGAATAACTTGCTGCCCATTCCATATACTGAAATTATACTGCAAAAACTGTGCATGAACTGATGATGAAGAACTGTGATTTCAGTGTTTCAGGCTATAATTTATCTCTGATGTTGCCAAAAAGAGGGATTTAGCCCATGCTGTTTGTTTGAATGAGACACTAGCAATAAAGGGAATCCAATCAGAACTGACATCACTTACGTATTGCAGCTGTCAGAACAAAATGTCATATCTCCAAAATGCTAAGTTTACAGCAGAACACAATCACATACTCTTAATGTAGGTTAGAGGAATCAGACTTTTCTCCGAGTGCCTTTTCCATTCATCATTAGGTTTACACACAATGACGAGAGCAGCAGGTGTTTTAAAATAAATTTTTAAAAAAATTAAAAAAAACTAGAAAACAACCAAAATGGAGTTACAAGGTTTATTCTGATAGCTGTGAGGTATCAGTTTTAAAGCCACAGTAACATACACATGTGCTATAATTTAAATTATTACTGGCAACTTCCATGATTTTAATCCAGGACTCTGCCATGTCTGTAATTCTAAGCCTGCTAAGTGATAATTATGAATTAAATGACTTCCTGTAATTCACCAAACAGTGAGCCTTCCCTGTAATAGTACTCTACGAGAATCAACCTCTCATTAATGTAATAAGTTATAAGTTCTGCCCTAAATGATGCAGCAGTTACATTCTGTGGCGTGAGGCGATGTTTTGTGTGATGATGTTTGCATCCAGGCTATTTAGGGTCTTATGAAAATGAGAGAGCCAAAGATGCAAAGAAATGGGGAAATTACAGAAATCTTTTTATCCAGATTACACACGTTACTTTACCCCGACCCATCCGGGTGAAACTAATCCTGCCCCAGGAGGGTTTAAGTTCTCCAGTAGTGGAAAGCAGCACCACTGTTAACTCTTTTGCTGCTTTTGTTTACTTCACTTCTCTATTTGCTGCTGAATGTGGTTTCTTGTGGTGGGGGTAGTGATGATGGATGATTGTAAAGAGCCTCAGCCATGGTTGTTTTTAGCCTTAATTTCATTTGGCAGTGTGCCCTTTAATAATCTGACTGTCGTCAGCACTTTTAACATGGTTGGCATGAGTTAGGATACACCTCCCAGCTGGACTGACTCGACGTATGTACTTTTCTATCATGGTTTTAGTGCAAAAGGATGAAAGGAAATTTCAAGACTACAGAAATGATCATTACGATAACTAATGCTTTATGGAATAAGCAATCATAAATGTTCATGTAGGTATGAAAGGCTCATGTAGGTTGTCATATGTGCGCCGCAGTAGAGTATCACTTAGACACACAGACTCGGTTCTGTCTGTACATTTAATGTACTGTAATTACGTAATTTAATAATAATATCATTTTGTAATTGTGTAAACACATAATTTGAGCATGCAAGATGTTGATTAACCCAGGGTCAAGTACTGAAGCATATTACAACTGACCTTTGTGTAGAGCTGCTTTCAAGGATCTCTATGCTGGTTAAGGATACTCATCCAGTCTGCTGCCTTTAGGAATCAGTAAACATTGTCTGACAGAAGACGTCATGCCACAGAAGTCTGTGTGAATGGTACACATGAAGTAGCAAAACTGACTGTTAATTTTGCGACCCCTCCGCCAGGCTTTTGTAATACCTCGGCCTGTCTGCTCTTTAAAGCAAAATGCTAATGTGACCCTCACCGCTGCCTCTGTTCCTGCTCCACTCGGTAACGGGAAGCATATTGTACCATTTACGCCACTAATGAGAAAGTGTTTCATTTGCTCGCGGCTCCACTGAGGGCACCAGATATACACACGGCGCCCTGATGCGTAATACGCCTGGCAAGAGTCAAAAGACGAAAAAACTTCAAGCTTTTCTCCAATTAGGATATATTTCCACAGCTAAGCTAATGCTTCATGACACTTGCCGTGCCCTCGGCAGCCCGGACTCAGCGCGCTGGTTTACGGATATATTTAATACATTATGAGGATTCAGTAAAGGCAGGCTGAAGGGCCCTGAGGGGAGTGCACCATAGCAAGTGCACCATAGGTAGTGCCCTGGGGATGGTCAGCTAATAACAGAGAGGGGTCACTTATCCTAACACAGCCTTCACTGCTAACGTCAGCGACTGCATGGAGAGCACATTCCTTCACATGGCGGAGAGTAGCAGAGAAACGAGGACGGTCTAGCAAATGTTGAGTTCAGACAGACAAGCAGACGGATTCCTCGGTGAGTAGAAGAAAGATGGAGAAATCCAGAGGTGTTTCTGTCCATCTGTCTACGATGAGCAGACAACTCAACACCATTGGTCTGAAAGGATGTGTAGCTGCCAGGAAGACATCAGTGAGAAAAGGAGACAGACACATCATACAAAGAAGTATAAATTCTACAAATTTCTAAATTTCCCTGCGGACTCTCCTGAAACTAAGCACAGTAAATATAAATAATATATATATAAATTTATAAATTATAAATTAGATTATAAAAAAAAAAAATTAGATTTCTTTTATGCTAGAACATGAATAAGTTCTGATCAATCTGATTGGAAATAAAATAAATGAATGGTGGCCTCCCATTTTTGCACACTGTCGATACTTGGTATGTTATATATGGCATGTTATATATCCAGTATAGAAATAAGTGTTTATAGGCCAATGGAGTCAATCAATCAATCAATCAATGTTTATTTGTGTTTATTTTTACAACCAACGTTGTCTCAAAGCAGCTTCACAGAAAATCAGTTTGTTGTATATAAAAAAAGGAAAGAAAAAAAAAAACCCACAAAGTTAATGTACAGACATTTGAGGGTGGGGGGGTGGGGAAAAACCGGGTCCAAGCCCCCCTTGAGCAAGCCTGAGGCAACAGTGGCGAGGAAAACTCCCTTGAGTAAGGAAGAAACCTCGAGAGGAACCAGGCTCAAGGGCGGAACCCAACCTCCTTAGGTCGAACCCGGGTGAGACGAGAAAGACAGAACTAACAGTAGAAGAATATCTATTAGATCCAGTCTGATTAGATCCAGTCTGATTAGATCCAGTCTAATTAGATCCAGTCTGATTAGATCCAGTCTGATTAGATCCAGTCTGAATGGAGTGTGCTGGTCCTTTCATGTGCTTTGTTTATGACAGTTCAAATATGTAAATGAGTGTTGTGTTCTCGAAGCCACTACTTTCTCATCATCCGGTGCTATTCTTTGAGGCTACATTTATATTTTTATTGCGACTTTCACTTGGGCAGTGTAAACTTTCTAATTACTTCTAATGCTATTCATTTTCCTGTGGCACATTTCCAATAGCCTACCCAGTGCATATTTACATTCAGTGCCTAATGTACATTGGCAGGTCTGTACAAATTATAAATGGCTTTAAACAGATCTCAATTGCTGATTCAGTTTTATATATAAACCATAGCACCAAGAAAGCAGGGCATGTGTGGGAGGTTGCGTGCATGGTGGGGTGCACAGTTGCCTTCTTTGTCCAGCAGGGCAGTCTCCGCCGCCTGCCTGCGCCAACATCATTAAAGCAGCTTGATGCAGAGTGATATGAGGCTATTAACTGCGGTGACCTCATACTCCAATGTTTTCACTCATAACATTTTAATTAACTCCTTTGTACTGAAAGTAATTAATATGACTGAAATGCATGTTTTACTCAAAGGGGGTAATAGATTTATGTTCCTTAATGTGCTGGAGTAAACTAGACCCCGTCGCAGTAGCAAAGCAGGAAACTGAAATACAGTGGTGGCCAATAAGTGCTGTTCATTCTCCCCTTTCTTTTTCATGCTCTGCTGAAACGTGAGCTTATGTCTGTATGTTTGTTACTAATTAAGGGTTGCTGTGTTCTCTATGGAACACTCATCAAAACTCTACTGTGTAGGGCAGATTGTAAATTATACTACAGGCTGCTTCCTTCTATTATTTAATTGTTAATTACTTTGTTTATTTTATTGTTTCTTATTTATTTATTTACAGTAACCCACTTTATGCTAGTCACTGGCCACTGGCCACTCTAACTGTATCCCCTTGCAGGCATACAGTTAGAGACTGCAGCCCATCCAGTGATGCACAATACCTGTTACCCCCTAGCTTGTCATCATTGCTCAGTTTCTGCTGACCAGATATAACTGAAGTAGTGTGCCATACTGATTACAGCAGTGATGCTAACATGGCATTGGTGTAATAGTGTGTGGTGCCAATGTACAGCCCCTTATATTTCATAAAGATTAAAATGCCATATATATATATATATATATATATATATAGCTACAGCTGTAATACTGCTACCTTAAATAGATTATTTCTGTATACAGTTGGCCTATCATATCAGATCTGGGATACCAAGTCTAATTTAAGAGGTGGCCATGTCCACTTTAGGTCACCTCTTGAATCTGCCCCAGAAGGAGTCTCTAGAATGTATAAATGAAGTTGGCCTGTCACACTTAATGCATTAATAAATATAATTCTCTACTTTACTCTACTTAATTTTGGCACATTATTTGCTAATTTGACTCTGCAGACTGTCTGTAGTAGTGCAAACTCCTCACAAACGCTGTTATTATGGTGGAATTTTCCATTGTGGAGCTGTAAATGCATTTATAACAATATAAAAATGAAAATTGTGTTCTCTCATGTGATTTTCATGTTTAGGTTGATACAATGGCTATAAAAAGCCACATGTAGGACATACAATAACGTTAGCTTCAGTAGCAGTGGTGCAGTGTTGGTAGTGCATGTGAACGTAATGTTGCAGTAGAAGAACTATAGCAATCCACATACATTATTTATATATAGTGTCACATATAAGGCCATAATGAAAAATAATTCCAGTGGTGTGCGGGATACTCCATCAGCAGTTCGGTTCTAGCAACTTTTACCAATCACGAGCTGGACACCGAGTGTCTTGTTGTTGAATTACAAGCTAACCAGTATCAACAGTATCATGCCACAAAAACACAGTACAGTTTCTCCATAACAATAACTAATAATGATAAACAGTCTGTTCCTATAAAGCTCTCCTCTGATAATTATCAGTCACCTTGTCAACATGCAAATGGATTTGTGCCAGCATCGCATGCATACCCCTGGTGAACATGTGAACACAGCAGCATTACACTATACAGTATATATTTTTTCCAAGGTTGGCGGGTCTGGAATTTTCGAAAGATAAAAATGAATTCTGACGAAGCTCATTTTATCTATTCATATACAGCTACTACAATAGACACTGCTTTCTTTGGGGTCACATGCTGAGCTAAACATAACTTAACATAACTTATGTTATGACTTAACATAATTGCCTGCATAAACATCTCCATAAGTCCATCCATAGATAACAATGCTTTTGAGACAGGTAATAAAGCCCTGTATTCTACTAAAGACTGACCTTGGTGACTGTGCACCAGCGCTGTTCTTGGTTGTGTGCAGCTATAAACCAACAGAAATGTGACTCTGCATCCTGATGTTCAGATAATTGTCTCGCAACGAACATGTAAATGTGATGGTCAATCAGCATAGTTCACTAAACAGTGTAGAGGATGAGCACTGTGATTAATTAAGCAGGGAAGTATGCACCGTCAAGAGAGCGTGACTGATTCCACGAATCATAACCATGTTATCTGCTCAGCTAAGGGTAAAGGAGACAGCGAACGACTCCGAGATCAAATCGTATTCCCTTTGAGACTCCTCTTTTTTTTGCTTTGTTTCCCTTTCACATCCTGAAGGTCTCGCCATGTGCGCACGGCTTGATGCTATTTATCATGGTTAAAAATACTTATCGCCCTGTTTGACATTTTATGAGTAGATGTATGAGGGATTGAAGCAGGCACAGGCTAGCCGGAGCAAGTTTCCATGATGGCATATTGATGTCAACCGCAAAGAGTTCAATCCACGCTGACCCTTTGAGAGGGCTGTAATCGAATAAGCTGCTCATACGCTGTTTAAAATGACTCACGGCAGCTTGAGGAGAACGAAACACAATGATTTCTCCTGGAGATGAACACCACCCACCTCTCCCAGCTCTCCTATTGTCACGCACCATCTAAAAGTCCTATGAAACATTCATGATTCTCCTCATATCCTGTCATCAGCAGATACAATGGGCTGCCTAAAAGCTCTTACCTTTGGGCATGGCCATGGCCAACATGTCTTTTTTTCCTATCCTACTCTTTTTTTTATTGGAGAGGCTTTAGGATTTACAGTTTTAATAAAACAGCCATATTTCTTTCAGGCTGCTGTATTTATGGAGCTTTGAGCTTACCTTATCCTGGGGTGGATGGAGTTATGGGGACATAACCTGGCATCACGGGAGATGTATCAGGACTGTATGAAATACGGCCAGTGTATCAGCCTGAACGCGGCTGCACAATGAGGATTAATTATCTGTCCATTTATAGAGAGAGAGAGAGAGAGAGAGAAAGAAACAGATGGATAGAGGAAGAGGCGCAGACAAAGGAGAAGAGAAAAGGAGTGGGGCAAAAAGAGAGAAGCAGGGAAAGTTAGGGAAAAGAAAAAAAAAGGAAGGGGAAGGAACCAGAAGATCCTTTTAGCTCATTGCCACGCATCTCATATTTGCCCATTAGTCAGTTATTTTTGGCTGCGCAACAGATTTTCAACCACAATGAAGGCCTGCAGCAGGTCCCCACAAATATTCGCCTCGAAGTTAAATATGCACCTCTGGCAGACTGAAGCCGTGACTCAGACGTAGCCGAGCAGAACCGTCTGCTTCAGCTTCAGATTCGCTCGCTGTCAAAAAGAGATTTAGACAGGAAACAGAATGTGCTTTCTGGTTTGGTTTAAAATACTTTTTGTCCCGTAAATGATGGACACAGATAAATAAATACCTCTGTCTTTAATAGACTGGGCCCACTGGTATCACTGGTACAGTACAGTTAAAGGGCCCATATGTGTTTTTCAGTGTATTTTATTTTTTCTACCGTTCTAATGTATTACTGTTAATACCTAGTGAGGCTAATATACAGGATGGAAATGTAGACCCCAAAGGTCAAGGAAGTTGCTTACAATGATCAGAGCTAGGAGCCGTATTGAATTCACAACCCAGGACTACAAGCAGTAAGTGATAATTTACAATCTTAAGAATTCATGGTGGGGGACCATCCTGAGAGATCAGGTGTCATGGTTCTTTATACAACACAGGCATTCTGTTTGAAGACATGGATGTTCCATGCATGCATCCTTGAGTTTAACCCCGAGATATTGGTTAACAAAGCCTAGTGTAGAAATGTATAGAAAAGCAGGAGGCGCATCAAGTCATCTTACTGAACACTGTATAACTATGGAAGCTCTGTACCGTATTGTGGCAACTGAATTTAATCTGTATGCTTTTCAGCATACACCTGAAAGTAAAGCTTGGAGCCTTTTCTCCTCAATCCAGTGCCCAGCGTCTGAAGTTCTTGTATGAGAGTACGTTTATTTCCTAGAAACTGAACTGTTTGTCTGACTTGATCAATTAGAGTCACTAGGCCACAAGAAGTGCAATTACAAAGGCTGTTTTGTTAGACTGATGTATGTAACAGAGCCCTGTATTGTGACTCATTTAGAAACCACTTTGAGCTACAACACTATTTGGAACGTTTGTGTAAATGGGTGGAGCTAAACTAGCTTGAAGAGTTAAGTATATGTGCTGCACCACAAACAATGAATTTACAGTTAATTAGTCATCCATCCATCCATCATTTTTTCCATCTGCAGTCTTCCATCATGGGCTGTTTTGAAAGAGTAAGTGTCATAAGGTCATTTTATGTAGCAGTGATATAGAAGAACTAGTTTTGGTTTTCTTAGAACCCTGTCAATATTTTATAGTTCTTTAAATTTACTGTTTAAGTTTAAAACATTGCTAATTTAGTTAAAATGATCAACATAATGTAAGGAAGTTTTGACAGTATGTTTAGTTCAAGACATCAAAGAGATATGCTCTTGAAATCGCTTTGTAGCCTTTGAACTCCAAGAGGCGGTGGGGAGTCACTGTAGTGTTGAGTCAAATCAGTCCAACAAGACAGAATGAAGAAATAGCACTGTAGCCCTGATGGTGGTGGTGTTGTCTGTTGTGTTGAATGTGCTGCTCCTGGGTAGATTATTTAAAGATGAGTTCTGAATTAGTAAATTCAAGGACTGTTTTTTTTTTTTTTGTTTTGTTTTTTTGTACAGGAGATGCGTGAATATAAAGAACCTTTTGATTTATTTTTATTCCACATTACATAAAGGTTCTGTACAAATTAAAAATGTGTCTTCTAGAACCATACATTCAAGCCTGTAGGCAGTTGGGAACCTTAATTTGATCATGTTGATACCAGATGTAGATGTAAGCTGAGGTATATAACATGCAAGGAAAACAATCCAACAGTAAACACAAATTATGCAAAACTGATCAATAACTATATATAAGAAACACAACACTGTGTTTTAATAGGTGTCTCAACTTTGAGGTGCATTTGGGGAGGTTTGAAAATGTCTAGTTCAATTTCCATTCACAAGCAGCCATTTGTAGACTGCTTAAAATGCCATCTCATATTCATGTGCATGTAGACCTGTGTTTCTCAAACCAGCTCACTCACTATGCACACAGGTGAGATAACAGTCAGTGGCTGATTCTTATTCTCTACTAATACAGTCAGAATGCAGCAACTTTCCCCTCCTGCAGCGGTTATGAAGCCAGTTCTAAACCTGGACCGATGAAACGAGGGCATCAAACCTGAACTAGTAGCTGTGTGCTGTAGCACCAGATAATGGGGGCGAAGGAGGAGTATTAGAGTGATCTTGGAGCGGGAGAGAACGCTGATGCTCCAGCTTTCTAAAGCTGCTCCCCGTTCAGCAAATTGCTGGTCCGTTTTCACACCACACCACACGGTGACATAAAACAGCTGCAGGTCTACAGCCAGTGTCTTCCCTGTTGGCTACAAAATGACACAATCAGCTGCCATCACACAGAAAGAATGACAATAGTAGTTTGCATGTTTGTTCTCAGCATGTAGGTTGGTTGGCCATTCACTACCGTGAGATTGCTTTGCACAGTGTGAGAGCTCAGGAGAAAACCCACAAGCTGACTGTTGGCTATCTTGCATAATGGGAAAAACATGGCGTAATACGAAAAGAACAGGACAGGAAAGCTCTGAGAGTCTGTCGCCTCTAAGTGGTTCCCGGCTTTCCATACTTAAGTATTCTCAGTGAACGGCCACACATGGGGTAGGATTTTACACAGTCTGAGGTATTGCTTGTTGATTCCACAGGGACATTCCACATTAGCTGGTCTAGACTTAAATCACTCCTTTCACATTGAAGATCTATAGTAACATTCACAAATCTCTCTGCCATCAAATAGTTTGAATCGAGAATAGATAAAGATCTCCTGAGGGCCCAAGGCACAAGTGGATGTCCATCCACCGCACCTTTGACAGTAATGTATCTACAGAAACGCTAAAAAACAGAAATACTTGAATGTATTAAATGCATCTAAGATGCTTCCATACAGTTGTAAGATGTAAGTGGTCTGTCACTATGGCAGCATACAACATATGCTAAGGCATGCTATAGGATGCTTATGTTCATGTTATGCAGCAGTGTTAATCCTTAATATAATATTTGAATATGTGTCATTCACATTTTCAGATGGTCCTCAGTCTTGGAGAGGTAGTTTGGGTTCCCCTGAAGATGCGGTAAGTCATCCATGTCTTTTTTGCACTTGACAAAGACGCAGAGGCGTGGCTGTCCTGCATAATGAGGAAACGTAGCATTAAGGTAAGCTAACTTGGTATTTGGTGGCATGCCCACACTGACTACACCCCCACCCCTCCATCTCATGACATGAATATGGATAAAGTAACTGATTAGAAAAGTAGGCATCTATCCATCCATCCATCCATCCATAATGCAACCTGCACTCATAAGGCCTTAGGCTACAGCCTTTATTGGCAGTACGTTTACCCAGCCATGTTTAAAGCCACCCGGTTGCAAACAAGCTTTTCTTTCTACGATGACGTCAGCGTCTTGTAACCTCTGCCCTAGTGCATGTTGTAGACAGAATGAGAATGTAGCCATCAAACGTGTGATAGCTGATAATTTAAAGCATCTATTATGATGCCGCGCTCCCCTGTTATTCAGTGAAACGCTGCTTTTCAGTGGATGAAATGTGCATTCTGCTCGTTGTTTTCCGGCCCTGTCCCTTTTCATTCTGCACGCATTGATGTCAGTCAGAACTCGTAGTCCTCCTCCGCAGAGATTAAATGTCATCAGCACATTCAAAACTTGCAAATCCCCTCCTTGTACTCACTCTGACGAGAGGGAAAATTCACCTTGGCTTTGATTAAAGAGCTCGATGAAAAATGTCTCGACAGCCCTGTGCGGCAGCCTCATTACGATGCGCTCCCATGTTGTTCGGAATAGGCCCTGCTCCCTCCCTAATCCTGCTTGGAGCTAATGGGAGCTCGGCTACCCTCTTATCGCCAAAGACAACAAGCCGGCGAAGATACCTAATTCAGCTAATTCACCAACCTCTCCAAATGATTGGGAAATTGTAATTGTACGTTGGCCCACTGTTTGTCTCCTCAAGGCTCATTTCAGATGCTTGGTCAAGTGTAAAATGAAAGATGGGGAACGAGATGCACAAGTGGCAGCAATGGATAAACAAGGAGCTCTCAGCCGGCCATTTAGCAGGCGGCGTAATATCGGGAATAGCCTAAAAAGAGAGGTGAAGAGATCAACATAGGAGAAATCTGGAACAGTAGTCAAACTTAACATGAATTAGGCTTTGGATACAAATTGATGCACAAAATAAGTGATGCATAGAATTTACTTGCTTCGGAGAAGTGCATAATGGTAATGCTGAATGAAGTATTACATCAACACTCTTAGTCAGAATATGTAAACTGAATGAATGTTTTCATTGAATTGTTTTTTTTTCAGTGCCTCAAATTTTAAAACAGAACCTTGTGAGGTGAAACGGCAGGGAATGTAGATATCAATTCACCATTATGCTTTATACAGTATATACATTGGGGTGCGAAAGTTTGGGCAGCATTGTTAATCTTCCTGCTTTACCTTTATAAAGCATTGATTGTTTGGATAAAAAAATTACTTTAAATATATCATATAGGGGACAAACACAGTGATATTTGAGAAGTGAAATGAAGTTTATATGATTTACAGAAAGTGTGCAATAAACCTTAACTCAATATTTAATAGTTGAACGATGCACAGTGACTCCATCAGCAGCAAGATCATGTTGTAGGTCTTCGGTGCTGGTCTGGGGGTTGACTCTGACTGTTCTCAACATCCTTCGCTTCTGTTTATTCGAGATTTTTCTTGGTCTGCCACTTCGAGCCTTGACTTGAACTGTGCCTGTGGTCTTCCATTTTCTCACAATGTTTCTCACAGTGGAGACTGAAAGCTGAACTCTCTGAGATAGCTTTCTGTATCCTTCTCCTAAACCATGACGGTGAACGATCTTTGTTTTCAGGTCATTTGAAAGTTGTTTTGAGACTCCCATAATGCGACTCTTCAGAGAAGATGCAAAGAGGAGGAAATTTTACAATTGCCCCCCCTTAAATACCCTTTCTCATAATTGGAGTCACCTGTGTATGGAGGTCAAGGGTCACTGAACTTACCAACCCAAATTTGAGTTCCAATAATTAGTTCTAAAGGTTTTAAAATCAATAAAATGACAACGGTGCCCAGATTTATGCACCTGCCTACTTTTGTTTAACCAATTATTGCACACTTTCTGTAAATCATAAAAACTTCATTTCACTTCTCAAATATCACTGTGTTTGTCCCCTATATGATATATTTAACGCAATTTTTTTATCCAAACAATCAATGCTTTATAAAGGTAAATCAGGAAAATTAACAAGGCTGCCCAAATTTTGCACCCCACTGTAGATCAGGTGTGCAGTGATATACTGGTTTCACACTGCACTGTGGTATGAAAATTCAAGGTTATCATACCATGTACATTTACTTGTTACCAGATTTTTAAAAATGTAATGAAACAGAGCATCTCACCTACACATGTGCATCTGCTTTCAATGCCGCCACATACCAGACATAGCTGAGCACAGCTGTAGATTTCTGGCAAGAAGCAACAAAAGCTAGGGTCAAACTCATTTACACACCCTATTCATATAAACTGAATAAAATGAAGCGCTCTGTGCCATCTATCATGCTTGGTGTCCGTTTAACATACTGGCTGTTTTGAAGCTGAAAGCTACAAGCTACAAAAGGCTGAGCTAGTAACATTAGCTGAGGTAACTTCCCATAAGCATTTGTCAGTTTATCTGAAAGACTCGCTGCCCTTTTTCCTGTGCTGATTTCAGGACACGTGTGATCTACTGAGGTTTTCTGTGTGGCAGCAGAATGCTGAATGGAAAGCAATGGTCCAGTGTGCAGTGGCCTTCAGACTCAGAAACTGCTGCCAAACACACACATACGGCCCAGAAAATGGCAGAGAGAAGCGAGATTGATATCACCAATCTCCAGGAAGGATATGGAGTTTTGTAACAAATGTGGTTGTAAAATGGCTGCCAAATGAGGAAACACATCAAACATGTCTGCCCATCTTGGAGAACACGATACCTCCGTGCAGCATGTCTGGAACTTTATTTCTGGTGCTTAAAATGGACGGTTAAAATAGTTTTCCACATTCGCAGCTAAATCAGCGCTGGCTACACATTCGGTGACTTGTACACAGATACACATAGACCGCGCAATCTGAGCCTATAAAGAAACACACAGAGTGCAGTTTCCTAGGGGCTCTGACGGTGTCTACAGAAAATTGGCAGCCACTTTGGAATTGTTTAGAGCACAATTTCTCACGACTGTCAGAATTTTTTATTAAACCAAACAATCAGACGATTAATAGAGAACATGATCATAATGAAATCCATAACGAAAATAAACAGTTGCTGGAGACAGTTATCATACCATAATATCATTCCCTTACAGCCCTAATATAGATACCAGTTTACCAGATACCAATTTCCCTTTTCCAATACTGACATGGCTCCTCAAACCTTGAGCATCAGCTGATACTGACACCAAGCTGTTTTCTTTAATAACTGCTAAGCTTCAAAATGAGATTTTTAATTGAAACTCTTTGCTAAAGATAAGCATCTAAATGTGGGTTAATGACTCTACCTATCATTGTCAAAATGCTGAAGAACAACGATACCCCTCAGGAAGAACTGCACAGCTACCTTCACATCGCATCCCACCATGTGAGTAAGTGCTGTCCTGGGATAGATTTCTAACAGGATTGGATCCGATTCATTTTTCTTTCTTCTCCTCTGATGTCCCATCCAGCATTTTCTGCTCATATTGGTCTAACAGCCGTTGAGACTGTTCTTCAGTAAAGGGGGGGGGAGCAATACAGGAACCCCACTGACCAGGTGTTATTCTGGTTTGATTGTTTCAGGTACAGCAATGACACTGCCCTGGTAGTGTGTTGTGCTTTTATGAGTGACACTATTATACAGCCATATAAAAATATAGCATTTATCTGTGAATTTTCGTGCATGGTTTTTGTTTATTTGCTAAAAAAATTTATTTAAAAAAGGTATGTATTAATTATGTCTTTATGCTAAATTCAACAAATATACAGTAATTGTGTTTTGAACTGAACTTGTCATTAAGAATTTGTTTTCAATTTAGGTGAGGCCAATCTTTCTCAGAGTAGGGCGTTTAGGGCCGGTTTGTGCCATTTGTGTTTTGTTCTTACACAGAGAAAAACACCCACATACACACTCTAGTGAACACACACACTAGGGGGCAGTGAGCACACTTGCCCCGGGCGTTGGGCAGCCCTAACCACACTGCCCGGGGAGCATTTGGGGGGTTATGCGCCTTGCTTAAGGGCACCTTAGTCGTTAACTCATTTGACCAGGGGTAACCCAAGCTATTGCATAAGACCGTATTAGGTAGGTGCACAGTGTGTATATATTGGCTTGTGTAATTGGATAGTTTTGTGTACAACATGTTTTGTATTATTATTATGAAAATGTAAAAGAACTAAATCAGCCACATCATTGTGCAAAAATGCATCCATGAACACTATTGCGCATAACCTGGTCATTCATTTCATGTCCTCCATTATCTGTTTAGAGGTCTTATAAGAGGGGGAAGAGTCTCTTATCCACATGGTAGATGTCAGTAGATTGGAAAATCAGCGCATATGAATACAGCTTCATTGTGACATGCTTTGTCAGAGCTCCTCCACTGCATTAAACTTTATATACTTTGACATATTCTCATCAAACTGTATCGATATATGCAAATATTACCCTTCGGTTTTGATTTGGAATCTAAAAGAGCGACAACATAATGGACATCTCAGTCATTCTCAGCTCACCCCACCATCAGTTCCTCACTACTTGATGACAAATAGTGGATGAGACTATTGTTTGATAAATAATTGAGAGAAAATTAGTTTTGCTTCTCCCCTTTTCTTCATTCAGGGCAGTCTCGAAGGGTCTACATGCATCTTCCCTCTCTTGTTTTGCTTTGCAATTAATTTGGTTAATTTATTTTCATCCCATGGCTTCATATGGGCTCAAAAGAAACCAGCTTGTATGTGTGATGAGACTTCGCTTCTTATAGAAGTCATTTATCTGGAGGTATCTCTCCTGGGTCGGCTTGCTAACAGCCGAGTTTGCTGCCGGTTGAGTTTTGAGGTTTCCGACTTGTAGTTTGTCCTTGACATCTCCCTGATGAACTGCGTAATAATCTCAGACCAAAGAGTTCTAGCAGAGAACGGAACTGGAATGTTAAAGATCTACAGATGGTGTTTTTGCTCTGTAAAAATGATATTGATGTTTAATCACTTGCATAATTAAATTCAGTGGCTAAAGCTTTTGAAGTGATCTGTCACCTCTGAGTGTTTCCTGACTATCCACACTTATGTATTCTCACACATGGGGTAGGGCTTTCCAAAGTCTTTGGTATTGGTTGTTGATTCCACGGGGACATTTCACATTCGCTGGTCTAGAGTTAAATCACTGCTTTTACATTGAAAATCTATAGCTACTTTAGTTAATCCATCACCAGAGGTTTTGAACCAGGGATGGATTATGGTCTTACGAGGCCCCTGGGCACAAGTGCCTTCGGAAGGCTCCCTCCACCCATTACCACCTTCCGGCACACAAGGCCACCCAGCACTCTGACTATAATAAATCTGTACAGAAACCAACAAATACATAATACAAAAGAGTGCAAAGAAAAATGTATCTATAACATGAGCGACAATGCTACATAACATGGACATAAACCTGCCATAAAGATCTCATGACAGATGCGGGCAGAGCTGTCATGACCATTAATGTCCTGTTCTGTCCACTTTGTTGTTTACATGTGACCACTGTATTTTGTGATTATAGCATCTGGCTGGGAAGTGCTGCCATTTATTACTGTTTCAGCCAAGTGAAGGAATGAATGGTTGTGAATGTGTTAAGGGCAAGGTGCAGTTATAGCTGCAGTGTCAGGAAAGGACAGGAAAATTCTGAATATCAGCCTCTTAAGAAAAAGCAGAGCTTCTAAGAGTGTATGAATATGGCTTCGTAATTGCTACTTAAAAATCCAATTATTGTTGATATCAATGCCCATAAAACCCAACCACATGAAAAATGTCCAGTTGAAAATACCACAGGTTGCTGCTAACGAAATATCTTTAACTGGGTTACATGTTATGTTGTCTGTAAGCGTGTATATCCTGCTCACACAAGAATCAGCAGAACAGCTTAGCAGTAGATTAGAGTATAAGCCATACAAGGGGTTACTGAAATATACAAGGAGAAATAATTATTACTTGTATGTCTGTTATAACAAGCATGAATGTTGGGGGCTGGAATATAGTGAATAACAGTGTCATCTTACCGTTACTAGAAGTTGTCAGGACAGATGTTCATTTTGTGAGGGCTAACTGGAGCACGCTTGAAATGAGCAATTATTAACTGTCATTACATAAAACATTATGGCATTAATTTACTGAACAAAATCTGTCACGAGCGGATATGACATCAGCTGTGACGTGTTTTGAACTGATGAGCATGTGCCTGTGTTTGCTTCTCTTCTGTTCACCTGCCACATCCAGCATGTTGGTAATGTGTCGATCCCTTACATTTAGCTTTAAGTGCTTGTTCATAAAATGACCCATAACTAACTGATACAGTACTATCAAAGTACTGTTAGAATATTTTTGACCTAGTTGTTTATAAAAGTTTATTGATTTTGTTCAAAAACAATACATCTGAAATTATTAAAAATGAAATTGCCTTTATTTTTAATGATATTTTGAGCATTGTGCCCTGCAGCAATAGCGCAAAAATGAATGTCTGAGTTTAATTAAAACTGTGTGGTGAAAACTTCTGTACGAATGCCGATGAATCAACATATATGGCAGTTGTTTAAAATGCAGTTTGTGAATAATTTGTGAATACCGTGTTGTCTAAAAGGGCTGATTCCTAGGATTTCTGGAACGCTGTTTCGTTGGCTTTGCCAGAGTGAGAGTATAGATGGTGTTTTTAATCTTCATGTTATGTACCCTGGAGGGGCAGATTACCCAACAAGAGGCACAAATTACTGACTGTATACAGACCCTTTGCGTTGGTGCCTGTGGTCAGTTTAGCAGCTTATTTTCTAACTTCCATGGAAATGAACACAAGTCTGACTTCTAATGTGCAACACGCATGCTTTTCATATGAAAACTTGTTTCTGCCAAATAGGAGAACAAAAGAGCTCGTCTTTCTCTGATTCTGGTTCAAATTGTGCCTCATTAGGTAGAAGTAATGACCCATTTTTGACAAAGTAGTAACAACAGTGACTTATTGAGAGTTATTATTTCACCATTGGTATTGGTTTTAAATATGATTTCGTTGGCACATCTGTCGGATATTTGAGAAATATATATATCTATACATTTTCAGCTGGTGGGATGAGATGAACTTGAGTTCAGTGCTGAGTGCAACTGGGAAGCGTGATATTGTAAAATCCCGGTTTAATTTCACTGAGGACATGCAGGGCGTCTGAAAACTTTGAGCTTCACTTTGATGTTTAGGGTCATTGTCCTGCTGTGTTAACTGCACTGGCAAACACACACCCTGACCTGATCACATTGATAAACTGGGGAATACATTTTTACCTTGATGATTGCGCTCTTGGCCCAGAGGGAGCAAAACACCTGCAAGTCATCAGGCTACTGAACAGCCAGTAGTGCTGATGCACCGGTATATGGACCTGGTTCAGCACATCTCACCAAAACCATCTAAACGATGATCTCCATGGACAATCATCACTCTGCACTTTACATTAGCATATTTACACTTACACGTATAGACTGACCTACTGTTATCTTCCATCCACACTGTATATCTGTAGTGTATGTATATACATATATAATATTCTATGCCCTGTATATACCCTGCATATATACCCTGCATCTCTCATCTCTCAGCCTTACCATAGTGCTATATGGTAATGTGTACATCTGCATATATCATAGTTTTTATTCATAACTTTTATTCATAACTGTAAATTAGTGTAACAGAGATTTTGTGTTTAGTATTGTATATATTTATTGTCTATTTATATGTTTGTATTGAAGTACTGTAAGGGACTACGCACCTAAGTTTTTCACTCACCTTCACACCTGTGAAAATGTGATGTGACAAAGTGATTTGATTTGATTTGATTCACCGCTGGGGTGATGTTCATCTTGGTGGACCAGTGCCCTTTTTACTTCAGACATAGTGCAGGCTGTTCTTTCTGCACAATTCAGCCTTAGTTTCATCAGTTCACAAAGCATTTCCATGTATCGTTTTGGAGTGTCATTTTCTTATGGTAGGCTCATGGACAGATATATTAACCAGTACCAGAGAGTCCTTCAAGCGTTTAGTCATTACTCAAGGGCTCTTTTTACATCTTTGAAAATTCTGTCTGCTTCTCCACTTCTAGGGAGAGTCGGCACCTTGTTAAATTGTCTCAGTTTGTAGAACGTTTGTCTGTCTATGTCCTGATTTACACCTAAACCTCTTGAGATTGTACTAGGACGCAGTGAACATTTTCCCAGAGTGGTGGGCAGCCCTATCCACAGCAGTTGGGAGACAGGTGCCCTGCTCGAGGACTCTATAGCTGTATCTTGATGCTTGAGGGGCTCAAACCAGCGACTCTAACCTCTAGCCCACAATGGCCGCTTTCCAGCTCTATGCAAACCAGCAATTGGCCTCTGGTGAATAGCAAACTATATGTAGAAGTATCTCTGACCCAGTCCTCCAATTTCGTTTCATTGATTGGACTCCAGTTAGCTTTTTGGGAGGTTTTAGCTTAGCCCAGGGGTTTGCATACTTTTTCTAGTCTACACTGTGAATCTTTGAATGACTTAACTCATGATGTGCACTGATTATACCTCAATAAGCTATCCAAAGAATGTGCAATAACTAACTGCTACCTCACCTGTCTATTGTCTGTGTAGAATATACAGCTTTTTAGTCATTTATTATATTTAAATATCTTTGTATTTCTTTGTATATCTTTGTAATATCAATGTGTATTACTGTTTTTGTTTCTCTGTCACTCTCTCAATTCTGCATTTTATATATTTTAGCCATATGTTTAATTATTTTGTGTGGAAAGTGCCGTTGGATTGCTGCTCAATTTTGTTGTACACTGTGCAACGACGATAAAAGCATTTTTTCTTAATCTGTATGGGCAAAAACTTGCACTTCTAGCTTTTGTTTCTTTAACCCGACGTTGTTGGTTATTATTGTTACTTGTATGAACCCCAGACCATATTTTAAGACTGATATATACACACATCCAGGATAATTCCAAAGGGTTTACATACTTTTTGGTGCTGTCTGTTTAAACAATTGTAGACTCATCTTGTATATCCGATATATCCGGATTTATTTGCATTCATTGTGCATCTCCAATGCTGGTGGGCTTTATTCTCCTTTAGTGGACGGGAATATTGACTTTAGGCTCATGTGTGTCTACTCCAGAGCATCCCAATCTATTAGTAGCATCTCTGTGGAGATTATAGAAGATTTACGTGTGGAGTTGAATGTCCAGGTCAGCAATGGGTGCAGCTCTAATGAGAAGGGGTGTCTGAATAATGTGGATAATACTGCATATTGTATGTAAAATGTCCCAGGCCATGCATTAGGACATCAAACTCATGAAGTGTCAGGTAGTCATCACATACGTTAATTGAAGCAGTAGCAGTCTTGCATGTGACTATGAATTAATATACATTACTATATATGTATTGTTACTTTAAGACAAAATGCCCAAAATCATAGCCCCAACTGTACCTCTTAAAACATCATACATCACTGCCTATAGATGCACTCAGGATGCATAGTGTATTACTGCTTGCAGTGCACTATGTCGGAGTTCATTTAGCTGAGATTAATATTTGCTGTGACAAAGTGATCGTAATATTTGCACAGTTTATGAGCAGAAAAAAAAACTATTTGACCTGATGCAGCAATTACCGCCATCTTCTCCTCTCGATAAACTTCAGAGAATAGCCTCTCCTGTCTTCTGCAGTAAATGAAGATCAATACCGAATTCATGAAGCCGCACTGAACCTCACACGCACATGCATTCCGCTAGGAATCAATCTGCACTGATTTGCTAACCTTCATTTGTACCATGTGACCGTCAAAACAGTGCTGTATGTTCCAGACCTTGTAGCGTGACTGCTTCTGTCTAAGCCTCACCTTCTATACTTACACTTTGATTTCGCAATACATGCATGAGGAATCATTTATTTGCAAACAGGTTGTGTATGTGGTTTCCTCTGGCTTTAAAGTGCAAGTTATCACTTCAGCTGATATTTCTGAGGGGTTTAGATATTCACTCTTAGATGTCCACTAGCATAAAGAAGAAAACAAGTTACCAAAACTGTCCCCACTTACAGCTTTCCTCTTTAAAAGAAATGAAAAATGAAGCTCCACTTTGATCAGATCTGAACATCCATTGTTTTGCTGTGAGAAGACTACTCAACACTGTTGGGCTTGAAAAGATGTGTAGCTGTCATTAAGACATTGCTGAAAAAAGGAAGCAACTAAAAAGGATATTTGTTATTCAAACAATTAAACTGCTAGAAAATTGGACTGACCACCCCATAGTCCAAACAGGAGTGTGACTAAGATTCAGCCAGCTAAGATCAAGACTGAACTGTGGAGGTGTGAAAATATCCATGCAGGTTTCTTTGACATTTTTAGTCTCTAAAAAGATTGAAATCTGTATGTAAATAGTGCGCATATGAAATACTGAAAAAAAAATGTTATATTTAGTCATTAATGCTGAAAAAGGAATAACTTGTACTGAAAGACTGTTCCACTAAATGTAAATGTATAAAATGACGGATGGTTTAAATTATTCCATGTATTCAGATTTTTATTCCATGTTTTTATGCCACATAGTATAATATATACAGGGGTTGGACTATGAAACTGAAACACCTGGTTTTAGACCACAATCATTTATTAGTATGGTGTAGGGCCTCCTTTTGCGGCCAATACAGCGTCAGTTGGTCTTGGGAATGACATATACTGCGTCCTGCACAGTGGTCAGAGGGATTCTAAGCCGTTCTTCTTGCAGGATAGTGGCCAGGTCACTACGTGATGCTGGTGGAGGTTCGTCCTTCTTGGTGGTATGCTGACATTACCCTGGATACCGTGGCTCTTGATACATCACAAAGACTTGCTGTCTTGGTCACAGATGCGCCAGCAAGACGTGCACCAACAATTTGTCCTCTTTTGAACTCTGGTATGTCACCCATAATGTTGTGTGCATTGCAGTATTTTGAGCAGAACTGTGCTCTTACCTGCTAACTGAACCTTCACACTCTGCTCTTACTGGTGCAATGTGCAATTAATGAAGATTGGCCACCAGGCTGGTCCAATTTAGCCATGAGACCTCCCACACTAAAATGACAGGTGTTCCAGTTTCATTGTCCAACCCCTGTACATCTACATCTGTGAGTACATATAGTTGTGTCTTCCTCAAGTTCACCAAGGTGTCATTTACAAGCAAAACTCACTGCAGATATACTTCAGCAGACTATGCTGGACGGCGTTCGCGGTAGAGAAACTCATATGAGCAAAGTGGAAAGCTCCTGTTCCTCTCAAAACAAGACATAATGTTGTTATGAGAGTGAGAGCCTTCAATCATGGAGCTACTGGAACATGCAGCCTTTGTTGCTCTCTGTTATACAAAGCATAATTCCTCCACTGAAGGTTATGTCCATGAGCTGTATGTAAATAAATGATGTCCATGAGTTGCAGTGGTAATAAATAAAGCTAATGCTAAAATTAAGTACATGGATAAAACAATAACAGAATAAACATCAGTGTTTTCTCTCACGGTGTCAAAACAATTCACGTTGTCTTGTGAGTGCTTGTATACGCTGCTCTTAAATACTCAAGTGCTAGTTTTCGATGCTTATGCACAAATTATGAAATCTCTACATAGGTAGCCTTCAAGTGTTGATTTGACAGTTAGGAATGAAATGAGCTGCTCTGTAAAGTTCAGAAATGCATTGTTTGTTGCATGTTTATTCTGATGGGGTCCTGTGAGATGTTATTTACTGTACAGCTTGGAACAAATATATTCAGCAGTTTAGTGACGTTTCCAGGAACAAAAGACAACCCTAAATGTTTGCTCAGACCAAACTCCTAAAAGAAGGAGACAGGAACACGTATGGCATAAAGCCAGGAGCGCCTGTTTGAAAAATAAGCTCCTACTTGGTTTCTGTTGTCAGACGTGGGTTCCAGGCTTTGTTGTCATAAATCAGATTCAGCACTTAATCTTACAGCTTTGTGCGAGCCCTGTTTTAGAAACAGTCCACTGCGAGCTTAAATGTTAATAACAAGTGGGAAATGAACAAGTTGCATTCTATGACACGCTGGTGAGCACTCTCTAATGACCATTATTTATTTCAGCTGTCTCCTCAGACGAAGCTATCTTAGCCTGATCCATTTACCATTGGGTTTAAATGGGGATGTCATTAGGAGAGAATGTGGGGGTAATTACACTGTCTTGTTAATTGCGAATAAAATGGCAATTAATAACCTGCTTGAATGCAAATAGGCACAATAGCGGTGTTATTTAAGGAGACGTTTGACACAAAGCTGGGCGATTGCACAGACGCTTTTTTAATTACACTGTTTCATCAGCTCAAAGACTGCAGTGAAATGTTTGCCGTCGCATCCACTGTCATCTCGACAAGGCGCAGTAAAGTTTCACTGGAAAGTAAGGAAACGGCGCTGAAATAAAAGGTTATTTTAGTTTGAGTTTGTGCTTCCAATGTGGCTTTGTTAGGAATTGCTATTGCATGAATAGGAAACAGTTATGGTGCATACTAACATACAGTGTGTTGTGCAAAGTCTTTGGCCGACAAGGAAGCGGTTTAAAACCATTATATCAGCAGTAAGTGTGTTCTTGCTTATAAAATATTAAAATAAATACTTATAAATACTTTACAATAAGAAATGTTCCATTTCCTGAAGGCTAAAAATGCAATTTAAATAACACAGCTTTAATTCCTGACTCTCTGTGAACTCCGCTCATTAGGTTTGTTCAGTTCTGTTAGGCTGATGGCAGTAATAAATACTAAGCAGTCTGCAAAGCACTCACATGCATTCACTTACAAGCCTCATTGCTCAGTTCCGATTTTATGCTGAGGTCTGCTCTTTCCAACATGACGTTTCATGTTCACATAGATATCAAGACTCAGATCTGTCATTAGTGTGAAGGAAACTGCATCCTGAAAGGACCCATATGCACAGATCCACCGATCCAACGAACAGCCCAGCAGAGTAAACCTTCTACACAAAGATTCTCTGCTCCGTTTTGCAATCACTCATTAATACATGAAAGACGGAGTAGTAGACAGAGTCAGATGCTTTGCAGTGTTTAGTAAACCTTAAGTTAGGCTCTGCTTCCATGTTATCACTGAACCGAACATGTGCAGTGAAAAACATGCTTTCTATCTGACTGTTCTCATTAAGGTAGCATGGCAACAAATCCAATATATACCATATATATAAAAATGGCTAAGATTTGATGTGAAAAGGTCATATACGTATGTCCACCCAGGTATTAAAACTTTTGTGTTGCATTAAAAATCAGATTTGTGCTTTTTCGGCAGGTAAAAGTGTCTTAATCCATTTTTCTTACCCAGTCTTATGGTATCTATTTAATGTGAGCTATCTCTAACATTAATCTGAACAGATCACGCTCCTAAAATTACCTTCTTATACCAAAGAACAATGCTTCATGTGGCATGTTTATCCAGACATAGCCAATCCTAACCCCTGACGACACAAATCCATTCGAAGGTTGCCGGTATCACAGAAGCAATCGCAAAGTTCAAATGGCTGACTGTCGGTCAAGTGTTTTTTCAAGCGGAATTGACAAATGTTTAATTTGATTGACATAAAAACAATCCATGAATTCTAAATAGCTGAGCTGCATTGCTGCAAATCAGATATGCATCGGATATCGGCACACATCTGTGTCACATATCAAGAAAACGATTGGAATCGGGTCACTTTTACCTGCTGTGTAGAGGTGGTCTTCGTCTCTCTGGCTGTAATCTGAAAACTAAGGATGTCACTAGGTTAACGGCTTGCTCTCCTTCTACATTACATTTACATTTACGTCATTTAGCTGACGCTCTTGTCCAGAGCGACTTACAATGTTAATCATATTACAGGTGGGCCAATGTAGTGTTAGGAGTCTTGCCCAAGGACTCTTATTGGTGTAGCACAGCCTACTAACCTGGTGGGCATGTGTCATGTGACGATGAGTGGAAGAACATCTTGTTACTTGGGGTTGTGTCTCAGACGCCTTCTCTAGGTGGTTGAATGTGATGATTATGAACGTGTGGAAAGATTCAGAGTGACCTAAACAGACCTAACAGACCCCTGTGGTTCTAACCTTCATACAATAAGACATAAGATGTATTCAGAAAAACTGATATTATGGTTTTATGCTTTAGAGGATGGCTCTTGGCAAAGAACGAACACCATGTCTTTTCTGTTCCTGATTCAGTAATGCTATTTTTTTTTTAATATTAGGAAAAAAATAGATCAAACAAAAGTACAGTTATTGTCTCATAATTTGCTGAGTCTTTTAGTATTTCTGGATATCCACATCACTTTGGCTTCTGCTCGTTTTGCTTATTGGATAAGCTAAATAGTTTTTTAACAAAGTAATGTAACACACCATAGTTTACATCCTCCCAATCTCAATGACACTCCTGTCTTACTAAGTGTGGCTCTACTGGTGTTACTCATACCTCTCTGAGAACAACTGTAATTACATGTGTACATACATTGTGCAGCTGTGTCTGTTCTTCCTGCGACGGCTGAGTGCAGAACTTTGATTGGGAATGTGACGAGCTCAGGCATGTAAAGTCGGCAAGCAAATTGCTAGAGCATCTAATATGGATGGATAATGATCCCTGTGCTAAAGAAGAGCGAGAGCTTCAAATCAGGCCAGATTCAACTGTCATTTAGAAACAGCTCTTTAAACCCTATAGCTTATTCAGATTGTATTTTGAGGCTGCTGTTTCTGAACCGTTTCTTCGGACTTCCAAACATCATGAGCTGTCATTTGTCACAACTGTGTCCTGTTTGAAGCCAGAGACAACAACAGCCGTCTTTAAAATGAAGGAGGGCAGTATATTTTATAACTATTGTGGTTGTTGTGATAAATTTAGTTATTGTGGTACATTATGCTATCTGAGTATATATATATATATAGATATCTTCACTGCTTAAAGAACGCTGAGCACCTGCGTGTTTCATTACAGAGAGCACCTTTGCTCAGTCCTGTGTAAGCCTGGGGGAAATCCTACAATTATGTAATTGGACATTTCTATCACTATTGTGTTTTTAAAATAGCCAATGTGTGTGGTATCCCTTACCGCCAACCAAACACTATATGGTCTTCTCAGACCTACTTTGTGTTTAGTTTGTATGTTTTTAACACTGAATAATCCCACATGATTGGCCAGTTGGGGATTGTTAGCTGTGGCACCTGCTCCAACACTCCAAACATCCGACCTCCGAACCGTGCCTACAACCTCTACATATTAAGAATAGGCATGTCCTGATGTTATACTGCTGATGACTGTGGAATTCAGTTAAAGGTAGTAGTGTATTTTTTTTCTGAATTTGAGTAATAACCCTAATAGTATAGACCTTTGAAACATGCATCCTGCATTCACACTGGCAGCAACTCTTTGTGCCCTGGTTGCTCAGCTTATCGTCGCCTGTGGGGGAGGACTGCCATGCTGTCTCTAAGCAGACGCCGTGACAGTTCACCATAGTTTTCTAGCAAGTGGCTATAGGGTGTATACAAAATCATTTTAGCCACAGATCAAACTGTAAACCTTCCTGTTCTGTTTCTTACCAGAAGTCAGATGTGATACCCTGATACAAATGCTGGAGTGAAATTGCTTGCCTATGTAGAGCATCATTGTGCAGTCAGTATAAGTAGAAAACTAGTCAAGGGCTGTTGCTGCAGTTTCATGGTGGCGGACACCACTTTGCACAGTTCCGTTGGTAATTATCACATTACTTTACTCCTAATTTGTGTTGAACGTTGCTCAGCTTTGTTTTGCCAAGTTTGTGCTACCACCTGCACAAAAAAAATATCCAGCTCTTGTGAGATTGAATTACCTCCAGCCACTTTGTAGGGCTGCATCGCAACCATCGTCAGTGCAGTTTTAATCTGATTTAAAAATACTGCTGTTAAAAAAAAAAAAAAATCATTGTGTACGTTTTATTTTGCATCTTTATTCTCTATCGTAGATGAGATCAAAGGTGCTTTCTGTACTTCTGAAAGGACCAGGACTGAAACCAACTGCTCTAACCAACTGCTCTCATCTACCTCAGCCTTACCATAGTGCTATATGGTAATGTGTACATCTGCATATATCATAGTTTTTATTCATAACTTTTATTCATAACTGTGAATTAGTGTAACAGAGATTTTGTGTTTTGTATTGTATATATATTAATTGTCTATTTATATGTTTGTACTGAAGTACTGTTAGGGACTACGCACCTAAGTTTTTCACTCACCCTTACACCTGTGAAAATGTGATGTGACAAAGTGATTTGATTTGATTTGATAACGTAAAACCCAGTCACTGGGTGTGTGTTATTTTTGAATCCATGCGCTGAAGTTTAATGTAATGTAAAACAATATGTATGGGGTGGAGGTAGTTGTGGGGGTAACAAGCAGTTTATAAGAGTCCTCTTGAGTTTCCCAACACGGCAATAATCACCCTTTAAGCTTCGTCATTGGGTTACTGATCAAACGTCAACAAAATCTGTTTACGTTGGCATATCTCCTGGGCCTAGTTCTATATACGCTTTACTAGCAACCCCTGTACACCTACTCATTCATGCAGTAATCTACTCAGCGGGTCGTATGGCAGCGCTGCAGTGCAGAAAAACATGCAGATATGGGCCAACAGCTTCAGGTAATGTTCACATCAACCATCAGAATGGGGTAAGTGATTTAGACTGTGACGTGTTTGCTGGTGCCAGACGGGCTGGTTTGAGTATTTCTCGAACTGCTGGTCACCTGGGATTTTCACGCACCACAGACTCCAGAGTTTTTTCCAAATGATCAAAGAGAAAGCATCCAGTGAGCGGCAGTTCTGGAGACAGAAGCACCTCATTGATGAGTAAGGTCAACAGAGAAAGGCTACGATAACTGTGTACAGTTGTGTTTATTAGTGGGCACAGAGTCTCGATTTATACTAAGGCACACAGATGGTAGGATCAGAATTTGGTGCCGACATCGTGAAACCATGCACATCTCTTCGTAGCCACAAATGATCATGTTCTAATGACTGCTTTCAGAATGATGATGCACCATGTCACAAAAGTCGTCACGATTTTCATGAGCTTCATGAACATGATGGTTAACTCAGACTTCAGCCTTCCCAGTCGCAGAATCTGAATCCCATAGAATGCCGCTGGGATGTGGTAGAACCGTACAGGGGTTGGACAATGAAACTGAAACACCTGTCATTTTAGTGTGGGAGGTCTCATGGCTAAATTGGACCAGCCTGGTGGCCAATCTTCATTAATTGCACATTGCACCAGTAAGAGCAGAGTGTGAAGGTTCAGTTAGCAGGTACGAGCACAGTTCTGCTCAAAATACTGCAATGCACACAGCATTATGGGTGACATACCAGAGTTCAAAAGTGGCTGCAGAGTCTTGCTGGCGCATCTGTGACCAAGACAGCAAGTCTTTGTGATGTATCAAGAGCCACGGTATCCAGGGTAATGTCAGCATACCACCAAGAAGGACGAACCTCCACCAGCATCACGTAGTGACCTGGCCACTATCCTGCAAGAAGAATGGCTTAAAATCCCTCTGACCACTGTGCAGGACGCAGTATATGTCATTCCCAAGACGAACTGACGCTGTATTGGCCGCAAAAGGAGGCCCTACACCATACTAATAAATGATTGTGGTCTAAAGCCAGGTGTTTCAGTTTCATTGTCCAACCCCTGTAGATACCTAGCATGAAAGTGCACCTGAACAATCTCCAGTGAGCAGGGACCAGAATCTTAAACGAATCTTTAAACCAACATCTCGTGGAATCCATGCCACAAAGGATGGAGGCGGTTCTGAGGGCAGAGTATTAGTATAGCTTTTATTAAAATGCTCATGAGTGCATGCTTTCAGTTGTGGAGAAAATGTAAATGGCAAAATGGAACAAAGTACTCTAGAACCGTAATAGGTTACTCAGACACATGCTGTATTAAACTGGCATGTTTGGGATTGTGCTGTAATTACCTGAATGCTTATTCTCACCTCTATTGGTTTCATGTAATAAGGTCATCATATTATTGCTAGAGTCAAGAAAACAATAATATTCACAATTCAACAAGCGGTTATTTAATTAGCAATAAACCTCATATGTCAGATCACTGTGTTCACTGCATCTGGTTTTAATTAATTCTGTCTTTCCTCTCACTACTGGACCCAGCCTGAATGTCATCAAACTTGTTTCCTGCTGGACGGCATAATGATCTGTTTACCCCGATTTGGTAGAGCATAACCAAATCATCCTGTGGCTCATTTGCATATTGCATTAATGAAAATTAATGATATACAAACACAGATAGTTAATTGCGTGGCGAATCTTTCTATCTGAATGTATATATGTATTTTTTTTTTTTTTCTTGCCTCATGTCACATGCCAGCTTGCACGCTCAGCAAAAGGCAAATATATACTGTGCCTGTGTATAATAAAGCAACTTCTTGGGCACACATTAGATTTAGGAGTCCAAATAAAATATGCGAAGGGTTGGCAGCTGTGTTTATGGGCTCCAGTCTGGGCCCAGCTTAAGATTTCTTCCTTGACACAGCACGTAAGAACATTATGCATATAATTTCTTAATTATGCCAAGCTGTTTTGCAGGAGCACAACTACAGTTGGGGGTGGGGTATGGGAGGCTGTGGACATGCCATACAAGTGCATTACCAGTTGCAGTGATGCAGTAATGACCATGCGGCTTTGTGCAGCTTAGTGTCTATGAAAGAGACATCAACACCAGATAAAATAATAATTATGGACAATTGATTGATTGAACAAAGCCTTTTCTCCATAGAGCTTTACTTTAGGTTTTAAAATACTCTGTGTTCTGTCTGTAGGAAACGATGTTCTTAGTAAAGGTACTACATGTAATGACGTTTAGGTGACAATGGCTTGTTTATGTTATGATGTATGAATGGCAATAGCTTTGTTTGCATAAATTTGGGCACAAATCACATAAAACAGAGGGGATATGTCAATATAACACTGAAACACTGACACCAGGGGCCTTTATAGCATTTATAAAGGTTTATGTCATGTGTAAAGAAGGGTTTATCTAATTATCATGCAGCTCTATGTATCACTAACTACTTTTTTGAAGACTTGAGAGATTATATGAGTACTCCAGTTCTGCTCAACTTCAATAGCAGTAGTTTAAAGTGGACAGAGGTCAGAGGAGGTGCTTATTTTAAAGTTTGCGAGCCTCAGCAGTGTATATTCTTTTATCGTACAGGTCAGCGAGGGCAGATTCATTTGTGTCTGACCTCCATGCCCTCCAAGCACTGTCAAGCTTTCTTGCACCGAAACAAGGTCAGATGTGATTAATTTTGCTATGTGAGAATCTGGAGTGCAGACTGCAGAGGGACAGAGAGTGAGGAGCTCTTCGCTGCACTTGTACAGTATCTGATGTCCCCGAAGCGGCCTGACCAGCCTGCTGACGTATCAACAGCAAGACAAATGATGGTGCTGGAATTTTTGGCCTGATGCTGAACCAAGCTGCTGCATGGCCTTCTTCACTCTACTCTGCTGTTGTGTCTATAAATACTGTATGAGTGAACAGAAAGAGGGAGTTTAAGTTACATCGGAATCATGGAGATCTATCTAATGCAGTAAATGTGTTCTGTAGCATTTTTAAATCTAACAAAATTAAAATTCTAAACAAATTACAGGCAAAATCTTCATTTACCTTTATGGCATTTAGCTGACGCTCTCATGCAGCCATTGTATAGTAGTTTTAGGAGTACTGGACAAGGACTGTTGTTGGTGTAGTGTAGCATAGTCACCCTGAACGAGAGTTGAACCTCAGTCTCCCACATTAGGTAGCATGCTAGTAGGTGATGGTGTTATTCACTGCACCACATAAACCAAAATCATTCTGTTCATAAGTTTTTTTTATTAAGTAGTGCGTCATTTGTCACCCAGGTTTTGATATTTCTGGTGAAGAATGCAGGCCAATTTAAACATTCTGTGCATATTAAATACTTCTCAAAGGTGCAGATTTTTTTTATTATTATTATGACGTCCTGATAATAATCTGTGGAGGATCTATTGAAAAAACATGCACATTTGCTGCTGTCGGAATCAATCCTTAAATCTCCAAAACTGATAAGTTTACAGGACAATGTAAAAACATACTTAACATAGAGTGTCAATCACTGTAATCAGGCTATTTCTGAGTAATTACTTTCTATATTTCGCTACACTGAGATCATGTTTTGTTCCAACAGCAGCAACATAAAGATACACTGCCTGGTCAAGACAAGGTCACACACTCTGATATTTCCTTGGACCACCTTTCGCTTTGACCACGGCACGCATTCCCTGTGGCATCGTTTCCACAAGCTTCTGCAGTGTCACAACATTTACTTCTGTCCAGAGTTCGGTTAATTTATTTTGATGATGGGATTTTGTACTGATGATGGGAGATTTGGACCAGTGCGCAAAGTCTTCTCCAGCACATCCCAAAGATTCTCAGTAGGGTTCAGGTCTGGTCTCTGTGGTGGCCAATCCATGTGTGAAAATGATGTCTCATGCTCCCTGAGCCACTCTTTCACAATTTGAGCCTGATGAATTCTGTCATCTTGGAATATGCCTGTGCCATCAGTGAAGAAAGAATCTGTTGATGGAATAACCAGGTCATTCAGGATATTCAGGTAGCCAGCTGACCTCATTCTTTGGGCACAACGTTGCTGAACCCAGACCTGACCATTGGCATCATCCCCAGATCATAGCACTGCCCCCACAGGCTTGTACGGTAGGCACTAGATATGATGGCATCACTAGGCATCACTCTGGAACAGGGTAAATCTGGATCAGGTCATATGACCTTCTTTTATTGCTCCAGAGTGCAATCTTTATGCACCCTAGACAACTGAAGCCGTTAGCCGGTTAGCCTCACTGACAAGTGGTTTTCTCAAGGATGCTGTTTAGTCCCAGTGCCTTGAATTTCTCCGGATTGTGCTTGTGGGAATGTTCTTACTTTCACTATTAAACATTTTCCTGAGTTCTACTGTTGTTTTTCTACCATTTGACTTCACCAAACTTTTGAGTAATCACCAGTCACCCTCACTCAAGATATTATTCCCACCACATTCCATCCTCAAAGATCATGTTTCATTATTTTTGGTAAATGCGTTGGACAGTTCTTAACCCGACTGTAGTAGTTTCAGCATCTCCTTAGATGTTTGCTCTGCTTGATGCACACCAATAATGTGACCTTTCTGAAACAGATTACAAACAGATGCTACTCACTGCATCACTTAGGGTTAAATAACTTGTTCCCAGCAGAAACATAATTACCCATGCAGTAATTATCCAATGGGAAGCTCTTACCTATTTGCTTAGTTAAATCCAGGTGGTGACCTTTTTTAGCCAGGCTGTGTATATACCATAATGAAAATGTCTGTGAACTCTGTAAAAACACAATTGCCTCATTAAACAATTTGTGGCTTTGATTTACAAGTCAAAATTAAAGTATTTGGATGGCAAGTCATAAGATTTTGTGTATCAGGGGAATTACTGTAGATTAGAACGGTGATATAGAATGGAATGATGTTTAACTCCACCCTGTGTGCCGAGTCTATCCCCTAAGATCCAGACCTAATTCTGAAAACTAAGCTTATACTTTAGTGTTATGTCTGATGTGGTTAACTGCAACGAATAATTAATAAGAAATTCAGTTCAGATATTATTTATTTACAAGTGAAAAGTTTGAGTAGAGTTTGTGTTATAAAAGTGACTATAGAATTAAAATAATGCACAGTTGTTCAGTTGACTTTTTACTAAAATATAGTTGTCCCAAATTCTTAAAGTTGAATGTTGTAAAAGATACAGATTGTGTGTGTGGGTGTCTGTGGGTGTGTGTTGGTGTGTGTGTTGTTGGTGGATGTGTTGTGGGTATTGGTGCGTGTGTTGTTGCTGTGTGTGTTGTTGGTGGGGGTGCGTGGGGGTGTGTGTTGGTGTGTGTGTTGTTGGTGGATGTGTTGTGGGTATTGGTGCGTGTGTTGTTGCTGCGTGTGTTGTTGGTGGGTGTGTTGTTGGTGGGCGTGTTGTGGGTGCGTGTGTTGTTGGTGGGGGTGTGTGGTGGTGGGTGTGTTGTTGGTGAGCGTGTTGTTGGTGAGCATGTTGTTGGTGGGCGTGTTGTGGGTTCGTGTGTTGTTGGTGGGGGTGTGTGTGTGGGTGTCTGGGTGTGTGTTGGTGTGTGTGTTGTTGGTGGGTGTGTTGTGGGTATTGGTGCGTGTGTTGTTGCTGCGTGTGTTGTTGGTGGGGGTGCGTGGGGGTGTGTGGTGGTGTGTGTTGTTGGTGGGTGTGTTGTGGGTGTTGGTGCGTGTGTTGTTGCTGCGTGTGTTGTTGGTGGGGGTGCGTGGGGGTGTGTGGCGGTGGGCGTGTTGTTGGTGGGCGTGTTGTTGGTGTGCGTGTTGTGGGTGCGTGTGTTGTGGGTGCGGGTACGTGTTATTGGTGGGTGTTGTCTTGGTGGGCGTGTTGTTGTGGGGGCGGCTGCGTGTACGCACACATTTGCGGTCCTTCTACTGGTCTTTCAGAGTTATGAAAAATAATAGCCTGACTAGAAAGATGTAATTGTTGTTTGGTTGATTGAAGCCGTGTGTTTAATTGTACAATCATCCTGATTTATAAAAATCTGAGCTACTTGTCTTGGACATATGTCTCTCTCTTATTGTTTATTACTAAGTTAAAATCTTGTTTCTGGTAATAGCGGCTTTGTTCAGCCAGACTTGCCAGTTTATCTGATCAGATAATTCAGTTTTTTTCAGTGTCTGTTGATTTTAGGTATTATACAGTTCTATGCAAATGTTTGAGCACTCCTGGTGAAATAACAAGCCTTGTTGATTGATCTGTAGATTTTAACCACTGTGTTTATTTGCTGAGTTCAGCATATTAAGAAAAAATAAAACATAACATCTAAATCTTAAATCTAAATATAAAATCTTAATGTTTGTATTCCCGGCCTGCCATGGGTATCTGAGTATAAGTCCTCTGCATAAGTTCAAGAGGATAGAAAATATATAAAGAACAAAAATACCAAAAAAACAAAACAGACTACATTTACAAAGCTTTCCGGGTTCTCGCATCCAGGTCCCGAGGCTCTCATGACAATAACAGTACATGGTAAATATGTTTCTGTGTTCTTGCAATATTTTGAACAATATTTGAATAAAGAAAGATGATGTCTGTATGTCGGTGCACAGTTTACTCATGAACATGCTGGAGAGATTAATTACGGCTATTTGTAAATTTCAGCGCTCAAACGATGTTGTAATGAATAGAACATCAATTTTATTATGTGCTGTGGAGATAGGCCCATACATCGTGACTTCTCTGAGATGCACTTCATCACAGTTTTCATTATTACAATCTACTGTTACGCCATTCTAAACAGAAGGACATGTGAAATGCCCAAGAGTTAATAAGAGGAGAGCGCTCCATCATGTTTGTCCCATCTCTGTGCTTTGGCCTTAGGTTCTAAGGGTTAAAGTTCCTCATACACATGTAGCTTACAAATAGAATTACAGCTATGTAAACATACTTACTAAAATGTATCTGCGGTTATTGTTTTGGCACAGGTTAGTTCATTATCATCACTAATAATACATGTGCAGAAACATTGTGAAATCACAGTCTAGGCATTTCCTCCTTAACAAGCCAGCTTGTGTATTTATAGTTTAGGCTTGTTCTGTTAGAGTTTGGTGGGGGGTGGGGGAAGATGGCTGCAGTTTCTTCACCACAAATGACCTCAAAACTTTCAGGCACACATTTCCATTTGACAAGCCTTCGTTAAAAGCCTGAAGCTCCAAGACTCTAAACAAATCAAACCTCCCCTCTGTTATTCCTTCATTATAGAAAATCCCCGATTGTCTGTTCTGGAGGCATTGTGGTTCAGACCCTCCCTATTGAGGGAGGAAGTGACATCCTCATTATTTCCAATAAAAGACACAGAGGATATCAGAGAGGCAAATACTAACCTTGCCGATGGCGAGTCTGAATTTGGTGTATGTTCGTGTGAGAGTGAGAGAGGAAGTGGGAGCGTGTTGTGGTCGGGGTGAGGGGGCTGGTGCAGCCGGAGGGGTGCACTTTGGGTAGTCACGCTGAGACGGCTAGCCAGAAGTCGAACCCTTAAATGGCACACGGCTGTGACCGTGCTCTGAAGGAGCCAGGCTTTTTGTGAAATAACTGCTACGATGCCTGCTACCAGTTCAGTTAATCTGATCTGAAATGTGAGACACATAATTTCCCAGGTCAGATGTTTCAGATCAGGAAATGAATCGTCTGATATTTCTATGATTGACAGCTCACTGTCAGGAGGTGAAGAGGTAGAGAGAATTTTTGCATAGTTGAATATGACAACACGGATTTGTTGGAGAGGAAATGGGTGTCAGTCCTGATTGCACCCAAATGTCTCTTGGATGTGCAAGCAATTTGACATTGAGAACAAAAAGAAGCCTTTGGTTTGATCCATGCCAGAAAAAGATCAGTCAACGAGAGCCTCGTTCCACCATCCAATTCCACACCCTCCAGTGTCCTTTTCATCTGTCTTTGTTCCCCGACCCTCCAGTTTTTGGCTCAAATGAAAATAATTTGCATAATGAAAGGATATCAAATTTACTGTATGGGGCGGGTGGCACAATAAGAACCTTCTTGCAGGGAGGATGATGGTGGAGAGCGTGACGAACAGAGGAAGGAGAACAGAGGTGAGCTGGAGAAACAATAAAATGTAATTACGCAGCGCCAATAAACCCCTCTAATTCCTGCACGTTCAAATACCAAGATAGCAGGCTCAAATTATTCTATTTAGTGGGGCCACAAAGCCTCATTCAGGCCACCGATTGGTTTTACAACGTGACAATTCCTATAATCGTAACAGTAGGAAAACTGAAATTACAATGTCGATAACTTTGCCACATCTGCCCCTACTCCCTTTCTTGAAGGTATAACTAATTACATTCCTATTATCGTGCTCAAATTCGCTCTCAACCTGGAATCACATCTAATTATTCTGTTATTTGTTATTATCTCTGTTAATAGAAACATTAGAATGGGGAGGGAATCGAATCTGATTGAAAAGGAAACGCCTTTAGGAACATGTGGGAGTGTATAGTAGAGGTACTAATGAGGATCTTGTGAAAGCACGTCGATGGGTTCCTTTGCTTGAGTCTTTAGAGTTATTGAATACTGTCGAAGATTTGTGCCTAAAGGACAACCGGTGAGTTCTGTCACCTCAATCAATTTCAGTTCAAGGTCAAAGGAATCAATTTACAGTGGACGATCCTGAACTTTCAAATCTGATTTCTATAAATTAGAGCTTTTGTAGAACTTGAAAAAAGGTAAACTCATCTCAGAACCCTAAAAATGCCCCTGCAGCAGGACCATGGAGCTGACTGGTGGCTCATGGATTGTAGGTGCTCACGATTCTTAAAGGAGAATTTCACTGCCGTTTTAGCTGACATTAAAAAAAAAAAAAAGAATACGAAAAAAGCTCACTGGAAATGAATAGAGCAAGAACGGTACAAATTGGTCCATCAACGCTTGAGAGAGCCATGCTTTATTCCCAGAGAGGCTTCAAGACCTTAGCTCAAAATAGCAGAAATACCATAATGCTTTCCTAGAGCCAGCTCTCCAGAGACACTTCCGCAAAGGGGACTGATCGCAAGTATCACAGGTTCTGCTGCTGAGTGAAGCACAAAAAATCAGGTGGCCGTTAGCATTCAGAGCTCAGTTATGGGCTGTGCAGAGTATCATGAAACCAGGACACTGCCTCATGTAGTGGTAGCATGTGGCTGATGTACTATTACGACTTTGTAGTGCTGGGATATGCGCGTGTGATAAGGAGCCCAGCTTGAGGGTAATTTTATTTAAACATGCGTATCACCTTTTCAGCAATCTACTAGCACTTACTTAAGTGTATAGTGTATGTCCAGTTCACTCCATTTTTACCCTCATAAGGAAAAACTCTGAAGTATATCTTAAAGCCAGGCATTTCAGGTGCAGTCACCCATGCCACTCTACCAGTAGCTTACTCAACCAGTAGCTTTATTACTTAGACTAGAAAGGGGGCAGAGAAACAGATGAGCTGCAGTCTGTAATTGTTGAACTAGAACTATAAACTGCTCCTATATGGTAAATGGACCTGATAATATTTGTGTTGGTGTACATAAAGTAATTCTCCATTGCAAGACTATAGCCATTCATTAAACATTGGGGAGGATCTAGCTTAAAGCCAGCCGTCTAAATTAGTAACCCATGCCAGTCAACCAGTAACTTTATTACTTATGCTGGAAAGGGTGCTTACCAAGTATGGAGAGACAGATGGACTACAGTCTGTAACTGTAGAACTGCTATCTCCTATATGTAAGTGGAGTTGATCAAATGGTGTACCTACTGAAGTGGCTTTAAAATTGGTATACATAAAATCACTGTTCATTGCAAAGCTGTAGCCATGAATTGAACAATAGGAAGGACCAACTATACTGGGGAGGAGGGGGTACACTTCAACATTAGTCTTAACTGAATATGCTAATGGTCATTGTTGGTCACTATGTGAATGTCTGGCTAATTTACTTTCCAGGTAGCTTAGCTGTGATGGCCGATGTTAGTTATGGTTGAGTGATTAGCACTCCCAGTTGGCGCATTTACACCAAAACTGTTTCAATTGCTCACACTATTTTATCAGAATATTAATTATTTTCAAAATTACAACCTCTAGCGCCAAATGGTGTACTGATGGGAACACCGAGATTACACAAGCTAACAAAAAAGAATGTTAAAATTAATATTATTATTATTTTTTTTAGTACTGAGGTGTCATATCTGAATATTGGAGGACACGTATCCCATTCTGTACTATATTCTAACTCCTGTCTTGATTCATAGTATTCATAATACTTGTGTTTATTATTTCAGATGCCTAAAACTGCTAAAACAAATGGCTACAGAAATATTTACAGCAGATGATCAAAATTTCTTAATGTAGTTAAACATTCAAAGTATTTAAATATGGCTTGAGTGGCTACTTTAATTGTTTGTGGCAACTAAAAAAAAATGGAACTTGATTGACCTCTGCGCTTCACTGCACAAACTAGGCTTTGGCCAGAAGCAGTTTTTTCCTTCCCAGTTTAGGTTAAAGGAGAAGAGGAAGAACCACACATTGACCATTTGTGCTTGCACACAGAGGAATTTGACCTCTGCATTTAACCCATCTGTGCAGTAAACCACTCACACACACACACACACTCACTAGGGGGCAGTGAGCACACCTGCCCGGAGCAAAGAGCAGCCCTATCCATGGCACCCTCAGGGCAGTTGGGGGTTAAGTGCTTAAGTGCCCAAAAGCACTTCACTCATGTCCTGTCAGTCTAAGGGATCAAACCAACAACCTTCCAGTCACAAGGCTGGTTCCCTAACCTCCAGCCTACAACTGCCTCAACATGATACTCTAACATACACAATATAGAATAAAATTTGAATTATGCAGAACCTTTATTATAATAATACAATTATGTGGGCCAAAATTAACTGCATTGAAAGAGAATTGTTCACAAGAGAGCTCGAAGAAACCAGCAAAACTGCTAAGAATGTTGCGGAGCTCTACTTTTCAGAGGCCGTTATGTTTACTACTATGATTCTCCAAATTTGTGTCATTTAAGTGTCAATAAATCTATCATGCACAGTTCTTTATACTGAACTCTCAAAAACAAGAATCTAAGCAATGAATTTCACCTTTTTGTTCCAAATTCCTGCAATAAATGTTACAATGGTGCACTAGAAACAAAAAATTATTTAATATAAATTGCTCTGTTCTGGAATCAGAATGGTTCACACTGATGGTGATAGGACCCAGGCGTGCCTCTAAAATGGCCCTCATAAAACCCATTGCATTTGTTTTTTTATGAATGTGTTGACTGAGGCCTGAGACATTGTTTCAGGATGCTTTTTCGAGAAGGTCCTACCCTAAAATAGTGAATCTATAAAACTATCATCAACGTTTCATATTCAGGAGGGGTGTGGTTTTGGAAAGTGATTATGTTTGTACCGTAGACATTGGGTTTTCCCATCACTGACACTGAAAAACTACAGGGGTTGGACAATGAAACTGAAACACCTGTCATTTTAGTGTGGGAGGTCTCATGGCTAAATTGGACCAGCCTGGTGGCCAATCTTCATTAATTGCACATTGCACCAGTAAGAGCAGAGTGTGAAGGTTCAGTTAGCAGGTAAGAGCACAGTTCTGCTCAAAATACTGCAATGCACACAGCATTATGGGTGACATACCAGAGTTCAAAAGAGGACAAAGTGTTGGTGCACGTCTTGCTGGCGCATGTGTGACCAAGACAGCATGTCTTTGAGATGTATCCAGGGTAATGTCAGCATACCACCAAGAAGGACGAACCTCCACCAGCATCACGTAGTGACCTGGCCATTATCCTGCAAGAAGAATGGCTTAAAGTCCCTCTGACCACTGTGCAGGACTTGTATATGTCATTCCCAAGACGAACTGACGCTGTATTGGCTGCAAAAGGAGGCCCTTCACCATGCTAATAAATTATTGTGGTCTAAAACCAGGTGTTTCAGTTTCATTGTCCAACCCCTGTATGTCTACAACAAACCACTTCACATGAAATCTCTTAGTCTGGCTTTGTTAGCAGTTCAACTACCGAATAAAACAGAAACCCAAGGAAAACACAGTTACAGGTGTAATAATGGGATAGTGCAGGGACGCTAGCAAACTGATCTTTGTGGCTTACTCTCAATGTAATGTAGACCTGCACGTAAGATCGTTCTGATAAGGCTGCCTCATGTCATATGATTTTGGTTCCATAAAATCAACACTCGAGTCTCCTTCTGGCAGCGAGTTAATCCGCATTATTCACCATTATAAAGAGCATCCATATAAATAACCCGACTCAGTCTTTCGGAAAGGCCCGAAGATAGATCAGACGTTCTGCCTCGATCAAGCCTTCTCGCTTCCTCCATTTTGCAAGGCGGCATCCTTTAACAGTTTTTTTTTTTCTTTCCTGATAATGAAAGGGCTGTGTTACGCGAGCGTCTGGGCTGGAGTAGCGGTCTCCTGCTTTTAAATAATGCATGAGCTTCCTCATCTCTCCGCTCCTGTCTCTCTTGACAAATGTCAGAGGTGAGAGGAGGGGAAGTGTGAACAGAACACTTCTTCACATATCTAAAGTGCTCCGAGCAGGGAGCGACCCAAACCCCACTCCCCACCCCCCAACCCACACACAAACAGACATACACACTCCCAGTAAATTGATAGGCATATGAACGAGTCGGGCACCCTGTCACAGATCCAGGACTTTCTCAGCAATTCTGTCTGCTCCGTCGTTTGTGTGAGTCCATTATAATGGCAACAGGGCTCGCTGTCTAACCTCGCTTCCTAAATAAATAAAGAAAAACAAAAACACTATTAGATTCTTCTTATTATGATTCAAAATATCAGCCTATGTCCAATTATTGGACTTTGATATGGTTTCGGCACTTGAGCGCGGACGTGCTGGATTAAGGGGATCCGCATTCATTTGAGCGCTTATGAATTTTCATCATGTGAGCAGGCTGAATTAAACCATCGCGCTCTTCTGGATACGGGTTTTGTTTGAGGAGCATCGTCCCAGGAGTTTTTCATTAACACACGGGAGCTTGTACGTGCTTTAGCCAGACAGACAGAAAGGAAAGTGCGTATTGCGAGTCGAGGTGGAGGAATTTACAACAAGTAATAAAACACAGCGTTTGGTAATGATGTGACATCCTTTATATCATAACCTTTAATCTGACAAGTGAGATTCATGAGAAGCACAAAACTGACTGATGATGTCGAGATCATTCACTGCTTTAAAGTGCTTTTGACAATTACGTGATGGAGGCTGGTGCATGTCTGAAGAGTGAGATGAATGACGTGCCAGATTTCTTTTGGGTTTTTTTTGTTTTTTGCAGTATGATTAGGTATTTTCTACAAATGTGTTTATAATGTAACCAAATGTGTATGCATCATTCATGATGTACAAATGAAACAATATACATGGACACACTTTATTTGTGGACATTCCTCAGAAAGTTTTGATCTATGGAAAACAACCTGCGCATTACTTGTGTTATAGATCCATATCATGACACAGAAAGCCTATAATAGTCTGTCACTCAGGCCCCATAATCAATCACAAAGTGTGGAGGGAAACAGATGGACTGCATTCTGTACTTGTATAACTACAAGGCACTTCTGCAGTATCTCACAAAAGTAAGTACACCCCTCACATTTTTATATTTTTTTTGTTTATGGGACAACACTGAAGATATAGCACTTTGAAACAATGTTAAGCAGTGAGTGTACAGTTTGTGTATATATAGTGTAAATTTGCTGTGCCCTCAAAATAACTCAACACACGGCCATTAATGTCTAAACCGCTGGCAACGAATGTGAGTACACCCCGAAGTGAAAATGGCCAAATTGTGGCCAATTAGCCATCCCCCCCCCCCAGTGTCAGGTGACTCCTTAGTGTCACGTGGTCCCAGGTGTGAGCGGGGAGCAGGTGTGCTAAATTTGGTGTTTTCGCTCTCATACTCTCTCATACTGGACGTTCAACATGGCACCTCATGGCATAGAACTCTCAGAGGATCTGAAAAACAAATTGTTGCTCTATGTAAAGATGGCGTACGCTATAGAAGGAACCAACACCCTGAAAGTCAACTGCAACACGGTGACCAAGACCATACAGCGCTTAAACAGGACAGGCTCCACTCAGAACAGGCCTTACCATGGTCCACCAAAGAAGTTGAGGGCATGGGCTCAGTGTCATATCCAGAGGTTGTCTTTTGAAAACAGATGTAGGAGTGCTGCCAGCACTGCTGCAGAGGTTAAAAGAGTGGTGGGGTCAACCTGTCAGTGTTCCATACGCCGCACACTGTATCAAATTGGTCTACATGCCTGTCGTCCCAGAAGGAAGCCTCTTCTAAAGATGATCCACAAGACAAGCAGACTAAGGACATGAATTACTGGAACCATGTCCTGTGGTCTGATGAAACCAAGATAAACTTATTTTGTTATGATGGTGTCAAGGGGCAACCTGGACTGGCCAAGATGTCTCCAGACCTAAATCCTTTTGAACATTGGTGGGGCATCCTCAAAGCAACCAGCTCTTTGATGGCAACCTGCGAAGTTCAGGTGAACTCCGTACCCAAGAGAGTTCAGGCGGTTCTGGAAAATAATGGTGGCCACACAAAATATTGACACTTTGGGCACAAATTGGCCATTTTCACTTAGAGGTGTACTCACTTTCGGTGCCAGCGGTTTTTTAAAGATCATAATTTGATGCCTGATCTGTGTGTGTGTGTGTGTGTACAGTATTACACATCTCTGTGTACTGTTTCACATCTCTCAGCTTCTTCAGCTTTTTATTACCTTTAGTACTTTTTACTTTTTTAATTGATCCCCTACCCTATTTACTGTTTAGAGTAATTTTCCTTTAGTTTAATACTGTAAATAATCTGTGTTCTGTGTTTTTTATTACTTGTTTTTGTTACTTGTCATACGTGTTGCTCTCACCAAGACAAATTGCTTATATGTGTAACATACTTGGTGAAATAAGTAGATTCTGATTCTGATTATATACAACAAGAGTATACAGTGCAGATATTAATTAGACTAAACTACTGTAATTCACTGTAAAAATATACAATAGTTATGAAAAATACCTTCATGCAATTTTTTGCTTTTCATACTTTTTTATTTAGTTATTTTATTTAATTATTTGTAATTATATGAGCTTGTGAAGGTAAAAGAACAGAACTAGTATATTTGATTAATTACAGTTATCTTCCACTCTACTGTAAAACCACCTTAATTACTGTTACTGTTTTACATCAGCTATTTCCAAAATTGTTACAGATGGATTTACAGCTACATAAACTCTTCATAAAAATATTCCTATTGGGGACCAGGGCCACTTCTGACTCATTTGCCAGTTCAACTCAGATTAAAGAAAGCCCTTACGAGGGCAATCACATGCAGATACAGGGAACATTGCTGTGTTATACCCGCATTAGTGATGTGAGTATGTGCTCTGTCTGGATTTCTACCACTACCACAGTGTGCACTCTAAACCGTTGGGATGCCATGAAGAGTACTCTACTCATTAGACCAAACATCTTCTGGAAGTTCATTGTGGATGAAGAAGCTGAATCTCAGAATGCTAGTGAGATGGCTTCTACCCAAAGCTTTTTTTAAATTCCATAACTAGCGCCAACTAAGTCAGTAACTGACCTAGGGCACTTGTTAGCCTAGCCTGTCCTGCTGCTGGCTCCAGCCTTGGCTATACACTGTAACGCATCACTGGGTGTTTGGAGGCTGAGCGCGCCATGCATGAAGCTCCCAGCAGCCTTTGCATAAATTGCCACAGCAGAGAGGACGTCAAAGGGATGGCCTTTGGCATTTCCCACAGTTCCTCTGGGGAGGAAGTGAAGCACGAAGTCCAAGCTGTCAGCAAACATGAATGAAGCATATCATGCGGTGAGGAGGGTCACTGTGGGTAAACAGACAGCCCTGCTCACACTGTTGGTTAACATCTCCTTGCTATTATCCCATTTAGCCTCCGAGAAGCTGCTTGAAGAAGCCACGGGAAGACAAAAGGCAAATATAAATTGAGATGGATTTTCATGGTTTATACAGACTGACTGTCATATAGACTCTACACTGTAAAGGGAATCTAAGATTCTACTGCAACTAGTGTCTGAAATGTATGTCTTATGCATTTTTATATTCTCCCTAAAAGCTCATGGAAAACACACACCAGGCTTTTGTTCTATCTTTGGTCCGGACAGCATGATGCATTTCTCCCAAAAAATAAAGCTGAAGTGATTTTCTCACTGGTTGATGGTCCATCCCAGATGCCTCCAAGCCCAGAGAAATCGGTGATGCTACTAAACACAATTAACATAAGGCTTCCTTTTGGCATAAAAGAGTTTCAACTCCAATTTAGAATGCAACTTATTTAGTTAGTGCTTTACCAGTGTTTGAAAATGTAATACTGAGCCTTTGTGGTCATGTGACTGAAGGATCAGGGAGCAGATTTAGTCTAGACTGTGTAACTGCATTATGTGTAGATGATGATATATCCAGATCTCTTTCTGTCCTTCTTTGAGTCATGTGTTGAGTCACAAATTTCCAATAATTGTTGCGCTTGCTGGCAGATTGGCGGCCTGTATGGCATGAATGCATGTATACATATGAAATTAATTTGATCAGACAAAATATGAAATATCTGATTTGCTGCAAAGTACATATTAAAAATTACTTTTTCTTTTTTTTTTTTTTTACCATCCCACCTTTTTTCTGATTTGGATTACGCTCAACCTTTCTCAAAATTCTCCAAAATAATTTCTTTATGTATTTTATTTTTTCCAGTGTAGTTTTGTACATAGGTATTGTTTGTGAACAGAATCTCCTACAGAGAACTTTTATCTGTAAATTATATTTCTCTGTTTATTTGTTAGCAAATTAAATCAGAAGGCTAGATTTCATGTCCTCCATTGGTTGAATTCCGCAAATAATTGTGCATGACACGCCTGTGTTCACTTATATTTTACTTAATCAACAAAAAATGAAATTATCCTTTAACTTTTGCATAGAACAGTAGATTCTTAAATGTCAGCACATTCATCTAATGCATTTCTAAAAAAAATGAATGTATCTCCAGCCTGTTCGGTGGTCAGAAGCGAATGCCCTAGTTTCTGTAGTTCTGTGGAGAAGATGGATTCTGTCTCCTCACTTTGTAATTTGCGGTAATCTACCCGATGCAGAGACACAGATTTTGTACATGCGCCCAGCTGATTGGTGCACACAGACATCGTGTAAGCAGGATGATTTTCTCTGTCTGTCTCTGATTGTAGTTATGAGTTTATGAGGACCGAGTTCAAAGCATGCTTGTTGCCAGGTAATACCCAAAATGACAGCCTCCAATCTGATTGCCTAATTCTCATCACCGTAATCTGTCCTGTGGTAATAAAAGTGCATCAGTGTTATTTTCATTATTATTAAAGAGTGATCTGCTGTGGCTCTGGCCTGTGTAATTTGCTAGCGGTAATGGTGCATTTCGTTGCGACCAAAAACGCATTAATATCACTGATGGTGGAAAAAATGTAGGGAGATATTAAATGGTAAGCTGCAGACTCCTCTCTCTCATAAATGTAATTCTGAAATCGCATGCAAAAGCATCAGTGCTGTATCTGCACATGCATATTGGCTCACTTATTAATCACGACTGGAATCGCTGGATGCCGAAGAAACATTCCCTTGTGTTTTCTGAAGATTTTGGAAAGATTTGTGCTTCATGTCATCTTTCATCAAAACAATATCTACTTCCTAATAAGATTGTTATTGTTCCATTAGAACAGATCATCTCATTTCATCAGTGTCTTTTTCTGCCAGGGACAATAACTGTTGACAGTTTTCCTTGTATTCAGAAAAGAGCTGAAAGCTTATTGAACTTGCTCTCAGTAGACTCGATCTGCACCTCGAGACCTTCGAGCTTCTAGTACAACTCGACTCGACCCGCCATCCCTGAAGACAATAGAAGACAAGCGTCCAGACTCTTCTCTGTCCTGGCTCCCAGACGGTGGAATGAACTCCCACTGAGTGTCTCGCGGTCTTCAAACGCAGACTGAAGACCCATCTCTTTGTAAAGTACTCAAGTGAGTGAGTTCTAGTAGATGTGTATGTTATATGTGCATTTTGAAATACTTTGTTTTTGCACATATGCTCACCATAACCTTCTCTCCAGGCCTGAGCCCTGGGTCGGGGTTGCCAGGTAGTGCACTTATGCTTATACAGGGGTTGGACAATGAAACTGAAACACCTGTCATTTTAGTGTGGGAGGTCTCATGGCTAAACTGGACCAGCCTGGTGGCCAATCTTCATTAATTGCACATTGCACCAGTAAGAGCAGAGTGTGAAGGTTCAGTTAGCAGGTAAGAGCACAGTTCTGCTCAAAATACTGCAATGCACACAGCATTATGGGTGACATATCAGAGTTCCAAAGAGGACAGATTGTTGGTGCACGTCTTGCTGGCGCATCTGTGACCAAGACAGCAAGTCTTTGTGATGTATCAAGAGCCACGGTATCCAGGGTAATGTCAGCGTACCACCAAGAAGGACGAACCTCCACCAGCATCACGTAGTGACCTGGCCACTATCCTGCAAGAAGAATGGCTTAAACTCCCTCTGACCACTGTGCAGGACGCAGTATATGTCATTCCCAAGACGAACTGACGCTGTATTGGCCGCAAAAGGAGGCCCTACACCATACTAATAAATGATTGTGGTCTAAAACCAGGTGTTTCAGTTTCATTGTCCAACCCCTGTATATGTCTGTGTATTTTTCTCTCTAGGTTTCAGCACTGGCTCTTCTTCAGGCAGTGTCTGAGCTCATGGCAAGTTTAGACTCTAACCTTCTCATACTACCTTCTCTACATTATCCGACGTAATTCTAAGTCTAAGCCTGGCTGTAAGTCCCTCTGGATTAGAGCATCTGCTAAATGCCATAAATGTAAATAGACTCTAGACTTCGGTCTTTCACAACTAGATATGCTTATGACTTTTAAAGTTCTATTAAGCATATTGTACTGATCTGTTTACTGATCTACGCTTAGCTGGAGCAGGCTTACTAAGTATCACTTCTAGGATCACTTACAGCTACAGTTTATAAGCTACAAAAGCCGTTTAGGGTGCAAGCCACAAACTTGGTGAAAGCTAATGATGGTCCAAGTAAAGAATTGAGGTATTCACCTGGTGCCTGAACGAGCTGCAGCATTTATGGTGGATCTCACTCTGACTGACGCTCGTGGTGCTCCATCCATGCATGTCATTATGGATCTGATTGCTTGTAGTGTGCATGTAAACACCTCAGTCTTAATCTGTAATCATATTCACTTCAATCTGATTGGTGCATGTAAACATGTCCAATAGCTGAACTCTGTCAGGAAATATTGATATGAAAGGTGTTTTTGCAGATTAGTTATTAAGGTCAAAGATTACTTGACAGTTAACAGTATAATAAATTTGGTCATAGACGGAATTTGTTTTTAGTGGGAGGGAATTTATGGTAATGTGTTGCCAACATAGTGGTGGACTTTTAAACAGACTCCTGCCTGATCAACATTGGCAATACATTTTCAGCTCTGGTAAGACATCCTGAATCCATAAGACCCATATTGTTAAGAGTGGAACAGTTTGAGGTTTAAGTAGGTTTGAATTTAATAGACTCTAGCACTATAGCTTCTGTTGTAAGTCCGTGAGTCAGTAGGTTTTCAGTATTCTTTTAAGGTTTGTTTTTTTGCCATATCTAATTATGTCCTCCCCGAAATCCCCTGCACCAAACCTCCACAGTGCTGAAAAGCAGGATGTCTGGTACACACACTGCACTTCTAGTTTAAAAGAAAACTCATTAAAGAGATATCACTGGGACTTTGTTTAGCTAGCAGAGGTGTTCAGTGCAGCTCATGCAGATTCTCAGCCAGGGAAGTCCAGAAAAGGAACACACGCAGACTCAGACACAGGCAGGGATTTGGGCATCCGCATAATCCACACAGCTTAGTACTCTCCTCCAAGTGTGCTGAGACACAGGCAGCACTGTGGGGCTAAAACATTCCGAGCCCCTCTCAATGAGGAGACGGCTGCAGCTTGCTTTCTGCCAGATGTCGGTATTGAAAAAGAATTTCAGCTGGGAAATGAGGATTAATATACTGAAAAAAAAAGTGGAGTTGAAAATGTTCATGATGTAGATATTTAAAAAATTCTGCATCTACATGTAAGGACATATTGGGGGATAATTCCACTCTTGTTATTGCCTAGTATAGGCTACGTTAGACACTTGTAGCATGTACCTAAATGGTGTAAAAGCTCTGTCTCTGTCTGGTTTAATTTTCCTCCTTTTAGAGGGAATGGCCTTCTGTAAATGCCCAAAATTAAAATGATAGCAGCTTAGCCAAAGTGGGCAAACAGGTGGTTGTTTGGGCAACGTTAGATCAGCCTTGCACTGTAATGGTACATAACTGGAGGTCTTTTATGTGAACTTCAATCATTTCAGTATTAATTTGTTATAATATAAACTTTAAAACTTAACTATAATGTGTAAATTATCAAGCATGAATTATCATCTAAATTCATGTTATTATTATTATCTAATTGACAGGCTTGGAATGTGGTATGTTCCAGAAAACAGGTAATGTTACATTTTATGCTCCATATTTTAAAGTGCTGTTTTGGTGATTGAATTCTTGAATGGAACACAATACTGATGTTTTAGTTCAGTATTAAGTCTTTTTAGTAGAAAAAAAAAATGTTTGTTTATTTGTTTACATAAAAATATTGTTACATAAATAAAATTAGTGATTTCATAAAAACTCTGGTGACTTTGTTTTTTTTTCTCCTGATGTCACATAACACTATAAAGAACCTGGGTTACATCAAATAAATCAAATGTCTGTCTGTCCATGTTACATTCAAATGATGTGCATTTAGATGATAAACTATCCTCTGTTTTGTCCGTTTTGTCTAAAAAGGTCTTGAAGTGTTGAGCATTAATGCAACTATCAGTGTTATTAATGATTTTACATAACAAGACCAGCAGTTATGTGCTAATATGGGTCATGATGAAACTAGCTTTATTAATAATGAATAAACTGTTTTAAAGTGTCTGATTTGAACTGAGATTAGTTAACGCCCACTATATTCAGTGATGTGTTACTGACACTGTTTTGTCCACCAGGGTTATGATTCCCACAACTATTATATATCCGTAACAGCGTCATAAACAAATTAAGCACAGTTAGTTCAACACTGATTGGGCTGATAACATGTTTTTTTAGACCTTCTGAAAAGCTGGAGTTGGTTTCTTTCAAAGCAATTGATTAAAGCATGGGAGAAGTTACTTGTATGTCATCTGCATCACACTGACCTAATCGTCTTTGATGTTGTGTTTAAAAATGCCGTGTCATAAAAGCATGCGACCCACCAGCAGTACCGCTTGATTGAGAAAGGAGCGAAAAGTCCTGTCTTATCTATTTATAGTGGTGCTGATGGAGAACACGGTGAAGTGTGAAATAAGCCCAGCATGGGGGAACTACTACACTTCACTCGAACGTGATGGGGGGAACGGGGGCTGGGGGGGGAAGACATTTCCAGCTGTTTGTTTTTTTCCATCGCAGATTACCGGCAACTCCACACGGTTCGACCTCCTCCCTATGTCTCAGTTAAGGCATAGCGAAGGAAACTCAGTGTTTCATGTCTCGATTAGCCTACGGTTTGTCTGTAGCAGCACAGCTGTCACTTAAGCAGGGCTTTCAGTCTGAGCGACGTGGATAAGCACATGCAGATGCTGAGAAACGCTCTGATAACGTGGGTTCTTGGCAACTGCCAGGCTATGATACGTGCAGTGAGACAAAGCAAGGTAGCGTATTGAGCTTGTGAAATGAAGCCGGTTGATTTGTGGAGAATGATCTATATCAAGGTGGTTGCAGTGCATGATTCAGGCCAATGCGGACATGTTATGGTGTATGAGTAGGGTTCATTTGGGGCTCAGTGCCCCAAAAAAATTAACAAACAACATAAATTGCTTGGTGGCTCACTATTGCTATGCCATGAATGGACCTGTTCATGCTCTGCCCATATATACTACACATTCTAAATGTCCTAATTTTGACAAAAGCTACAGTTAGCTTTGCTAAAGAACTGTAAAGGTTATCTAACTTCCTAACAGTTGCAAACAAAAGAAATTGGCATTAATATCTGATCATAGTCATCCGATCATGGTGGTCCAATCATCAGCTGGACCATACAGATGTATCAAATGTAGCATAAGTATCCGAATATTAATTGGATCATATTTGGGTGTTAACTTTAAATCTGGCTGAGATGATAGAGCAGTGCAGGCAGAGCTTATATAGTCTATGATTATATGTAACGCTTTATGACACCCTTTGCAGTTGTGGTGCAGATTGTTTCAGGCATTTGCTGAGAAGCCACAACTGAAGCAGTTAAACAAAGAAAAGCATGGGTTAAAATCATAGCTGGTGGTGGTGGAGGCAGGCTTGGTGTCATAACTAATTCATGAGGTGGGAATCCAAAAAAAAACAAACAAACAAAAAAAATCCACTATTCTGTACATGCATTTATTTCAGCAAGCAGGAAAAAGTAGAGTGCAGAAAACACTACGGGGACAAAGGGATATTCATCTGCGGTAGATTAGGCTGAAGGAGTCTCACTTTCAGTAGAGAAGAGCATCTTTTACACCTGATCACTTTCAGAATACGTCTGCTGTTTATCTCGCTACAACATTCAGTCCAGCCCCACAATGCAGCTAGTACCAAGTGTTGCTTTCAAATCCTCCTGTATAAATCACCCCACCCTTACTTATATATAACAGTGGATGTAGTGGGGTTTGACAGTTCGTTGTTGCTGCATTGGCCCATTAAATGACCTCCTGACGCTGGGCCTGAATGAGGGGTTGCCCCAGACGCTAGGCCCGGGTGAGGGGTTGGTGAGGCATTGCCTCATTAAATGACCGCCTTATGCCGGGCCTGGGTGAAGGATAATTGGAGCACTGCCCCATTAAACAAGCCTCTGACTCTGGGCCTAGGTGAGGGGTTGGTGGGGCATTGCCCCATTAAATGACCCCCTGATGCTTGGCCTAAGTATGGGATTGGCAGCAAATGGCTTTTCTACTTGTTTGTTAGCCTGTTTGAAACACGTTCGGATCCCTACAAACCACTTGTTGAACATGTGTCTAGTATCCGACACAAACATTACAGAACACAGTTCAACACAGCTCCTAAACCGGGCCTCATACAGACGAATGGTTTAGGTATGGATTACGTTATCGAAGCTATCCTGAAGCTTAGATGCGTATTAAATTATACGTGATGTCCAATAAAGATGTGATCGGATACCAGTACACCCCAACGCAGTGTTCCCATCTGTACTGCCGTTAGTTATGCCATGTGCAAGGCACCTCCAGGCATGACTTTGGAAGGCCCAGGTGCAAACTGGCTCCTTTGATCCTTCGTTTTAGCGCAAGAGGATTTCATACCTGTTAATTATGGTGTGTGCCGTGCATTGTCATTGTCGCTGTGCAGCCAGGGCTCAAAAGTCTTCGATGAAAGGAGGCATTAAAATGTGAAGCTTTGACAGCCAGAGCCTGCATTTCTCACCATAAGCCGGCTGGAGACAGCATAGAGATATGCTGATAGACCAGCAAATGATTACCAGCAGCTTCTTCGGCTGATGTCACTTTGTCACGATGACTTGGATGTGTCCCTCGTGTTTTTCAGAATATTAATTAGATGCTTGCGTGGGAGGTATTTTGAGACGGACTTTTAATTGACTAGTTTTGTTTCCTCATTAAGCTACTGAACATAGTTCAAAGTTGGAGAAAGAAGCTGACGATAAACCATGAACATTCTCCATAGAAATAATGTAAATCTACAGTTTCATTTCCTGTGTCTAGTGTAGCTGATCATAAATACAGATATTAGTGTTTATTTGTTCGTGTAAACGTTGCCTATTCTCGTCAGGCTGTAAAGCTGTTCCGTTCTATTAAGATGTCGCTTTTCATGCTGATATATTCCACCGATTGTCCCCGGTTCTCCCTATGTGCAATCAATTTCAGTGATCTGTCCGGCCCACAGGAAAAAGAAGGAAGAAGCAAAGGGGCCCAAGAGCAATGTCAATCATCGCCTGCACAGCCTAGCTGAAATGAAGAGGAAAGGTCCCCAGGTTGCCCTTGGCGGATAAAAGGGAACCGGAGCTGTGATTTATTGTAGCACATTAATACATTAACAAGTGTGGTCCATTAATGAAAAGTGGAGAGTTCTGGACCGAGGAGGGACGGTTTAATGTGAGGGAAGCATGGAGTGACCACGAACGGACCCATATGCCCTCTGCCCTTAAGCAGTATGTAGCTGTCCCCTTCCGTCATCGCATTAGTCACTGCCTGCCTCTCCGGTGACATTTGGTTGATGAGGATTTCATTATGGCTTTGGGACTCCTTTCCCCCCATTACCGTAACGATCTCTCACGGACAACTGCCAGTGGAGTCTTGCAGCCGAGGCACATGCCATTCCAAGTCCTCCCGTCTCCTCTTGGCGTCTATTAATGTGTGATACGTATGCGGTTTAGACCGAGTACCTAGGCACAGTTACCACTGCCTCCTGCATTAGACGCTGAAACATCCGTGTTCCAAAAAAAAAAAAAGTCCTACATGGCATTTTGAGGTCATTCATGTCCACGTCTGTGATTCAATTAGGCCCGTTTCTTGCTCTCGCATGCGTCAGCCTTGTTTGAAACATGTATTGAAAATTGCCTTGCCTAGGCAGTGACTAGAAGCGAATGCTTACATGGAGTAGGAGCTGCCAAGGGAGCTCATCCATCAAAGACGGTCATGACAAGTGAGGAAGAGCAAAACGAGAGAAAGTAAAATGAAAACATCTGGTGTTACAGTGTTTGCTAAAGCAGGGCCGGCAACCGGATTGGATTATGGAGCACTGGTGACTCTGTCGGATGTGGATTTTGCATTTCACTGCCCAGAAAATGAAGAACGTGTCTAGAAAAAACTTAAATATTTATTGATTGCAATTGTACATTTTATCCATACATAGGCAGGTTAGGGTTGACATTAGAATGAATTCTGGTATTGGTTGTAGGTGATGACAACCTTGTGTCTCCACCTTAAGGCCTGGATGCACTGAGGACATGACGCAGGCGAGTCTACCTGTAGTCTCAGAGAGAGTTAAAACATTATGCTCCACAATAGCCACGTCAAGCTGAGGGGCAAAATGCCATGTACATACTCCTTTGACACAATATTCAAGAGCAGCATGTTCCATTATATTTTGTCACATTCAGCTAGCTGATGCTTGTTACAACTGTGTGGTCAAGAACAGCTAGTTCGGAGCGACAGGTGAAATATAATGGAGCTACAACCTGACTTAATCAGCATGACTGAAAAGTTTTACGATTGGCTTGTTTACTTCTGCATGGGATCTGTGAGGGCTTCTGAGAATATACTGGCTTACTGGTACTACTGCCGTCGGAAATGAAGTGCTGGGAGTCATTTCCTAGCCTGAGCAAACCGAGCATGTTTCTCTGCTTATCTTTTTAGGCAAGTTACTAGGTTTCATGGATGTAATCTCTGAACTGGGTTACTACAGTGTAACCAGGCCCTAAGCAACCACTCTCCCCCATCATCCTTAACCAATACCATGGCATAAATAGAATGAAACCAAATTGTCTGGTTTTTAAACAGAGTTAGAATGTAATCAACACTGTCACAAATCTGGAATGTGAACATGGTTCAGCTTGAAGGAAAAAAGAACATGTAGAACATTATTGGACAGAAACCTGCGATGGAGAACTTGTCATCGTTACCTGTACCTTGTTGCCTCTCGCGTTACCTTTAAAAATACAGATTGGAAATTAAATTTCAACACACACCTCACTGCCCACAATGCATGGCTTAGATAATCAATTTAAAAGCAACACAATACATGAAATGTATGGCAGGACAAAAACAATCCTCTGACTGAATTGGCACATATATTCCACCCCCCACCCCCCCATTCACGCAGTCTCTTGCACACATCTCCTCCCTCTCCCAGGGTTGGGTTGTATTTTACAAAAGGGTTTCTAAAAAATAAATACAAATTGTTTTTTTTTTTCCTCATGACTGTGGCCCAGATCTCTCCATCAGTGCACTTAGATGTCTGTTTGATTCGTCGCTTAATGCGCCGAACCTTGAGATGTCCAAATCATTTAGTGCACTTCAGTATTCTTCGAAGTCCATTTGTGAGTTCGGTACTCCTGACCAGGATGAATAAATAAATAAATAAGTAGAAATTAATAAATACATAAATATCTTTCTTTTTTTGTTAATAAATACATGTTTCCTTTTTTCTGGGGGGAATTTGCCTTGGCTTGGTAAAAGTTCCCCAGTCCTGTGTTGTTTTTCATCACCAGGTGAGTTGGTAGTTTCTGCCTGTCTCCACCGAAAGAGTGAAGAAAGCACACGCACGGAAAAAGAAAACTGTTTAGAAAGGAAACGATGAGAGTTGTGCATATGGCACGGCATGGCCCGGCTGTCCTGTACCACTCTGACAAGTGCCAGCTTACTGGAGCTTTGCCCAACTCCTCACCCACTGCCTGTTCGTTCTTTGCTACTCTACCTCCTTTAATCATGAAATTTCCAACAGGCGAACCATTTGTGGCTGTTACAGGGTCCAGGGGGTGATATTTAAGACCCTTACGACTGACTAGGTTCCGAGGATCATCTCAGGAGAGCCCTGGTGAAGGACAGTGGTAGGTAGAGGCAGTTCCAGGACTGGACAACGAGGGGCTATGGAACAAGACTTGTCTTTAATGAGAACATAGCATAGGCAAAAAGGGAAGTGCTAGGACCCCTCCTCCTCAGGCTGTCCTGGGGCATAGTAACCTGCAAGCTGCCTAAAGCGCGGCCCCCAGTCACTGAGGTATGAGAAGTCCTGCTCTGAGGTGGTGGACAGTGTGCAGATGGAGCTGAGAGACAGCGCTGGCGAGCTACTGCCCTCAAAAGCATACGTCTGGAATGAGTCGTACGGCGGCACCGACAGGTCTGCGTCCGCCTGCTCCACCTTCTTGCGAATGTAACCTTTGAAGAGGGAGAAGTCGGCCGCTCCTCCGTCCCCCGTCACTCGGTTCTGAATCCACTGGGGCAGGGAGCGCAGGTCGGCGCCTGATTCAGAGTTCTTCACCTCGGGGAAGTCATAGAGGCTTCGTAGGGCGCTCATGTCGTAAGCCTGGGTGTCCTGCTCACCTCCGCCTTCGTCGTTGTACTTGATCACGTTGTCGCGCATATCCTCCTCATCCTCAGACATGCGTTGGCCCTTTCTGTGGCGCTTTAGGGTCAGGATCAGGAGCACGAGGACTACGGGGAGAGAGATCAAGAGAGGGACAGGACAAATGAGTGTGGAACAATAGGATTATGCAACTGAGGCAGGCTAAAATTATCCATGAAGCAGTGCTGTGGTTACATCAGAGATTATAAAAATGCACACTGTTATAAATTCAACAAATGTGTGTCATTTTAAAGGCCCTTCTGTCTATACAATGTCATTTATTTCATAAAACACTTGCAAAGGCTCACATGCGTTCAGAATCACTGCAGTATTCCTCTTTTACATGATTTTGTTTATGCATGTTTCAGTTCATACCTTTTAAATATATTCAGTTAATGTTATTGTATTTAGTTTACTTATTTAATCAAACATTTAAAAGCACTAGACACAATAGGACCAATTCTTCATTGAGCATGTTCCTTGTAGATCCCCAAAGAGCCCACAGAATCCTCCTTGCCCTGCAAGGCTAGTAAAGGGAGGCTAAGTATGGTAATATGTCAGAGCTAAACCATGTGAAAATGAGTCCCCAGCTCAGAATCACAATCTGAAACTCAACATTACATTATTTATGACATGGGAAACGGCTGGTTGACACCTGTATGTGATCCCTGCATGTTCTTTGCTAAGCGATGCCTTGGCAAACTCTACCCTGACTAAATGAAATCAACTGAGACTTCAGACTGACATCTCCACAGAACTCACTCCATCAATTATAAAGGCAACTTTACAGTACATCAGCCCTCTAAGATTGTTTATTCCCTTCAAGAAAAAAACAAGCTGCAAATTAGCACAGTACTTGTCACAGTCGAGTATTAAATAATGAAATGTCTCGAACAAGAACTGATAAGCCATTAACCCCATCCTGACTCTCTGGTAAACAAACAGCTGAAATTAGAGAGCAAATGTCACTCGCAGCCGCTCCTGTGCAGTTTGAACCTGCTTCACCCTGTCAGTGCTGTTTCACCATACACAGGAGAGAACACAGGGAGGAGATTAACAAAATGATCCTGACACGGGTGTGCAGCTAGGGAACTTATTACTGCACTATGTTAATTTTAATGAGAGATATGTCCTTTTTGTGGCATTACAAGATTCCACCAGGAAGAACTGTCAGACAGGTAGCTTCAGAAGCTAAAAAAAAAGATCAGTGTATGCAGCGAAACAGAATTATTCTGAATTAGTGACACTGGATTATACTGGTCTAACATGCGAGTGCTTGTGGCCTATCTAATTGCTCTACATGACGTATCATATTGATCTGTAAATAAATAGTGTTATATATATGTGTGTGTGTGTGTGTGTGTGTATATATACATACACACACACACACACATATATATATACACACACACACACACACACACACACACACACATACACAGAGAGAGAGAAACCTAACATTGTATAAAGGATACATACACAACATATTTAATATATTTTAATCTAAAACTCTACATTACTATCAAGTTTTATTTTTTATCATCTATATAATTTGATAGTGAGCAGTAGTTAGTCTAAAGAGTACTTGGTTGTTTTCTGTGCTGCATCATTAGATCATTGCGTCATTCTGAAATCTTCAGAAGTAGTGAACTGCGCTGTCTATGTTTGACAGGAGAAAATACAGATTCTAATTCTGTTTAAACCACTACAGCAGTAGTGAGTGTCCAAATACACAGCCCTGTATTAGTGAAAACTATATTTAACTTACACTTTAATTATAAAGATTAAAGTTAGAACCAGTGTTTCAGGCCAACTGCTTTTTGACTGAGCCAATCGACATTACTGCATATAATGAATTTAAGGGGTAGACATTGAGTGGAAACATGAAGTGAAAACCAGGTCTGTACATAAACCCACACAAACATCATATTATGTAAAATAAATGAATAGAGATAAAAATAGACATTTTAATGTAACATATTGATGTATTATGGATTTTCAGGTGGCCAGGTTTTCCAGCCTTCTGCCCTTTGAGCACAGGGGTAGGCTCTTGGCACCTCCTATGATGATCCAGAAGAATAAAAGGGTTAAGAAGATGGGTGATTTTCATACCACAGTCTGGAGTGTTTTCTCTCTGAATGAGAACAGGAGTGTTAGATAAGTCGGTTGATAATAAAGTCGACAGATTAACTGAATATGGAAGTTACGGTTAGTTGTAGCCCTACGGATTGGAAGCCCGATTAGAGCTTTAATAAACGTTGATCTATTTATCAATATGTGGCTGAGAAAGGATCATTTAAATTATTAATAGAGATCAAAACTTTTCAAAACATTGCCCCAAGGTGGCACACAGATACATTTTGTAATGAGTGGGAAATTAAGATGGAATTGAAAAGGAAAACAACCGAGATGGATCATTTAATCCACTAATGAGAACCAAAGAAAACAAAAGCTGTATTCATCTAAATAAATCAATGAGCCCTTAATCCAGGCAGAATTATCTTAATTAGTTCCTATATTTGTGATTAGAAAACTCCCCTTTTCTCTCGATCTGCATGTGATTAATTAAACTGCAACTCTTCAACTTCTCTCTCCCTCTCACACATACACACACACCCTTACACACACACACATTCTGCACTTGAGAGAAAAAAGGAAGAAAAATCATTCCAGACAATTAAATCTTAATGCCAAGAGCTTTGGCATATTAAAGTGAATGGTGCTGGTGTCTATGACGAAAGTACGCTTCGGCAGGTACATGGTGACATCTTCTGCCCCAAAGTTCACATTCTTTGAGGGATAACGTTAATGTTTTATTAATGGTCTTTTGTCTGGAGGCACTAGCCAGATCAAAGGTCATTAATTTGCCATGAGTACAAATGTAATAAGACAGTTATTGTCCTGTGGATCGTGTTACTGTCTCGTAAGAGTGAACCGTCCAGGGTCAGCTTGCGAGGCTTTCATCTACCCACATGTTACGGGTTCTCAGGGATAAAAGCTCTTTGAAGAAGTACGGCCATTAGGTAAGAAGATAGCAGCCAAGTGCTAAAAAATAATTAAAATGCCCTCAGAAGAACAGAAAAGGTGTAGCTCTGATGAATTCCCCCCCGTTTCCAATGTCTTTGCTTTCCATCTTCCACGTCGTTGTCAATTTTCATTTCAATTATACCTCTTTTCATGCTATGATTAATTAGGGCCTAATTTTCGGAATACATCTGTGGATATTATTTTTATATAACCTCACCTTCAAAGACATTTTCACTACGGATCTTCAAGTCTAAATTTGGGACTCTGGTGTTGCGTACTGTGCATATTTGATGGCAGCGTCATTGCAGTGACAGTGCCACAGTCTCTTATGCTGCAATATCGGGCTTTAAAGGGGATATCAAAGATATCAGTGGTTGTGATGTTTGAGTTATGTACAACAACAGTCATTTTATGTACTGTCCACTAAAGTAGATGTCTTCTGAGCAGTTTTTTTGTGTGTGTGTGTGTGTGTGTGTGTGTGTGTAATGTAAGTTGCAGGAAAAAATGGGAAATAATAAAAGTCCTTAAATAGACTTTAATATACAACATATTCTGCAACATATGGGTAAAAAAATATATATAAAATTTCCCGTAGCTTTTGTACAGGCTACATTGTGTGTGCTATTATTTCTGCAATGTGTTAGTCAGCAGATTACAATAGTTATGTATTAAAACATTATTTAAAACATTTGAACACAATACGTGCATGTGTGTGGTAAAAGATGATAATATTATTCTAAATAGTTTTGATTTTTATTGTTGACATGCTCATCGCTAAAGCAATGTCTCAGGTATCAAGTGCAGCGCATTCATAATTTCTTAAAAATCTTTAGTAAGGCAGATTTTAAACTCCTCACCACTTGGAGCAAATGTTCAGTTCCTCTATAATGGAGCATTACACCTTAAAACACAGATTTATCTGGAATTCCCCTTTAGATGCTCTTTAGTTTGCCGTAGTAATCTCTGAGACTTTAAAAGACAATGTAGCAGTCCATAGGGAGCATGTTTGACTCAACATGCATAGAAAAAGCATGCCACCATGTTAGCTTCTAGCAAATCAGACACTATTGTTAGCCACAGAAACAGTAGTGCATTGTATTAGCTAGTTCAAAAGAATGAATGGTGATGAAAACAATCAAATCAGCTACCTCAATTACCAAAAAAGTGAATACTGGCTGTTTTTAATGCTAGACTCGTGCATGCCCAGAGACTCTCCTACTGTGCTCTTTGTGGCCTGTTTTTTATTCTTACCTGGCTTGACACACGGTCCAACAACAGATGCCAGATAAAGTATATTTAGATATACGGCACCATACGGGGCCGTGTATATCAGGCATGCAGTGGTTTATGGATAGTCCTGCTGGTAGGAATGTATTACACTGTTAGAGAGGGGCGTGATGATGCTAGCTGTGTTGTTGATGCTGCTAGTGCACTGGGTGGATCGTATAATGCTCAGATTTACAGCTCGGGCTGGCTGAGTGAAAACTCCCACAGTCTGGCCACCCCCTGGCTGCATGCGCATGAATGCAACATCAGCCCCTTTACTGCTGGATATATCACTAATGGCAAACTTCCAAACAGAAGGCTTCAAACGCGAGCTCTGAACAGGAATATACAAACAAACAGAAAAGAGAATTATGCAGAGGATGCTAGAGGATGCTTTTTCACCTGTGCATTTTTTTATACGAGAAAAAGATCAATGGCAGCCACAGTAATCTGTACAAATGACTAGCATGGGGGGCTTTAATTGTTTCTATTTGCTTATAAATGACTTGAATAATCGCATGGAAGGAAATCTATGGCATGCTCCTGGAGAGAGAGGACCGAGATACTTGTCTGAAACTGCTTATCATCTTCCACATGGAGCTCTGATCCCGCTCTCTCTCTCTCTCTCTCTCTCTCTCTCTCTCTCTCTCTCTCTTTCTCTCTCTCACTCACTCACTCGCTCACTCACTCACTCACTCACTCACAGTCCTTCACTATCTCTCTCAGTCTCTCTCTTTTTGATTCCATCTCTGGCTTTAAGCCTTGGGGAGGTGACTCCCTGACCATGCCGCGCTTTTGTTTTACTTTTCAATTCCATCATAATCAGATGCCCCTAATAGCCAGGGCCTTCGTAAATAGACTTGGGTTACACTGGCTGCCTCTGCATAACAGTATGCATACCAAACCACATTCAGAATTTATGTAGAGAATATCAGGAGTGACTGAATGGGAGACACTTAATGGAGAAATCTCTTCTGCTGGACGTGGAGCTCATATCCAGCCCTTTTAGGAAACTGAAGTGTGTAAATTACAACGCTAGAAGTCACATTTACAGCTTCCACACTGTATAAATGCACTTTGCATAATATTTTTACAGCTTAGAATATTATCAATTAAAGCAATCTGTGTAGTTCTGATTGCCTTAAGCTTTGGATCTTTGTAGCTCAAGAAAACAGCATTGCATGAAGCAGCTGATTGAGTGACGAACCCCGTAGGCAGTGTATACAGAAGGCTGGCTAGTCTCCTTGTTAGGCTAGAGAGCCTCACCACAAGAGACTTCTTTCTGTCCACTCTCTTATCCCTCTTCAACTCGTTAGTTCATTACAATCTGATGTCTGTCCACCTTTTGTACATCTGCAGTTAGCTGCTTATCAGCATATCAGTAATGAGAAAATTAATACCTTAAGAGGAATTATGATGCATAGAAGCATATGGTCATATGGGTCTATGAGCATTGTCAAACATCCCAGTCTACAGGAAACTCTCTTCAGAATTGTGCCAGTGAAGGCATCCACCAAATCTGGCCCCACTGCATTTGATGCTGGAGTGGCTGAACATTGATGTGGCCTACATCCAGAAACTTGTCCAGTCCATGCCAAATCTAATCACAGCAGTTATTTGTGCTTGTGGAGGTATTGCGTGGTGTTAGGTGCATTTCAGTCAAAGGTGGTTCATTTTTTTTTTTGTCCAGTGAGCTTGTATATACACACTGAGATAACCCATACATGTTTCACACTCATAGCTCACGTAACCAAGCAGAGAAATTCTGTCAGAAATGTAGATCTTAAACTTTCAATTGATACATCATTGTGTTTTTTTTTTTAATAAAAACTGATAAAAGTACATTTACAATTTTTGCCACAGTGATGCTGTACAATACTTTGGTCATGAAAGTCCAAGCAGCATGTTATTATTCAGTCTTACACTGTCGGCCTATTGTTGCAGAATGTTTCTTGTATAAACATGAGCATAAATGATATCACACAGTCTGGCACAGAATTGGTCAAGATTTTATCAGCATCGTCTAGTGCAGGGTGACATACAATAAACCTAACACTGTGGGTATCGTATAGTCAGCTTTGTCAACTGTGAATCTTTTAGAATCTTCTGGAATAGGACTACAACAATAAACATTCATAAGACCCTGTACCTGATAAGACTGCGGAGGAACTGTATCTTTGAACGATTACAACAACATCCCTACATGCACAAAACGTTGCTGGCTTAGAATATTCTTTCTGCTCACAGAAGATGCAGCAACATGGGCGTACACAACATCCATAAATCTATCCTAGTATGAGCTACTGCTTGCTCTCGTGAAGCACCTCTGGAAGACCTTGCTTGTCATAGGGGTTTTAGTGGGTGAGGAAGTTCCGCATGTACCTGCCCCTACGAAACATGTGGCACTTCCTGGGCGTGCAGATGTTCCGATAAGCGCTCCTGACAAGACAGCTAATTTCCCCTCGGGCGGCCGGCCGGCGACGACTCCCATCGCGGCAGATGGGCTATAATTGGGACGGATGTGCGCAGATGCTGCGCCGCGCCCAAATGGATCCATCACCTCGCCCTCCCAATCCACCCAAGGAGGGGCTGTTTGTTTTGTCACTAATTAGGCAGAAATTTGTTTTCATTTCCCCTCATCATGACTGCCGAATGATCTAATAGGGGTGAGGGGACACCTGTGACAGTCCTGGATCTGGTCACGTCCTTCCTGGGGCAACAGAAGTGTCTGGGAAGTGTAGCAGTGGGACAGTTGCAGAGAGGGAATTAATGTATTAGAGCTACCTCGAGCTAGTCTGACTCTCAGCTTGATGCCTGCACACAGAGGGCCCAAAATACTGAGCCTTTTTTTTTTTCCCCCAGTTTCAGATGCAATTCGGACATATCCTATCTGGGTGTTGGGTACGGAAGGTGTTGGACAAGCTTAAACACGCAGTGTCTGTTGTGTCAGTGGTATAATGCAGAACGCACTTGGCCAAGCATATGCATTTTAGGCAAAGCTGCCAAAACCTGCAATTCCACACAAAATATAGGTGGAGATAGATCTGGAAGTGTGGCAAATTAATTATCCCACTCATTCAACCTGCAAGGAGTGTGCTTTTTTATTTATAGACTTGCTGAATCCTCTCAGACATCTTTAATAAGCATGTTTTCGGCTTGTGGCTGTTACAGAAATACAGTTGAACCTGAGCTTTAATGGAAAGACAAAATATAAATCTATTTGAATTGGGGCTGACATGATTCCTTAAAAAAAACTCAAGGAGCTTCATTGTGAAATGAAGAAAGAGAGAGAAAATGGTAAGGTGAACAGAGGAGGCAGGCTAGAGAAAACTTCAGGAAGAGTCAGAAATTTGGGATCATAATCAGCTAAAAAAACTAACATTGCTTCCAAAATAACAACATCACAGTACTTCAGCATCTCAGCTGTAAGCATCCAGGCTGCTTCCAGTTCACAGAGCAGACCCCACAGAAGTTAATGTTAAAGTTAGCAGTACGACTGCTAGTTAAGATGCAGGATAGTAATGTACGTTTATTAAGGCTATTTGTAACTGCTAGTTAGGAACATACATTAATATGCTAATATGGACCCCCCCCCCCCCCCACCTTTATACATGTATAGCAGAAAGCTTTCAGACACTCAGCTACACAAGCCTTTATTACAGCTTGTGTTCACTTTACTATTGAGGTAACACTCTCTTACAGACACACACACACACACACCCCTACTCCATCCACACTAATGCATAAATCCAGCAGTCTAAAATGCACCAAAACAGGAGGTATATATTCACTTTTGACTGCAGTGAGTAGGGTCAGCATGTGTAGGCCACACCTTTAACATGGCATGTGTAGGCCATACCTTTAACATAGTTAATAAATGTACCCACAAAAATTAATTTTATGATATTATGTTATTTAATATAGAATTAGAACATACACACATATGTTTTATATATATATATAACATTAAAAAAAAAAAACATAAAACATACAAAATGAACAAATTGTTTATTTTGGGGGCCTGTCTTATTTTCTGTTTTGTTTATCTATAATAAAGCAAAAGTCTTTATCTGATTTCTTGATTTATAGATTGAACAATCAATACTCGGTTATGAAACCCTACCATGTGTGTTCATTGCCTGGATCTGTGATTGAATTTGGGAAACAAATTGGAAGAAAATCATGGCAGAATCTTACAGGTCTCTGCCTACACATAACTAAGTTTGTAAAACAGCCCCGAGGTGTGAGGGTGTGTGCGTGAGAAAAGACGGCCCATGAAATGTGAAGACTTAGTGATTCAGATGTTTGTTTGTAATTGCATTGTAAGCACATGCTTTGCATCGTTGGCATAAGGCACATTCTGCGCTGCGCCATGTTCGCTCATACGTACATCTGGCCCAGAGAGTTCCCCCTGCTTTTACCAAGGGCTGTCTACTCTCATTCCCCTGAGCTCTGCTCTCTCAGCCCATAATCCCTCCATGATTGGCAATGCCTTAAAGAGACTTTCTGCAGCAGTGGCAACTGAATGCTTACTGATGGTTATTCCTTATAAGTCCACATGTTCCAATGAGACAGAAAGAGTGTTAAGAAACAGAGAGTAATACACAGTTGAGAGAAAATGAGTCCGCAGTGGACTGTAACATCCTTGCTCTGTTCCTCTCAGTGTCTGTCTGTGTTTACCTTCCCTTGTGTGTCTGGCCATGTTTTTGTTTTGCTCCCCCCTGCCCCCCCAAACACACACACACACACACACACACACACACACAGAATCTGTGTTGTATCTGTAACCGTGTCCTGTAATCAGTAGCCCAAGGTGTGTCTTGTTCTGTTCAGTGTATATCAACCTCCCTGGTCACTCCTGATCCACTCTTCACTCTGTCGTTCCTCCAGTTTATTGTCCTACACAGGTTTCCTGGTGGGCTTTCTATGTCTTAGTCTCAAGTGTTGCAGTCCTTGTTTTTGTTTTGTTTTGTTTGGACACCTCTTTAGGCTAGCCTCCATTCTGTCTCTGTGCTTCTTCGGTTACATGGATGTACACACACCACATTACCCTGCAGTGGAATATGACTGCGAGTGCACTATAGGAAGTTCTGCTGTAGACATGGGATACGAATGCTAATTGTTTAGTTATGCAGCACATACGGAGCTCCCTCTGCTCCCGCTTCTAAAAAAGCATGCTCCAGATTTCTGTGTTCTGTGTTCGGGGCTCAAATGCTTTTAAACCCCTAATGAATAAAATATGACTCTTTTCTTAGGAGGTGACTGTTGAAGGTCTGTGGAATGATTCATGGAAATCAGTGACAAAAGAACACATCATGTATGAGGAAGCCTCAGATGGCACTAACAAATGTGGAGGTTATTTAAAGCCAAGCAAGATGCGCTCAACCAGCAAAGACAAAAAAAAAAGAAAAGAAAACGGGGATGGAGAAGAACTCGCCAATGCTCAGTGGACACCAAACATATTTTAGATGATTAGGAGATTTAGAGGCAAAAGTTATACATAATAATGTCATTAAACTTTCAGAGATGACAATTTGACTCCACGCCGTTTCTCTAAGCTCTGTATCGGAGCCACGAACGCCTGCTCTATTTTATTTAAAGCTCGGGCTGCTCTAAGGGGACAGAGGTGCTGATGCTGCTCTTTTGCTGATCGAGGCCCGCATCCATTCAAACCAGCTCTCACTTCATTCCTGGGCAAAGTGGTTGGATGTCATTCACCAGGCTCTATTTTGTGTGTGCTCTCCACCCGGACAAAAGCTCTCTTCTCTTCACATGAAAGAGGACGTCCAAAAGCAAAGTCATCAGAGTGAAGGAGGAGAATGAAATATGGATTGGCTTTCATGTCACTTTCGTCTTGAGCCTTTTTCCCCCCATCGTGGCTTAGTCCTGTGTATGATCTGAACCTATATACAAATGAAAGTTTAAATAATGAACAGCATAAAAACCAATGGAGAGGTAAACATACAGTGCGTGTGTGTGTGTGTGTGTGTGTGTGTGTGTGTGTGTGTGTGCTCCTTCTCTGTTTTTTTTTCGGGCCAGACATATTTATCGGTACAGATTCCTAGATCATTATATATGCTTAACTTTAACTCCCGCTGAAACATCCCTATTTCCATGGCTTTGACGACCCACCTGATTGTAGGAGCTAGTGCACTGTCTCTGGTTGCAGTTACATGGCAGGTTCAAACGTCACCTGTATCTAACTATATAACTGACCACATAAATGACTGATTAATTACAGTGCTGTGCAATAGTCAGAGACCACCCTTCATTTATTGAGCCATTAAATCTTAGGAATTCATTTATCAGCTTTATGGGAAAAGTAGAACACATTTTATTAGGAAATGACGTGCCTGCACAATTAAGCCCACATCGTTTCTTTCACGTTTAAATGTGTCCACACCACCTTTATTACAGCCGACATTCTTTTCAGGAGAGCTACTGCAAGTACGTTTCATCCACACTTTTAAAGGTGGTTGGATTTTCTGTTTCTCATGATACAAGTAATTCCATGTACATTCAGTAAAGTTGAGGTCTGGACTCTTGGGTGGTCAGTCCATTGTTCTGAGAGCAGCTTCCTTGTTTGATCTGTCTCCTTTCTCGTAAGAGCTCCTTGACAGCTTCACATCCTTTCAGACACATAGCATTGAGGCGTCTTCTCAAAACGAAGGGGTGGACAGAAACACGTGGAGGTTTGTAGAGTGGATCCTCTCCTCTCTCAAAGATGAAAGTTTCAAGTGCTATTTATTTGGTTGGGACAGTTTTGGTTGGGACAGTCTACCAGGTCTTGTAGATCCTGCTTGGTTGTTCTGAATCTGTTATTTTTTATTTTTTTAACTTATTTTTATTTTATCTTTCCACTACACTAGTGGATCTTTGTGATCAATGAGAACAAAGAGTGAAGGGTGGTCTCTGACTATTGCAAAGTACTTTTGTTTTTTAAATAAAAGGACATACATGTTTCTAATATGCCAGCTTGCTTCTCTGGGTTGTTGCTATTGTTGGTTAGCCATGAACATAATCTAAAATATTATGCAGGCTATCTTTGTCTGAATGCAACAGCTGGAACTTTAACCTAGCTAACTTTAAACTCCACATCACTTCTACATTACTGTACTTGGAGTAGCAGGAAAGAACCTCAATTTCTTAACCTGTTTTAGAGAATACAGAAACATGAAGAACTGCAACTTGCACTCAGCATGCACTCCTGTATAAGTACATCTTTCCAGGTGATAAACACCAATTAGCTCTTGTTTGGAAACCGACAGCAAACAGTCACACCGTGTAATCAGAGCTTCTGAGAACATTTAAGTGTTTCTAATGTTTCAGCATGTTTCTCTGGGTGGTTGCTATTGTCGGTTAGTCCACACAGTTGCTAAGATGATCTTTGTATGGTTGTATTATTTTACATTGCCCGTGTAATTGCTTGTATATGCTTTGTACTAAGGAAAAGACGTTCCAAACATGCTGAAACTACACTATCCTTCAATAAATGTTAGTTTCAGTATTCAAGATCAAGGCAAAGTAAGGAAATACATGCATAAAACTAACAACACGGCTATTAAAACAAGAACAGCATCTACATATTAAGGACAAGTCCTAATAAACTCCTGTAGTATCTGTATCTTTAAACAAAATTTCTCTACAATCTCTCAAAGTCCTTGAGCTCCATGGTGGAGATGGACACTGGAAGAACAGTGCACCAGGGCTGCTATGCAAAGGCTGTACTTCACATCTGTAACACCATGTCCTTGCTTTTTGTTTAATTACAGAACGTTTTGTTGAACATTATACTAAACTATTTTATGAATTACTTTTCAAATCTAAAATATTCCAAAAATGTGCACAACAGCTAATAGCAAATTCAGTGCCATAATCAGATTTAACAGCTAGTTGATTCCTGTCTAAATTGCATTCTGATTGTCTTGTTAATTGTCACAGTTGATGTATGTGTGCTTCTGGCACAGCTAGCAGTAGACCACCTCAGTGCTTTACGTGTTTTAGAGAATACAGAAACATGAAAAAAGAACTACAACTTGCACTCAGCATGCATTCCTCTCCAGGTACATCTTTCCAGGTGATAAACACTAATTAGCTTTTGCTTAGAAACCAACAGCAAACAATCACGCAGTGTAATCAGACTTTCTGAGAACGTCTTAACATCACCATAATTTTGCATGTGTCTTAACCCTTAAAGCATGGTGTAATGAGTTTTCAGCTCAATGAAACATGCTGAGAAATTCTGTCAGAAGTGCAAATTTCACATCCAGTCAGTAATTGTGTGTATATATAGATCATGAGTTTGAGCAGGTGTTGCAAATGGATCTTGTTTTACAGAAAGAAATGTAAGTTTTTCTTGAACTGCACAACATTAACATAACCATGCTATAAACATGGCATCAAGGTCGTCGTATGCTGTCATGACATATAACGGTGAGCCAAAACAATATGCCTAACGTGCTGTTAGTCTTCTATGTGCTACAGAAGCAGTTTAGACAAACTATAAACGTTACATCCAAGTGTATGTCTATAGGGGTTAAACCAACCACCTCCACATCAAGTGATCAAGCCCTGGTATGCGGTGTGTTTCTCATACAGTGAATAGGGATTAGATGAAGCTGACGTTCTTCTTATACTTCTTATTCTTATTTTCCATTGCACCTTAAATGATGTAGGACCTGCTTTCAGTCCAACGTATGAAAAAGCTGGTTAAGAAGCCTGTGAAGTTTCCAAGTAGGTGAGCAGTTAACTGACATTATTAGTTTGAGTTATTCAGCTAACGTTAGCATTATTGGTAGCATAATGATTATCATGATTGAGACAAACACTTTCATCAGCTTTCATTTCATCACTATCTAACTATTCGTTTAAATTACAATTATGTAGTGTAAGTTTTATAACTTGTTTTGTGGATTATATAATCTTACCATGTGGGATAAATTAATTTATTAGGTTGGATGGACTTTTCTAACACTATAAATAACACATCTAGGATTGGTAGAAGTGACATTGAATGTTTACTGCAGTGAACCACATACATGTTTGCTGTCATATACCAGATGAATGTTTACTCTCGTATGCCATACAAAGAGGATACGAGTAAGAAAAGAAGATTAAAATTATTAAGTTTTTTGAAAAGCCTTATGCTGCACAAAGGCAATGCTTGTTTTTATCTATCTGCCCCAACAGAATCTGCCCATCTGACAACCAACTATCTGACAGCCAGCTGTCTGCAGCCTTCAGTCCACTGGGGTAACAGCAACATCTGTGTATTTGTGTGCATAGCATGAGAAATACAAGTTAGAATTTAAGGTGGGCTGTTCAGAATCATATAACTCTCAGTCTGAAAACTAGTCCGGCTCCAGCCCTGCTGTCTATCATTTTAGAGAAGGTATTATTGATTATAATGATATTTAGGTATGTAAACAGCAGACATACTCTTCGGCTAGACATCCTTGCTTCTTTGCTCTAAAGCCCAGTTCGGACACTCCCTTGCCAATTGTTTGATATACCAGACAAAAGGTTAGCATGGGCACAAGGCTTGCTGTTTCAGAGATGCTCCAATCCAGTTGTTTGGCCCTTATCCAAGTCGTACATGCAACACATTTACTACAAGAACCAACTGTTTGCATACTGTCTAATACATCCCAGACCTTGACATGACACTTTTGATCATGATATGATAATCAACATTATCCTCTTTATCTTTCAGCTATCATGTTTAAGCTCATCAGTGAATTATGTCCGGTATTATAACAGTCAACTTGATGTTTAATGACTGCAAACGTCAACTGACTTGACATCAAACCATGATATCAAACATTATGGCATGTCATGATTGCAACTAAGATGACCTAACATACTGTGAGACTGGCACTAGCACATCATTTAGTAATTAATCTAGATTAGGATTAACTGAGCCGAGTTCATGAGTCTTACCTATGAGAATGAGCATGCAGACCAGCAGGGCGATGAGGGCTCCAGGGCTAAGTGCTGCGGACATGACGAAGGCTGTTGCGTTGCAAGACTGGATGTTTCCTACTGTGTCACAACCGCACACACGGATAGTGAAGGTCCCGGTGCTGCTCAGGGCTGGGGGTCCACTGTCCACTACCCGAATGGGCAACAGGTACACGTTCTGCTCCTGCCGGTTGAAACCCGATCGCTGGGTCCTAATACCTGCTGTATTGTCTGCAGACACAATAAGAGAGAAGAGAATGAGAGGAGTGTTTGTTGCTGCTAGAATGCCAGAGCTGCTGGGGATCTCTCAGAGATGGCTGAATCAGATCTACTATATGCAGATTAATACACTTGTGTTAATTGTTCTGTAGTATGAGGATAGCCATGATTGAAACAGAAATGTATCTAAGGTTTGATTAAATTAATATGTAGTGTACATTTTATGAGAGTGCTAAAGACCTAGTGTAGTGCATTATGTAATCTCATGTGGGATAAACTCATTTATCAACTTGTATGAACTTTTCTAACACTATAAATAACACATGTCGAGTTGGTGGATGTGACATTTAATGTTTTACAGGAGTTTCTCTTATCTTAAGCAGTCACTATTGCTTTTAATAGATACCAAGCTTATTATTAATATATTATGTGTTTGATGGTGATTATGATGGGTGGAGTTATTGCTGTATTATAGCCATTATTATATAATTAAAACTGATCATGTAAAACTGCCTCTTTGGATTAATCCATGCCGTATGGTAGATAAAGCATTTATGAATTATGAAATTAATTAAATTATCGAATCCCCTGAGAACGCAGCTTTAACACTTTACTGGCTGTACTGATGATTTGACATGATGATGCTCTCACAATATAATTTTACTGTTAAACTCTTTATTTAAATGCTGTTTATTAAACAACATATATTTTTGTGCTACTACTATCATCGCCATCAGTTAATAATAAATATGGCGGTTCGTAATAGTAGTAGTAGTCGTAGCAGTAACTGGGACTTCCTGCTGACAGCTATGTTGGTAGTAAACACTGAGGAAGATGTTCCCCCTAGTGAAGGCTAGCTTGCTAGTTGATTTTGATCCCCCAAATGGGAGATTTAGCACCGTCCGCTAGTAGACAGTGCTGTCCACCTGCATCATCAGAACAACACAGACAGTATCTTTGTATAGGTATGGTTAACACCCGCAGTACAGTAATAGCCAAAGCTCATTAAAGCTGTTGTAGCAGTTTGTAAGGGCCCAACACATCACCCTCAATGTCTCCTTTGTCCCCTGCCTGGTAGCAGAATCTGATCAAAAGTCTTCATGACTATATGAATTTATTCTGATCTTTATTAATTGCTATTTGTTTATCAAGCAGAACTGTTTATCAGGTGGTTACGACAAACTGCGAATAAACAGTGTCTAGCTTATGTTCCACCAAACAAACTCCAAAGCTCAGCAGACAGATACTGAAACTATGGATATATGAGTGTATGTTGCACTGACAAACAGCAAAGCTCAGTGAAAAAGTATGAGCCTAACTCCACCGACGGACCCGTGAACACGCAACGGAGCCATCCATCATAGAGGGCATACATCATGTCATCTAAGCAGCTCGAGCGAGAGTTACTGATAAATACTCTCTCACATTGCCGGATCTGTTCGGGGTGAGGGCGGGTTTTGCTGAGTAAAAGCATTGTGTCATTGCTCTTTGACTCCTCCAGTAAATTTCATTGAAAGACACTCTTGTTCTCATAAATGCAGAGCACAACAAATCTTTAACAATCTATTTCCACATCTTTAAGGTTAAGCACGAACTGATAAAATAAAACAGCAGCTTGGACTTCATAAATAACTAGAGCAATGTCCCAGTGCAAGTCTTATGATTGCAATGAGATCTATAATTTAAGCTACCTTTAGCCATTGACTTTGATAAGTGGAAATGGAAGGCATTTTAAAATGAACCCAAGCTAAATATTTGATGCTAATTTATATGTATAACACTGACAACATTTAAATGTCCTTCTACTTATGCATTATGGAAATGCTGATATATAAATCATAAATGAAGCTAGTGGGACAAATGTGGATGCTTAAAAAAAATCTACTTCTGTGTGTGATGTATGATCAGACGATGAAGCAAACACCGGTCTAAGGAAACAGCAGAGGGGTATTGATGAGCTGTCTACAATAAAAAAAGATGAGACAAAATGCGTTTTTTGTTTGGACTCGTCAATCAAATTTTCAACATGTGCATTGTGAAGTAGTGTTCCGAGGAGCTAGGCACTGTCATTCAAAGCTCAGAGTAAAACTTTAATATGATAATATCTTGGAGGAGCCGTTTCGTCAATGGCAGAGAGTAGTTTCATGCACTTCTAGCCCTGCCTAAAAAGTTTTCAGCCATGAAAAAAGCGCATGTTTGTCCTCATGTGTCAGAACGCAGGGAGACAGAATGCAATGTGAAGCCGCCGTGGTGAAAGGGAAAAGTGACGGATCCAATCTGACAGGTTGACAAATGTGTCCATGGAATCAGAAGTATGGTAGTGAGGGGGGATAGAAAATGTGGCTTTGAGAGAGAGAGAGAGAGAGAGAGAGTGAGACTGAGGAAGAGAAAACATAGGAGAGAAGAGGAGAAAGAGAGAACACAGAGGGGGGTGGACATGTAGGTGTAGTTTCAGTGTGAACTGTGTGCATAAAAGGCAGCTCGTCACAGTTATCAGAGCGCTGGTATGGGTGCATTTATACACTGCAAAACATCATAACATCTGTAATCTAGTCAACACATCTGACGTCTCTCATTTTGAGATTTGGGAAATTGTCTTCAATATCTGTATAAAATAACTTGCACATCAGATTAACAAGTAGAAGTACATCAAAAGAATAGTTGTACCAGGAGGGAAGTGTCGCAATGCTAATGAGTAGGAAGATAAAGGTTACTAGGAACAATAAATAATGATACAATTAGACTGATATGGGGAAGATGTATTGAGCTACACATACAGAAGTAGTGTCTCTTAGTATGGCATCAGGACACCATGTTCGCTAACACAACACGCTAGACGTTTCAGCATGGAGTTCTATAGAGGTTCCTCCACAACCTGATTTATTTGTTGTCTCCACCAAGACAAAAGCGAGACTTGTCAATGAAGATGACCCGCTGCCATTCTGAGTCACCCCAGGACAGTTTGGCATGTCACTATTACAGTCTGTGGTGATGCTGACGTGGTGTTAAGGACAGTCGGCATAGCGGTCTGTGTTAATGTAGTCCTGTATTGTGCAGCCGTCTGCCAATGGTGCTGGCAGGATGACTCAGAGGCAGCACTGCTCACTGAATGTCTGCAATCGTGGATGTTGGGTCAGTCGGGTACGGATAAGACCCATCCTTGCTTACGCCACATGTGTGGGCAAGCGTGAAACGTGAATCATTCCCATTTCTCGCAGTGTCAAACCTACCCACCAAGTTTCATTTCTGACGATTGATTCCTTCTGGGTGCAGCTATTTGTGCACATATCCATTTGATGGTGGTCAGGTGTGTTGTATATAACTAGAGGCGGGCAATATGGAAAACAATAGCATCAGGAGTTTCACACTAAGAACACCTGCTATCCAAATAATATAAATAATGATTGTTTAGCATCCCATACAATATACTCTTACTCATACTACATACTGTAGTGCATTTAAACTGAACTCATTTTCTCTCTTTGTAATAAAACTAGTTCTGTTTATGTGCTGACTATGATATGCTCAGAAAGCCTCACATTGCCCTACCTGAGATACTCCTACATATGAGAAATGTAGATTTAAGATGATATGATACTGTATACGGCACATATACGTATGTGTGCAGTAAGTGTATCAACAGAAGTGCACAATCACTGCAGACGCAGAACCCATGTGTCGTGTTCAGGCCAGTGCCTGAGCGTTTGGTATGTATGTATACCCCCAGCTGGCCTCGCACACGCTGTTGACATTTCCCTTGCTCTCTTGGCTGACATTTTGTTGTGTCAGATGAGTATCAATCTTGATTTAGCCATGCATCACATACACTCACACATACATCACTAAAAAGGCCCATGATGATAAACAGTTCTGTTTAGCTCCATGGGGCAGCGTCTGGGGACGTGCCAAAAAAGACCCAACACAGCCAAAAGAGAAAAAAAACGAGAGGCATGTGTGAAAACAATTATCTCTAGTTACATGCATGATTAAACAAATAATGGGTTGCTTCAATCTCTGTGCAGTTTTAACTACTGCTTCATTTTCAGTATTTCTGCTGTAAATGAGCCAAGACAAATACAAACAGTAATGGTTCCTGTGAGTGTATGAGCAAAGGACTAATAACCCTCTGTTCCAATTAAAACATGACAAAAATACTGCACTGGAAATGTTCGCCTAACAGTACCCTGAGTGGTACATCTGTCCATGTGCTGGTCACATGTTCACGTCACAGTGATGCCTCAGTCTAGTCATGTAATTGGCCTTACTGTGTGTAGGATGCCTCTCCCCTGTATTGAGCATGATGCTAGACTGGCATCTGTTAACTGGCAACACAATATGCAGTTAGTGTTCTCCTCCAAGCATGTTGAGCTGTATGATGATGTTGCATTGGCAGCAGTATGTATAAATGTGAATATGCGTCACCGCATATGACGATAACCTCCTTGCGTGGTAGAGTTTTATGTTGGTTGGGAGACCTATTTAGAGAGTAGAAATGGCCATGACTAAAACTGGGGATAATACTGCTGTTTATGTGTCTGCTGGTTAGATTCTACACATTGTTCCACATTTGTACAAGTAAGTAAAAGTGGAGGAGAGGTTTTGATGAAATGTTAATTGTGTCTTGCAGAAAGGAAAACCATTCTTTAAATATGTGCCACATTTTTGTCATTGCTTTAAAACTGAAACCTGTCGAAATGCTCATCGTGTGTAAATACAATTCCTTAAGTATGGCACTACGAAATAGTAAATACAATTGAAGAGTATATAAATGAAACTACTAACTAAAGATTTCCAAAGGTTAATCTGGGGCAATTACAAAATATGAGGCTCCTCTATTTTTATCAGCAACAGAGATTACAGCAAAAAATCTTTATCGTGGTAATGGACGGCGGAAACAGTTGGCATCAGTATCTGTTAGCCAGAGGATTTGATAAACTCGCTACAGGAGAAAAACCTCAAAGGAGTTCAATGGAAGAATAAGGGAAACAAAAGAGTCTCGTTTTTAATGTATGTAGCTGAGATTCTGGCTGACGTTCTTCATTTTTATGTTAAGCAGTCTAATAAATGAACATAATTCTCACCTTTGACGTCCCACAGTGCGAAATGGCGGTTGCTGGAGGCTTCAGGCGCTAGTGTGAAATAGAAGCGGTGGCCAGACTGAGGTTCATCCCGGTCCACCACGCTGATGGTGTGAATGAGCTAGAGGGGAGGGGAAAAAAGGGTGAAAATGAGAACGGAAAGAAATCCCAAAAAAATTATTGCTAATCCTCTTTGTCATTTTCTTCTCATATCACGACTTGGTCATGATGGTAATTTGCACGTTGGCTCTCTATTACAGAGCTCACAGAGCAGTGAGCCCACTTTGATGAATCACATATTTGCTGTAAATCATGAACGGTGGACACGGAACTGGGCGAAACGGAGTCAAAGTGGGAGCACTTGCGAAAAGGGTGTTTTCCGAAATCAGGCCCCGTTATTAAATTAGCAGGTCCTGTAAAGCAACAGATGGATGTTTGAAGGAGGGAATGGGGAGAGCGAGCAAGCACAAGAGAGAGGGAGGAAGGAAGGAGAGCAGGCGGCACTCCAGACAATCGAGTTGAAATTCCCATGTTCGCTTATTGCTCTTTTCTCATTACACGCTCCTCAAAAGGCTCATGCAGTATTTATGTCACTCTTCAGGGAGGCTGAGGAAATCCAAATTGGAAATTAGAGGGGACTGAAATACTTCCCTGAGCAAATCTTTCGCTTTCCCTCATTCTTTGCTGCCCCCCCACCCCCACCGCAAAGTATGAACAAAGTCAGAGAGGGACACTCACACAAAGGCGCTCTGACAAATAAAGGGAAGCGCACTTACAGGGAATAAAGAAGCACAATGGCGCACACTCTCCCTCACTCCCTCCCTCCCTCCTTCTCTCTCTCTCGCGCTCTCTCTCTCACACACGCATACGCACACACAGAGAGACAAAGTGACAGCAAGGACAAAATGCTTCTCAGGCAATGTTTATGCTCAAAGGAGACTCCATACAAACAACTTTGGTTCCTTCTCAGTGGCGCTCTTCAAAATGATTAAAGGAGGAGATCCGGAGAGAAGAGCAAGTTTTTTTCAGGTTTCAATCCCTTATCCTGGAGGACATGGCTGGTTTGACTAAGTCTGATTAGAGGCCGCTGCTGCTAAAGTCCCTGGCGAATAATTCTGCCACTTACATGTGCCTTTAATGTGCTCTGTGCTCACTTTTAAAATTCACAGTGGGTTTCTTAAAAAGGAGAGCAGGGATAAGGGTTTCAATAATCTCTCTCTCTCTCTCTCTGTCTCTCGCTCTCTCTCTCTCTCTCTCGCTCTCTGTCTCTCTCTCTCTCTCTCTCTCTCTCTCTCTCTCGCTCTCTGTCTCTCTCTCTCTCTCTCTCTCTCTCTCTCTCTCTCTCTCTCTCTCTCTCTCTCTCTCTCTCTCTCTCTCTCATATCATAGTTTTTTCCTTTATTTTTCCGTCTTGCCTTTACTGTACTGTTTCCCCACCCTTGTTTTATCTTCTCTTTCTCACTGTCTGTTCATGTCCCCTCCTATAATTCCTCCACTCCTCTTACTTCTCCTCGCTCATACTGTGATGTTGACCTCTGTCGCAGTGTGATATAACCAGTTTGCGTTTGATGTGTTTTGGCACAAGCTCACTCTTAATTGGACTAAACATCTAATTAAAGTTATAGACGTGTTCAAACCCTGGCTGCTGTGAGTCACTCTAGCGTGGAGCGAAAGAGAGCTAGAAGAGAGAGAGGAAATAAAGAACCTCAGGCTTTTGCTTTGTCGTTTAACACCCAGAATGGGGATGGTTATCACACATGCTGTGAACCTTTTGCTTGGTATGGCTGTAATTAAATAAACGGGTGCTCAACAAGATCTTAGGAATGAGTGTATGTCCCTCTCCCTCTCCCTCTCTCTCCTTGCTGAGTATTGCTCTGTCTGGCCCATTATATGGTACATTATATGGCCAAAAGTATGTGGACACCTGATTAATACACAGTTTGTTGGACATCCTGTTCCCAAACTATTGGTATTAACACAGAGTTGCCCCTCCTTCCCTTTGCAGCTCATCTGGGAAGGTTTTTTTTTTTTTTTACATTTTTCAAGATTTATCAAGATTTTGTGGCTTTATGTGAATTTTTGGGTCTATTCAGTCAAACGAGCATTTATGAGGTGAGGTCCGGAACTTGGTGTTTAGATCTAGAAGAATGTTTGCAAACTGACATCATCCTATGACAGTGCCGTTTAAAGTCCCTGTTGTGCTCTACTGGCAGTCCCATTCTCTTACTAGCGTTTGTCGATAGGGATTGCAGGGCCATGTACTTGTGTCTGAAACACCTGAACTCAACAATTAGGAGAGGTTTCCACACACCTTCCGCCACATAGTGCATGCAATACCACAGGGTAGCCTTGGTCTACTGTCTTAAATATATGAAGTCAGCATTTTTCAAATATGCCATTTAGAAGCTTCCCTCACTAAACTCTCCTCTACTCTCCTGAGGCCTTTATGTTTAAACTCTGGCTGCGGTGAGTCACTCTAGCAAGAAGGGCAGGAGCAACAGTCCAGTAATGCTAAATGACCAGAGTTCCCTTATATTACACTGAGAAAGTAAAGTAGAAGTGCACTTTGTGCGATTTGGAGACCCTTGTGTGGAAACTTGTGATCCAGTTCCATAAGCATCAAAATGCAGATTTTTTCCATGCTACAAATGGCCATCTCTTCATAAGGAACAGTTTAAACATGGTTTTAGTTGCTCAGCACTGAAGATTTCTACAGCTTGAAGGGAAAGATCTCAGACTCATTTACACTACACAGAGTGCAAGCTTTAAAAGCAAATTGTGAAGATGCAGCAAGTAAGATGGAACAAGTTCTGGAGAAAGCCCGGACCCATTTCACCCAGCTAACCATTACAAAACATTCTGTTAAAAATAATTTTCATAGAACATGGATGTTTCAGCTGGTGTTCTCCTTTTGTGAAGTAAAACAGCCTGTAAATGTTATAGCATGTTGGGAGCCATATTAGGAACACATTGTTCTCTGTGGAAATCTATGGGTGGCTACAATGAATGCTTCATCTGTGTGCATGTCAGTGCTGTCCACCTGCTTGCATGTGTGTTTCATGTAAAGCTTTAGGTAAAGAACATATAACAAACACCACTGTCTCTGTTTTCTCTTGCTGTCCAAAATAAATAATAATAATAATAAAAAGCTGTTTAATGCTTAAATTAAGAGTTTAATGTTGTCTTGAGTTGCCATTACAGATAATGCTCAATAATATAATACCATTACCAGCAACTGTAATGTTATATGTCATACTGTTCGTCATAACAGCTGATTAGAGTTCATTTAGTAGACCTCAGCATGTGACATTAGCAGTCATGAGATGAAACATGCATGGCAGATTTATATTTGCATGGCAGTCATACATTTATATGGCATCACAGATGTCATAGTATGCTTCTTTATATACTACTGTACAGAATATGTCATAATTACATTTCATCACATATCTAGAATAACTAGACTGTAAATGCACCAAAGTCTTTTGAAATAATAACTTCTATTACTGTTTTCCTATACCTTACAATAACACACTTTAAAGGATAAGAACATCTGACTGTCTCCCGTAAAGTTACTCTGTTGTATAACAGTTTGTATAATTTGCCTTACACAGACCTGTTGAAAGTGGTGAAGACTACTGGTGTGTCAACCAATTTATTTTACTGTAGCCATGATAAGCAGTCCCCGTGAGTCATTACAAGTCCTTGCAGCTTTAACCTACAAAGAAAGGATCCACTGAATAAACTCACGATTGTTATTTCTGTGTGAATTACCATGTCAGGTAATGTTCCAGCACATACTGATGACAAGAAGCATTTTATTATAGTCTCTGTGGTCCAAATTAATAATTAATAAAAAGTTAATACAAATGAACTATGTATAGTCCTATCTGAAGAGTATGGCTCTGATGATGAAATCCATAAAAAAAAAAAAAAAAAAAATTGGTTTTCATTTTATGTTATGTTTTGCCTTCACTTAACTAGGCTGAGTGGGTTATCAGAATGCTACCCAGCTAACAAGCTAACACTTGTACAATAAAAGACAGATGCTGAGCCCCACAAAAGGAAGTTGGAAGTAAGTTTAAAAAAAAGGTGGGAAAATAATTTATGAGATCCAAATCTCTGTAGTTAAATTGGAACTAACATTAGGCAAACCTTGCTAGCATGATTCTAACATACCAAAATGAACAGATGAGGAGCATTACAGTAGCACTGATTTAAAAAATAATTTATAAAACGATTTCTGCATTAAACACTGCTAATGTTATTTTATTATGGTCTTACTTCTGTATATATTTCTACCTGACCATAAAAAACAAAACTTAACCTACATGACTAAGACAGTAAGTCAATTCTAGGCTATAAATCCTCATGCAGGTTCAGGTTTCTTTTGATAGATTAATTACATAGGCACAAAAGCATTCAAATATCCCAATAATAAAGATTACATTAGGATTTTTCCCCTGTTTCCATCATGTTAGATTGCTATTAGCAGTTAACATAATGTCCGTTTATGTTTTACTCTGGAAGTCACTCAAAGCATCATAGTGTGCAGGAATATGGTGGATATCAAAGTTTCTTACTGGCTCAGTCATAAGGACATGGCAAATTTACATTACCCCAGCTTCCCATGTAAAACGAATCCCATCCGAGTAGAACTGAAGTGTGCCGGTGCCCCGGTGGCACTGGGACACAGTTCTGTTGCCGTTACAGGATTACAAGAAGCTGTGCCCTGACACAACATGCACCGTTATCACTTCTCTCACTGCAAGGGTAGAAACTTGTACTCTGATAATCTTTTTAAGACTGAAGATTCAATGTAACCGCTGTTCTATCAGCTTCTGAGGGAGTGATATGAGAGAAGCATCTGGGCAGATCCTCCGTCTCTGTCCTTTCTTTACCTTGTCACCCAACCACCCCTTTTCTAAAGCTAAAAAAAGGAGCATGCAGTAATACAAGCAGATGCAAACATTAGCCTCGGCTGAGTGTCCCTTTGTCAGGTGGCAAGGACAGCAGCAGCTACAAACCAAATGCTACGAGTTTGGAATAACACACTGAAGCAAGGCGGACAATGTAAAGCAGAGAGAGACAGAGTGTAGACAATGTGTCTAAGGGAGTGTGTGTGTGTGTGTGTGTGAAGGAAAGAGTGTGTGGGAGTATATTGAATCGCAACAGCTCCCTCAGGCCCAATCCCCTAATTAGATTTTTATCTAACGCTCCTCTCCTGACCCTGTTAGTTGGACTGGCTCTGGACTGGTGAAGGTGGGAACTGCCCCAATACCCAGGCACATTCTACAGAGCCCTGCAGGACAGAAGGCCTGTGGGGAGAGATTGCATTCACATCAGAAGAGAGACGAGAGAGAGAGAGAGAAGCCCCCTAGGTAAATGTTTATTAACAACACAGTGCAAAGGCCAGAGACCACCCTTCATTTAGGTAGTGTCTAGTCAAAATAGCCATTTACAAGCTAAACTTCTGAGGAGCCCCTGCCATACTCAGCACCTGAGCAGAAAGTCAAGCTCCACTCCTGCTTTTTTTTTTGTAAACATCCACAGGTGTTTCTGTCCATCTTTCCAAATTTTGATAAGGCACCTCAATGCGATGTGTATGAAACGATGTGTAGTCACCAAGAAGGTCCTCACTGAAAAAGGAAGGCGGAGTATACTTAACTTATTATAACTAGACTTAAACATACAAACAATATTGTATTAAGTTGTTACGGCTTCGCTGTCCAAAATAATATTAATAAAAAAAAAAAAATAATAATAATAATTATATGTATATATATATATATATATATATATATATATATATATATATATGTGTGTGTGTATGTGTGTGTGTGTGTGTGTGTGTGTGTGTGTGTGTATGTGTGTGTGTGTGTGTGTGTATGTGTGTGTGTATGTGTGTGTGTGTGTGTGTGTGTGTGTGTGTGTGTGTGTGTGTGTGTGTGTGTGTGTGTATATGTGTGTGTATGTGTGTGTGTGTGTGTGTGTGTGTGTGTGTGTGTGTGTGTGTGTGTGTGTGTGTGTGTGTGTGTGTGTGTGTATGTGTGTGTGTGTGTGTGTGTGTGTGTAGAACACTTTTTTTTTTAATTCAGCACAGCAGCAGCTCTATTCCAGACAGCTTGTTCTTGATGCTGAAACATTTTTTTGTACTTTGTACTTTGCATGGCGAGGTGTCTAACAATACATTTGATTAAATGCAGTATATAAAACTTGCGTTTACAGTAGGACTTTCTGTATATTCATCACAGTGAATGTTTCAGTTTACAATGCTCAAGGGTATCAACTGATAAAAATCTGGTAAGACCAAAGGGTCCACTGATGGTCCACTGATTATCTATTAAATGCAGCTGAGCTTAAAATTCAGTGTGAAATATTCCTTTACATCAAACCCTAACCCTAACCTCCCCTGTAAAACCAACACTGACTCCTAAACCCTAACTGTAGTGCTGTTGATAATTACCTGCATATCACAAGAAAGTTTGTTAATAATTGAGAACTGAGATCTGTAGATTATCTCTAGATGACCATCTGAGTAAACAGTCACCCAAAGTTTAATATTATTTCATTATTTAACGAATGTAAGGATCAAAGACATTATGTGAATTAGTCATATGGAAAAAATAACCACCCCCCCCAAAATAACTTGTTGCATTACATTTCCTACAGTCTTTTATACTGTTGTGGAGACCCGCTCTTCTGTGCAGAACTGCTTTAGTTCAGATATATTAATAGGTTGACTAGCATGCTCTGCTCGTTTGAAGCCCTGCTGCAGTTTCTCTAGTGGGTTCAAGTCAGGACTGCAACTATGCCACTCCAAAACTTTGATTTCTTTCTTTTCATCCATCCAGCTGGGGATTTGCTTTTCTGTTTGGGGTTACTGCCGTACTGCTCAATCATGTTTCAGATAAACAGACACTCTCTTTAAGAAGTATAAAGGGACTCGTGTTGCACTTCCGGACTGTCCATGAAACATTACCTATAGTTTTGGAATATATATATATATATATATATATATATACATACATATATACATACAGACATATATATATATATATATATATATATATATATATATATATATATATATATATATATATATATATATATATATATATACGCACACACACACACAATTATATTTCTTTGTTCAGATTACATGATGACTAATATAATCTCAAGTGACAGTCACAAGTCCCCTACTAGAGGTCCACGTGTGAATATACATGTGCGTTTATGTCTCTGTGTAACCATGTTACACTGTCTGTCCTTTTGCACACCGCTGTATATGCCTGCATGGGTGTGCATGTGTGTATTTTCTCCCTAACATTAGTCATCTGGCTGGGACACTCCCAGGGGAGGTCCAGGCCCTTGTGATCTGTCAGCGAGGCTGCTCAGCACTGTTTGATATCTTGTGCGAAGTTGACAGGCCTCTCGTCCCCGGGCCATTCTTAGTATTTGCCTTTCCACCCGGCCTTTTCCTGCACACGCGGCACTATATGATATCTGTCTCTTTTCATCTGATCAGGCTCTTATGCCCAAATACCACAGGGTTACGAGTCGAACACAGCATGCTCGAAAGCCCGCTCCACGCGTCAATCAGAGCGAGGGCTAGGCCAGGAGACAATGCCAGATTATGGGAGAGATCATGAATTGGCAGAAATCAGAGATAGAAAGACACAAGGGAGGAAAGAGGAAGAGCGAGAAAGAGGGTGGAGGGAGAGGACGAGAAATGGAGGCTACGTACCTCAGATGAAAAAGTGCAGTCTCTTTATCTAGTATGTGGATCGATGGTAAACGCATCAGAATGTGTAGAGCACTTTTCTTAGACATGTGCAGTTAAAGGTGCTGCCCTGATAAAAGCATCTACATAGCTTCCCCAAACTCTGCAGTATAATATCCAAGGTAACAGACACAAACGGCACCACTGGCAGAGAAAGGATATACAAATGTTCGCTTATAGTAAAGCCTGTTTACATGGTGGCCATCTTTAAAACAACAATATCCTCACAGCTTTGTAGCATTTGACTTAAAAACACATATAACTGAATTTCCAGCATCTTCTGGCTACTGTGCTTGTGCAGATCTCCACAGCGAGAGGGCCTTTTCCTCCTACTGCCACAATATCGACCCTTCCGCATTTTCAGTGTAACCAGCAAGCCTGGTGACCTTGAGGTCATGTGCTGCTGCTCCGGGGTGTCCCTTTGGTCTATTGGTCAGTGATTTTCTAAGGGGATTATACAAGCTGTGGATGCACATTACATTTGTTGAATTCACTATTTAGAGTTACTGCTTATTCATCTGAATACTTTTGGAACGCGCACAAAAATATCAGTGTATCTTGGGGCTTGGCTAAGGATTTATACAACACCGGTCTGGAATTGTCCCTGCTTCTGGAACTGTACACTGGTCTTGTACAAGGGTCTCTAACTCCGGAGTGATTTCTATCACATCATGGCCACAAAGAACACGTTCAAAAATGTGAATCAAATACAAATACGCAAGTAAGTCTTCTTAGGAAATCAGTAAGCACAAACAAATGTGCTGGATCTCCATTGGTTAGTCAGTCAAAGTAATCTGGCATACCTCTAAAATGATAACTTCAGTGTGTTGGAGAGTGGTTAATTCTCTATACTGATTTTGTGTCTATGTTGTGTGAATTCTGCCAGGTCATCTTAGTGTTCTTAAAGTTCTGTGCTCCTCCTCATCACCCTGTGATGCCCCATCACTGGTAAATAACCGTAATGCCTAGGGATAGAGTCTAAGTACAGTGCTGGTGATGATTCTCTCTAATCATGGTTTGCTCCTAGTTTTCTGTGAGACTAGTTAACATCTCTGCATAAAGACAACCCAGTTTTCTCTGCACAAGTGCACTACTCTGTGTGGGTTTAATCTTAATGACTTCTCAAACGACTCATAAGACAGCAATTGGTGAGCCAGCCAGGAGTCGAACCTAAAACCATGCTCTTTAATATACACTAACATTCAAACGTTTGGGGATGCTCTTTAAAAGTCTGGAATCATTGCTTTCAATACAGTAAAACCAATTTTGCTGCAGGCAGATGCATGAAATTAGTGTAATATGTTTGGATTAGGTTCCTTCACAGATTTTAGATCATGAATAGGACACTGAGAAGCTGTGATTAAAAATGAAGACATTTCCAGACATGTCCAGAATGATGAAACAAGCTGTAGACGATGACAAAACTGAATAACAGCAGGAAGTGGACACATCAGGCTAAATGGTTGATGAGTAATCCCTCACTCTCTAAATGATCCGTACCACAATTCTCACTTGTTTGATTGTACAATACATGAGTTAACATGAAGTTGTATAATAACCATGGTCAACTAATGTTAAGTAAAGAGTTGAACAGGTTAAGTTAGCATTCATTAAGCACTGTTACCATTGTTAATGTATTACTTCATGTTCGTTGGTCATGTTATTTGGAACCTGATAGGTGGAACCTGACTGATGGGAGCCATCGGCCCCAACCAACGGTAAATTCATAGCTTTTGCTACAAAGGTACTAGCGTTGGTCATTGGTGAGGCTTACACTTACACCATTACCCACCCAAGAGCTACTACTGCATGTAGGAGACAGGGCTTCGATTCCTCGTCTGGATGACCATGCTGTGTAACACTAAGATGGTTGGTGTAGCTCAGTGGGTAACACCACTACTCAGGGTGCCACCTCTACATGTGGGAGACTGGGGTTCGAATCCCAGTCTGGGTGACTATGCTGAGCTACACCAAGTCCTTGGGCAAGACTCCTAACACCACACTGGCCTGCCTGTAATCATTAACCTTGTAAGTCGTTCTGGATAAGATATGCAATTTATGCAAATGGCTAAACTTGGTCACACCCCCCTTCTCAGTTTCAGTCTTTAAATTCACCTTATGGGTCACAGTTTTAATCTGGCCAGACAGTATATGTACTCACTCACTCAGTCACTCTCCTGGGCTCTCTCTGCCTTTTCCCCCTCTCTCTCTCTCTCATACAGAAGTGTCACATCTTCAGATGTGGAGCTGTGTCCCAGAGCCAAAGCTGCTTACGGGCTGTCGTGTAAGGTCTTTTATTTACGTCTCAGACCCCTTTTCTCTCTTCCTCCCGCTCTGATTCAGTCTCCCTTTAAACACAAATATGCTGTGTTGTCATCCCTCAAATGGGATCAAACTCCATGCATTTAGCGGCTTAAGCTAATCTGATTTCACTGTCGTGCCATCAGAAACCTGAGCCTAGAAGCGAGTGAGCGGGTGTGAGTGCGCCGCGAGAGAGCGTGTGAACATGGCAGAGGAACAAAGCTCGCTTAATTGGGCCGGTTGTATACATAATGCTGTGAGATTACAGAGTCAGTAAGCAACTTTTTGCAGCGGAATGCTTTTGGAGATGAAGTATAAGGTGGGATTTGGGCTTTTTAGATCCGGATTTCTTATCAGGAAAGTTGTGCAGTTAGAACTCTCCTGGAATGGGATCTCATATGCTTTTTGACATTGATCCCATGCTTGATGCGTGCTTAGTATCTTCTTTAAACATACATCACCATACCGGTCATAAAACTGGAGACCTGCACGAGACCTTGGCCTTTCTTTCAGGGGCCTTTCTACTTTGAAAAGGTTCCCACATTACTGTATTGTGTACTAATGACTGCGAAAACTCGTATTTCATGAGGTTCTATATCAGATGGATATTAAATACAAACTATTTCTGAGGAACACATGCACAAATCAATCTACTTACATAAAGAAAGCAGGAATGGAAAAGAAAAATAACAAAACGATTTTCCAAAACTTATTTTTTTCAAGATAAAGAAAATGGGACACTTAACAAACATGCAAGACCTGGTAGGTGACTAAACTGTCCCTATCAGATAAACTTTATTTGAACTGAGAGAGGGGGGAGAAAATCAGACTGTACCCTTGCTTGAGATCTTAAAACATCCATAAGTGTTTCTGTCCATCCTTCTGCAAGAAAATCACTCAGTGCTATGGATCTGAAAGGATGTGTAGCTGTCAAGAATCTTTCCACGAGAAAAAGAAGACAGAACAAAAAAAAGAACCTGAAAACCAAAAAGGCTGCTGATGTTCCTAAAACAGAAGACTATTAAATATTCCTGCATCTTTTACTTTGGAAAACTGAAAGAACAGTGAAAGCAGTAATAAGGTAAAGAGTGGTGGCAGTAAATGTTAAACGTAAATTATATTTGACTGTAGATGCTTCTGAGTAACTTGTATGAAAAAAATAATACTAACTACTTTTTCCCAGACACTGCAGAGAGAATAACCTGTACTTGACAGACAGCATGATCTATGATTTTACCATAATAATACAGTATGCAATCTGGATATCGTTGCTGTCCAATGAAAAACATGTATCTCCATTTTTATCCATTTTGACTTTTATGCATCATTTGAAAACAGCAGCTGCCGTTTACACTTTGTGAGATTTGCATGATAAATGGACTAACAGAAATGGCCCAAAAAGTCTCGGAAAGACGTCTGGTTCCATTAACTTACATTAAAACTGAATGAGGGTTTTAGCCTCTCCTGTAAAGTTGCCATTTTGGAGATACATGTTTTTCTTTGGACAGCGACAATATGCATTTTTCCACAGGAATTAACTTCAATAAACCAGAAGGGTCAGAATATTAAAGGGGAATTCCACTATTTATTTTCTGAATTCTGAATAATTCACTCGTCCAGTCATTCAGAATGATCTGAAGTGATATTGTTTATGGGAAATAAACTTGCGTACTCTGATATACTCATCTTTAGAGTGGTGGTAATTGGAGACAGTTTTTATGTGTTGTGTTAATTATATAACAGTTATAATGAATAAACAGTAGAATAGTGGAAACCTATAATTGGGGACTAATTTGCCTCGCATGAACTTCCCCACTGTTAATTGATTAAAGAACTGGATTCCGTATCACAAGCCTACTTTAAACCAATGTGTCAGGCATCAGGCAGCATATATCTAACCCTTCCATGTAATAACTACATCATCGGAGCCTTTAGAGGCATTAAACTACGGTTCATATCGCCACTGCTCAGTCATACTGATATTGCTAAGCTGCTCTAGAATGTAGCATCTCACATTAAACCACTCTGAACGTCTTAGTTTATATATTAACCATGTGGATTTTTTTAAACTGGTGGCATTCCCCTTCAGATTGTCTGTTCTTTCAAAGCACTAACAGAATAAGGGCTTTTTAATGACTCTTTAGGTCACATGCTGAATGTTCTTAATATCATTTAACCTGGTTTCTGCTTTTTGGAATCCATGAATGAGCATCCATTCTCATTTGAGTGAACCAAAAAGAAGTTCAGGGCAAAGTCTGTCTAGCCGCTGCAGCACAGGTGAGAGAAAAATACCTCTAATTACTCCCTCATCCACAGGGCTGCTTTCCTTCCTTCTCATCAAGGTGATTAATCGTCCGGCGGAGAGTCGGGGCAAAGTTAGTCCTCATTTTAATACGCAAACTGCAACGCAGGCGCCCACCCACCCCCTCCCCAATCTCTCTGATCTCGCCCCTCTCCTGCAGCCAATTTACAGTACAAATAGAGCCCCGTGGGGGGGGGCAACACGCCACAATCCATAACAATATGCTACAGGTTATCATGAAGCTATTACTACGGCCCTGTGTGCTCAGGATGCAGCAGGAAGCTCGGAAAGTGTGTTATACGTTAATGAGCGCAATATTTTATGATAAAGCCTTTTGAAAAAGAGAGGTTACGTTTGTCATTTTTTACTCTAAGTGCGTTTGTGAACAGCAGGGGTCACGGTCCCCTCTGGATTGTGAAGTACAAAGGCTCCAAAGCAAAACATTAATTAAGCTTCCTTTAGAATAATATATACTTCCTCCAGGCCTGCGCTCAGTGAAAGAGACAACTGGCTTAGTCTGTTATGCTAATCGTGTCAGCTTCACCATATATATCCATCATTATTGTCCCTGTGGAGGAAATTAGCTCTGGAGAACACATAGAAACAGCACTGCAATAAACACGCAATAATATAAACCAAAATAAAACTGCAGCGATCATACAAACCGAGGCAATTACTCCTACTGTGTAGTGCCACAACCGCAATTTAAACCATAATGAGCAGGACTCACCAGGTTCAGAAAAGTGATCAATTAGCAGAAAAAAACTTGGGCTGAGCGAGCCAGGTTGCATTTATCATAGAGAGTGAGGAATGTAAAAGCTGGAAATGTCTTTAGCTTGCTGATGGGATGCCCATGCGTAGGTGCTCTATCATTTACATTTATGGCATTTAGCAGAAGCTCTTATCCAGAGCGACCTACAACCGTGCTTAGTGTTCCATCAGAGAACGTTTCCCAGCTGGTACTAGAAGGTTAGAGTCTAAAACATGCCTTAAGCTCAAATGCTGCCCAGACAAGGGCTAGTGCTGATACCTAGAAGGAAGAATACAGTTATATTCAGGAATACAGCAGAAGAGCACCACCTAGCAATCCCAGACCAGCATTCATACCGAGGTAGAAGTAACATTGCACTCAGTTAATAAACATATTAGTGCATAAACATAAAACGCATTTCACTATAAACATCTATTAGCACTTACTTACTTAAGTGCTTTACAAAGACATCACCACTGTGAGAATCCGGTTCAAATAAGGCAGTGTAACACTTTGGTTTACTTCATTTTTTCAGATTTCTGCCTAATTCAGTCATTCAGACATAAACAAAGCTGGCTGATGTTGAATGGTTCACTGTCAAAAAGCTGGTGGTGATAAGAGGCAGGAGTTGGAACGTCTATGCAAATATAGTCATTTAAAGAAAGGGTTTTCTCCGCACATGTGCACGAGTCTAGCTTGTTCTTAATGACTTCTTCAACGACTCATAAGTCAGCAACCTGGAGAGCCTGCCAGAAGTCAAACCTAAAATCATGCTCCTTGATTTTGGACAATGAAACTGAAACACCTGGTTTTAGACCACAATCATTTATTAGTATGGTGTAGGGCCTCCTTTTGCGGCCAATACAGCGTCAGTTCGTCTTGGGAATGACATATACGAGTCCTGCACAGTGGTCAGAGGGATTTTAAGCCATTCTTCTTGCAGGATAGTGGCCAGGTCACTACGTGATGCTGGTGGAGGTTCGTCCTTCTTGGTGGTATGCTGACTTTACCCTGGATGCCGTGGCTCTTGATACATCACAAAGACTTGCTGTCTTGGTCACAGATGCGCCAGCAAGACGTGCACCAACAGTTTGTCCTCTTTTGAACTCTGGTATGTCACCCATAATGTTGTGTGCATTGCAGTATTTTGAGCAGAACTGTGCTCTTACCTGCTAACTGAACCTTCACACTCTGCTCTTACTGGTGCAATGTGCAGTTAATGAAGATTGGCCACCAGGCTGGTCCAATTTAGCCATGAGACCTCCCACACTAAAATGACAGGTGTTTCAGTTTCACTGTCCAACCCCTGTACACTAACATTCAAATACTTGGATGTGCTCTATAAAAATATGGAATTACTGTTATGAAATCAAACCATTTTGCTTGTGTACGTATATAAAAACAGGGTAGCATGTTAGTCCTGGGCAATGGTGATGGGATGCAGGAGTTCTGAGGTTTACATCTTTTTTTTTATATTGCTAATGATAATACACGCATATAAAAATTTCTCTGGTGCATATTTCACCTTATAAACCCTGCATGCATCTCTCTGCTATAAACAACATGCTTTCGGGCCTACATATTCTCAGAACTATGACGTAAAAGTCTTTGGATGCAGACAGTGTATTTAAAACCATGTTATATTACAAGACGTCTAGATCCACCACAGTAAACAATTCTGTCTTGCTGAGTTCTCACTTCACATGAAACCTGTCTGTATGACTGTTTACATCTTAAATATTCAATTATGCAGATGTTTTATAAAGAAAACACACACAGGAATTCTCTTTTAATAAGCCTGAACTTCAGGAGATTAGAGAATGACGAGATCGGAAGGAGCAGCAGGTTCTCAGTATACTGTATTGAGAACGCACTGCTTGGTGTGATGCTGAATTAAGATTAAAGGAAAAAAAACCTTTACACAGAATTGAATTTCTCGCAGTTTGACAAACATGAGATTCATGGTTTCTTCAAATTATGCAGGCCGTGCAGCTCTCATGATCACATCAAAAACACGCCTGTCTTCCTGAACATAATGAGCTGAAGATCAGTGTATTTGCTCCGATGCCTGACAGGCACGATACATTCAACAATAGATGTGCTGCAGGAGCTGAGGGTAAACAGAGAGAACATTAGAGGATTCAAAATACAGCCTTCCTAATTTAACAACAGCAGGCCTGCTTACAGGAGTCGAGTAAAACTGGACGAACAGTACTGTGCGAAAGACAGTGACCCCTGTGTTAAGTACAGGCTAAAGCAGGAATGATGTCGTTGCTGTCCAATGAAAACCATGTATGTCCAATTTGGTCAATTTTTATTTTTTGGCATCATTTGATCACATGAGCTGCTGTTTACATTGGGTGGACATTTCATGATGAATGGATCACCAGAAATATCCAAAACATGGTTGGAAAAATGTCTGGTTCCATTGACTTACATTCAAATTCAATCAGATATTTCCCCTCTCCTGTAAAGCTGCCAATTTGGAGATACTTGTTTTTCTTTGGGCAGTGACGATATTTATTTCTTGTTTCACAAGGTGCTTCACACAATCCAAATACATCCAGGTCTGGAATCTGGACTTTTGTCCTCATTATTTCTCAATCAGAAGCTTATTACAAGATCCACATTCTTTCAGACCCATTGCAATGAAGTGTCTTCTCACAGTGGATGGGTGGGCAGAAACACTTATGAATGCTTTTGATCTGGAGCATGACCCGAGCTCAACTTTCTCCTCTCGCTCAAACACGAAAGTGCTGTTTATCTAATGTGGACAGTTTTGGTGGTCTACCAGGTCTTCTCGCTTCACCTGAGCATCAGCACCACTGTGGATCTCCTGCCCTGTTTCATCACCCGGCATGACTACAACCTTACACTAACCAGCGTCTGGCTCTGATCATGAACTCTTTCTATGGTCGGCTCCACGTTGCAGTTACTCTGTGCATTAACTTTGTGGGTTTTTTTTCTTTTATATAACAAACTGCTTATCTGTGAAGCTGCTTTGAGACACCGTTGGTTGTAAAAAGTGCTATACAAATAAAAATTGATTGATTGATTGGTGCATGTCCATATGCGTGTTATAGGTAATTTCCTCAAAAAGATTTCCAGAAAAATGAATTACTTGTACCTCAGTGTTCCGAGTGGAAATTAAATAAAGGATTCTGCCTGGGAGTAGTGTCTTTAAAAACGTCCAGCGGCAGTGCTTTCTGAGCTTACATGTAAGCTTCCTTATGGCAGTAAAATCCAACATGTAATATCCAGTACCTAGGTTCAGGAGAGGTGGAACGGTCAACTGTATCTAGAAAGTCACTCTGCGTACCTAGCGAAGCTACGCCGATAAACAACCTGGTATGAACACAGCAGCCAGTCTTGTACTGTCTATGTGTGTTAACATGCTTGACCCCACAACAGCACCTCCTCATTTAGCCCCTCTATTGTCAATGGACACCCTGGGGAGGAAAAATAAATAAATAAAAGAGTACACAACAATGGAGCATAGGCTGTATTTTTTTTCCCTCCTCTTGTGCCTCAAAAACTCATCCAGGAAAATGATGTTTTTGTTGTCTACGTTCTGTATGCCCATGAAAAAAAAGAATTTAACACACAACTCACTGCTGTTCAGCAAATAACAGTGCTGAAAGGACAAATAGGCTTTTGAGTCTTTAAAAAAGGCACAGTTGTTTCCAACCTACCAAGGAGAACACCCAGACAATTCTACAATCCAGTTATACACTCGTCTAGAAAGGGCTCTTAATACTCTTTTAGTAAATATGAAAATCTTGCAGTCGGTGGAATCATGTTAACACTGCAATGCTAACTGCTATATTTCAAGAAAATGGAAGTGTGGGGCAGTTCCCTTCCGTAAGCACAGTGCTGTACGTCTCAAACCTCTTAAAAACATACAGAACGTAAAGTGACTGCCAGTGAAAGAACACTTAGGAACTAGCTACCCTTGCTCTCCTCCTGTATTACACTGAGATGCACTGATATCTGATGTTTTACACATGCATGTCTACTGATGTCAATACATAATCCTTTACCCAACATAGAAATGGTGACTAGACTCAACCCTGCCATGAAATTCAGGCCTATAAATGCAGTAAAATCTATAAAATGCTGGGAGTTTAGTACAATAGCTCAGCGCCACCTAAACGCTCTGCTCTTCCAGACATTAAAAACATTAAATATGTCATCAAATATTGATTTTCACTAGTTTTTTGACTATCCTAACATTTGTCCAATGCTGATCATTGTTTTCCAGTAAATATCTGCTGATACTGGTATGATTGTGATACTAGTGTATACTCTTAGCATTTCCAGAAGATAAGATAATATAATATAAAAATGTCTCTTCTAATATCAAGAGAAGCCTTTACAGGCCCTGCCAGAGCCATTTCTTGATGATTCTCAACTGTATCTGTGATTTCTGGCAGCAAGAAGGTTACACACAAACTGAAGCATCTCAGTCTGTTTGTACCTTGAGCTTTTTCTATTAGAGTGTACTGCATGAACTCTGTCCTTCTATAGCTAGCAGACTCTGACAGAAGAACAGCGTGTCCCACCTGGAATATAAAGCCCATGAATATTTCAGCTTTATAACTCTACTCTCTGCAATAATCAGCTGAAGGTTAATGCGCTGATACTGGGCAGGGAGGAGTAATATTCCTGCAAGATGAGCTAGCACAAAAGGAGCGAGAAGTAGTTAGCACTTAGCGCTTAGCTAATTGTCTCTGGATGGAGAGGGAGGCCGAGGCCTCATTACACATATAAATGTAGCTTCCAGCGTGGAGGCCTTGTTTTAAAGTAATCCTTTTATTTTCTTAATCATGCCTCTGCTCTACAGATGGTAATTGGATCCCACTGTGCCTGAAGCTGTTGACAGAGAATGAGAGATATCGCACCTTAATGATAGGGATGCGCTCACAAGAGGAAGTTATTGTACATATCGCATAAGAGCTTTGACCTCCTGTAATGAAAAATGCAGCAGATTGCTGATGCTGAAACAGTCACGGTGCCACTTACAGATCACCCCGCAGTAACCTTGAGAATTTGCAGCCCTGCCAAGGAAAAAAAAAATGGAATCTCTAATTTATCACATCTGAAACTTTTAAATTAGCTCAGCGAAGATAATCACTTTAGGTGTACTTTTAAGCGATTCGATTTCATTGGCCTCATTTAAAAGTTTGGAGAATGACTGAAGACACATTTCTGCTTTTTTACCCCATGCAGCTGTTATTAAACCTGAGTCTGGCTCATTTATTTTATCTAAATAGTATTATGTAGTGTATATTTTATGCATGGAACCAATGTCTATAACAAGATGTCTAAAATCAGGCAATAAGGACACTAATGGACTTAATTCAGATTGTTGGTGCTGGGCCACAAGGGGATACATTTTTGTTTAGTGACTAAATAGAGAATATGGAACATATCCAGTTATAGCGCTTATAGTGGGTTGTGCTGAGGGGTGCTCGCTAAAAGATTGTTCAGCATGCCCTTGTAATGCCTCATCCTGTTTGTTTGAGCTTTTACCAGCATTATCATAGGGTAAAATCACTTACTTAAATTCTAGATAAATAAATTCTAAATAAATTCCACACTTAGGCCCAATGCCTTTTCACCCCTTACCCCTAAGGCTTAGCCCTACCCCTCTGCTTTGTGCATTCACGTCTAGGGGGTAGGGTTGCCCCGATTGTTGTTAAAATGGAGGGGTTGGGCGAAGTATTAGGGCTACATGGCCCTTCAAACTGATTTTTCAGAGGCACACTCCAAACACGAGAAAATTTCCCTCGAATAATTACCAAGATGACTGCACAAGTGCCCGAAGAGACTCATAACTGTAATCATTTTCTCTGTTCTCACTAGTAATGCGCTGATGTCTCAGATGCTACCTAACGAAACTGCCTGTTCTATGTTGCTGTACCATTTAGGGTGGAATGAGGTAGTTCGATCATGAAGGTGGCGTTTAAAAAGCTTAAGAGTTCTTGGTGGCGATAATAAACAATTGGGTTTGTTGCATTCAGAGTGCCGCTAGTAGTCTGTTGATGGAGAAATGTATTTTTTTGTTGTTTGTGCTCTTTTTTTATTCGGTGACTTGTTAGATTGGTGTATGCGTAAAAAGAAGTTGAATGAAGTGAATGAATCGCGTGCGCCCATGCTTTTCGTCTGTTTACATAATAGCCGCTGACGACACCTGATCACGTATCTGGTTCTTAAAGTGTTGTCCCATTTTATATGGGTAAGATTTCAACCACTACCCCTTGTAGCTCAGTTTCAATGGGGAGGGATACACACTAAAAACAAGGGGTAGGGGTAATATAAGGAATGGGATTGGGCCTTAACGTGTTGCCACTTAATGTCTTATGTACCACAATCTTGGTAATAGTAATAAACCTCACTGTATTTACTATTTCATTGTTGATTAGGTGTCAGTTTGTATTCAACCAGGTCACCGATGTTTGCTCAACTTAAAAATAAGTTCTGTGGTGGAAAAGTGACTAGATAAAATGTTACACTCTGCAGCTGAATTTCCTTTCTACGGTGGGCACCGTCATTTATAAAAAAAACAACAACAACAACAACAAACGCATTCTAGCAGCAGCAACCTGAAACTCAGTTCAAAGCTACCCGAGATCAGCAAGGTTTAGTGGGTCATGGTTTATTTGTTTGGTGCCCACCTGATACCTATTAGTCTAAAGGTAGATTGGCCCACACAAGCCAAAACAGCTGTAAAGTCACAATAAAAAGCTGATGTGGTGGCAGGCTATATGCTTGTGCAAATACAGAAACTTAATATCTGATTTCAGCGTGTAGATCATGGGTCAGTGACTGTAACCCCCTCGCCCCCACATTTGTGTATTGCCTCCTCTACAGACAACAGTATTCCAACCTCTTCATATGTTTCAGGTTACCTGTAAAAAAAAAAAGTAATTGTGCTGCTGCCCCAAAACATATCTTCCTGAAAAATATCCAAGAGGAGCTTTCGGCACATGCACTTCTTTCAGAGTTCTAAAAAAACAGTTTATAAATTGCCTTTGGAACAAAGTGTCAGACAGATCATTCTTTCCAATTGAAAAGGGTCCAAAGTAGGAGCAAGGCAATAATGAAACAATTCTGACAAAAAAAGGAAAAGGGATTGGCTTCGTACTAAAACTGACACAAACCGATTGCTGAGGTTTACTTCTGTTGCACACCCCTCCAGGTATGGAACACCTAAAGGGTCAAGCACACAGATCACTGAATCCCGCCTTAACACGTTTAGACTTACCCCAAACCATGGAGGGATGGATGTGGAAGTCAGATCAAACTGCACTAGCCCAGCTATATCACATCAGATAGCTCCCCTTGTGCTTTAGAGGAAAGAAATTTGGTTGTGCGTCACGTTTGCAATATTTGGGTTGATTTCACATTGCAATTAGCATCTGACCACTTCATCGGAGTCGACGCTCCAAAACACCTGATATTCCTCAAAGACTCTCAGACTGATAAACATCAACCGCGGTCCCAGCTGCCAGAGTGTTGTTGCATGATGGGTTCCGTCTCTTTTTATCAAATTGCCTGCGATTTCCACAGACAGGCATTTCTCCTTTCAAAGCTGACAGCTTTATCAATGTAGGAAGCCAATAGTAACAAGTATGTCAATGACGTCCAATCAGTCATGCCGAGATATTATCCGTGGAATGGTGTGAAATTGACAGCGATGAGTGAAACACAGACAATTTACCATTTCTGCAGGAAATGACATCTTAGTTTCTGCTTTCAAATACCGACATGGCCGTATCTGCCATCACTGTCAAGCAATATTCATGATCGTCAGTGGCTTTCAAAAAATGAAAAGGTAGAATATAAATAAATAAGCCCACAGGCTTTATCTCACCTGGCCAGGTTTTGCATCCTCACAGATTTTAGTTTCGTAAGGGGTGGCCAGCTCAGGCGGGTTGTCATTCACATCCAGAATACGAATGCTAACAGCAGTCTGGGAAGCCATGGACTGGTTATCTGGGGAAAAGCAAGGCAGAATAAGAAAAAGAGAACGCTAACAATACTATTAATGCTGCAGCATTTCTTTCTCATTTATGTGCAGCGTAGTGCTTGATATAAAATGCTGTACATATACAGCACTGTACAAAGACCACCCTTCCTTTATGTAATTCCCAATCAAAACAGTAATTAAGTACTGCGTTTTAAGTCATTCATTTTTCAGGATAACTCTGAGGAGAATATATATAGGGTAAGGGTAATATCCCAGGAAAGGGGAATTGAAAGGGAAGTGAAAATAGTTCAGATAAAAATAGTTTCCGAAACTGCAGTTAAAAAATGATTCAAAGATGGTAAGAAAACTGGACTCCTAACAACCGTGCAAGACCTGCACTAAAACTGTCCTCAAACATTCATGAAGCTGTTACAGTCCTACACAAAATTACAAACCCCCATCCCAGCCCCTAAATTAAATTACATGCATTTCCCCTGAAAGCTGTAAAACCCAATTTTAACCTAAATTTACACATTAACATCTTTACATGTTCAGTAAAGAATTAAACAAATAATAAATAATTGTGCATTAATATACTCAACTGTTCTACGTAACACTTTTTTTTTTATACAAAAACAGAAATTGCAATTTGACCATGAGCGGCCAAACGTCTGCATGAGACTGTGATGAGAAACCAAACTTTGCAAAACTTAACAAGGAAAACTGTGTTCTCAGAGGAATGCATGGACTGACCATCGCAGAGTCAAGACCTGAGTGTCACTAAATGTGTTTGGGATTATCGGATCATGGAAAAGTTAAAAGAAAACAAAATACCAACTTCTAAGACTGAACTTTGGAGGTGTGGGAAAAAAACCCTCCAGAGATTTACAGCATGTCTACCAGAGAATGGGACTATATAAAGGTATAATAACTATCTGATATGACTGTTTATCATATTACATGCACAGTGAGTCTTTAAAACCTTTATTCTATCATAGCATGAAGCTGTTTTGCATCATATGTATGACACATCATCATAGCACATCATCCTAATGACGGTGCTGTAAGAGCTCGACCTTCTTATGATTAAGAAAATAGAATAAAGCACTGAGAACTCCTTCCTTAGTTTATGCATGAATCATTTAGGCAGCAGGGCTTGCCCCTTTTGATTCTACAGCAACAGATAAATCAGACTCCCCGCATCCGCAGTGTAGAACATTGTTCTCATTAGAAAGCTAATTTTTCTCCATGTTTAAAAGGAAATCAAGAATTAACAAGCCTATTTTTGGATCAAGCTTGGCTACAGTACACGCATGCAACTTTAATGATTAGAGTGCGCTGTTGGGGTTTCCTTAATGATATAAATATACATGAACGGGCTTAATAGTAGACTGCAAAATGATTCTAATCATGTTCCTGTTAAGATATTAAAACATAGGCAGACTAGCCTCTTTTCATTGTGGGGTTCTTTTAAGGCCACTGAGCAGTAGGAGGAGGAATTTGTTCGTTAATACCTTCAATTAACAAAATCAACTAGGACCTTATTATTCACTGAAATGGAAATTGACTTATCCTCGGTTCAAATCAGAGAATTTCATTAAGTCAGGGTATCTGAACCCCCAGTGTCACAATATGCTATTGGTATTTGTAATTAGCCATCAAAATTTTAATCATGAGTTTATTATATAATACACTTGGTGCGTACATGCCATTTTGAGAACAGGGCGTGTGGTAATAAATAGTAGTGAGCCATATTCACTTATCTCCTATTTACATGTCTCCGTCAGTCAAGGCCTTTGTGCCTCTTAGCTGCTTAATCTGCTACAAGCAATGATATACATTCATTACCCGAAGGAAATGTACTGAAACGCTGGTAGACCGTCTTTAGAGGCACAGTACACCTGGAACAATATGTCAAGCATCAGAAATACTGATCCAGGATTAGGTGCTCTGCTCTGTGAATGAGATTTGCCTGGATTACTATGTCAAAACAGTCCTATCAGAGTCATAAAACTCATCCTAGACCTGCAAGCCTACCTCTGTCTATTTGATACTTCCAAGCCCTGGGCTAAATTTAACTACTCATGTGCGACTGGGATATTAGGGAATGGGATTTCAGCAGCTCACAGAGAGGGCATGCATTTGCTGCAGACTCACCAGATGTGGGAAGGCCACGTATCTTATCAGCCAGAAAATATAGTGGAGGGGGAAAAAGCTCTTCTGTAGATTTCTCTAAACTCTACTGAGCCATGTGAGCAGAAAAAAAAAAACACACTGCTGTATGTGGATTGGCCTCACATGCTGGAAGAGCAGGAGAGCTTCAAGGATGGCAGGGTAATAATGTGTTTCCATCACAAAGGTCGTTCGGGCCCCCAGGAAATGCCACTAAAATGACTTGATTCAATGCTTGAAGGATTTTATCACAGGAGGAAACAGCTGGGAGACGGACAGATTAGGAAATCCAGAGTGAGAACACCATAGTAAATATTCATTATGATATGGCTTAGATAACACGAAAACGCTTCCTCCCCTGAACTAACTCCATCACAAACTCTAAATTTACACTCTTTAATGATACGGCTTCTTCGGAGCAAAGCCTTTTGGTTCCCTAGGAAACCTTGAATGAATGGTTCTATAAAAACAGTTTTGCCAATCAAAGGGTGAAGAACCTTTTGGTAAAATGTTCTATGAATCAGGTATCAGTAATGCATTATAAGTGCATTCATAAAGAGCTATAAAGCGTTCATAATGTTTTATAATGCTTGACATAAGCCTTTGTAACTGTACATACATGTTCATAATCACACACATAAACTGCTAGAACATTGCATTATAAGTCTTTATCGCACAACGAGATAAAATAGGTTCAAATGTACTTATAGACCTTTTCTGCTTTTAACATTATTCGTGAGGCCCGTATCATACATACGTATAAATAAATTCTTGGGGTCCAAAGTGTAATGTAGAATAAGAGCCACAACTCAGCATTGTGCTTTTTTACTTTGCCTGTATAAATTGAGAAATTATATAAAAGTTATAAAATAAAAAAGTTTAAAAAATATATATATATCGTCGCTGTCCAAAGAAAAACAAGTATCTCCAAAATGGCAACTTTACAGGAGAGGCCAAAAACCTCATTTAACTTTAATGCAAGTCAATGGAACCAGAGGTCTTTCCAAACAGTTTTGGGCCACTTCGGTTGGTCCATTCATCATGAGATTCTCACTCAGTGTAAACAGCAGCTGGTGTGTTTAAATGATGCATAAAAGTAAAAATGGACCAAAGTGGAGATACGTGTTTTTCATCGGACAGTGACGATATCTCTCTCTCTCTCTCTCTCTCTCTCTCTCTCTCTCTCTCTCTATATATATATATATATATATATATATATATATATATATATATATATTTTTTTTTTTTTTTTTTTTTTAAATACAGGCATTTTTTGTAAAGAATGTCAATGACTATTTCAACATAATAAGTAATTATTTTAAGAAACTACGACACTGTTTCAGCATAATACATCAAAAATTTGAGAATGTAATTATTTGGACTTTCTGTATAATGTGACAGGCCACAGCCAATATTGAAATTGTATTTAAGAAACGTCCTGCTTCTCTCTGAGCTTTGGACAGACGTTAAACCACTCTCACTCGATATTTACCCGAAATCAGAGCCTGGGTAAATCAAAGTAGTTGCTTCGTTTTAATGAATTTCCAATGAGTATTTTGAGTGGAAAATGCCTCTAGATTCATATGCAGTGGGCCAGAAACACAAAAGAGCAGTGACCTCCTCTTGAATAATATTATAGGTGCCATTAAGGGCAGCTGCATCTATTCAGGACAGCCACTGGCTCAAAACGCTAGTAAGCCTGCATTGATATGTTTCATTACTAATGGCACTTAACAAATAAAATAAAAAAGAAATAAATAAGAAGCTGAAAAGAAATATGCATAAAAAATACCTGTCTTCTTATTATAAAAATAAAAATGACTTCTGCTTTTACTACATATCAGTTTTGGGCCATGCTGGCCACTACTAACCGAGGTATCTATTTTTAAGAGTGCAGGCCGTTGTAGAAATGTTCTTGGTCAGGTGAGCTTAACGTTCATTTCCTGCATAGTTTGCCACGTCTCCTACTCACTAACACTAAACCTGGCAACGAGCATATGAGTTGAATCAGGTGTCTCTGAACAGAGTAATCACCACCAGCCCAGCTGACCCCTGCTGTAAGCATGGTGTGAAGTTTATTTGTAGCTATATAAAGCCCTCTTAGCTAACTCCGATTTGCCATCTGTCATCTCATAAGACGGTAACTTGAAGGAATTAAAAACCTAGAGTGCCAAATTCCCCCTCCATCTACTTATCTCAGTAACTATAATTTCTTTCACTGCGTCACCAGCATCCAGTGAGGTCAGACTATGAACAGACGTGGCCTCTCTTGTGTCCTAGTTGGCACCGAATAAGGTTATCTGACTTGAACATTAGATGAAGCAGCTTCCTAACATCCTCTTCAGCGATTTCCCGAAGCCACCAACACTTTCAAATGTCACACAAATGTCACAAAGACCAGCCCACATTATTGTTGCCATAATTTGGTATTTCCAAGTATAAGATTGGGTGTACTCGACACGTCAGATCAATTTAACGTTGTACAGGCCTGGGTAAATGTTCCTAGGGATGAATAGCAGATTTCATTATAGTCAATGCTTCGGAAGCTTGATGATGTTCTGCTGAACGCTGGGTGTCAGATGTTGTTGTTTTGGACGTTGATGCTCTGTGTACTCATGCCACGGCTGTAGATCTAACGTGTGAATCATCCTGCGTCTGAACTTCAGGGTTTTTCCTCTGGAAGACACAGCCCTGCTTAATTAAACCCGCCACCTCCTAACGCACACTCAGCCTTGGCCTCGTGCCGGGAAACAAACTCATTGCCTCCTCTGCATAATTTGATTACTCTCTTAAAACCTTTACTGGGATGGCTTCTTAAATATTGTTCGCTGGAGCTGCTGACTCTATTTGCTGGATTCTCATTAAGAAACAAAAGACAAAAGGGATGCTGTTGCAATAAGCAAAGCCTCATTATAAAACAGATCGTTTCTGGGCTAAAATATGATTGGCCAGGACATTTTTTTTTAAACTGTGCAACTCTCTGTATACTCTCCATATACATTCCACACACATCAGCAGATATATTAAAAAAAAAGATTTGTGATTTTACATTTCCAATTATCTGTTATTATGCTGCTTCTCCTACATAGGCTGTTTTAGAAGAACTCTTTATTGAGATCATTGTTGCAAACCTCAAATCCAAGAAAGTTATGTACATGGTTATTCTGAAATTAATGTCTGCAACACTTAAAAAAAAAATCGAAATTGTTCCAATCCAATATTAGTAATGTCGTCATGCTTGGGTATAAATGGAGCATCCGGAAAATAAAATAGTACTTCAAGAGGAATGGTATGCTGAGGCATTCCTAAACGAGCAGGATATTTTAGGTTTTTGACCCCCTGAGTGCTGCGTAATATCAAACGATTCAGAGAATCCAGAGAAATCTGTGAGTGTAAAGGGCAAGGCTGAAAAACTTGAACCTGTGAACATCCATCACTCAGACAGCACTGCATTAGAACCTGTGATGGATATTATAACACACTGTTCAGCACTGCATCCACAAATGCATCTTAAAGCTGCTATGCACAGTGGAAGCCATATGTCAACAACATCCAGAAACGCCAACAGGTATTGTGGCCTGGTGAGTTCATATTTTAGAATGGTAATGAAATGGAAATGATGGACGTGTGTCAAAGAAGAATCGACCCATCCTGATCATTAAAAATCACTACTAGTTTTTTTTTTATTATTATTATATTAGGACTTTAAATACTGCACCTGCCTCTTTAATTTTAATCTGTAGTAATATTATATGTGTGTGCTTTGTCTAGCAATAAGCCACCTGATGATGTGTGTCACACAGTCAGGGTTGTTTTAGTCTTAACTCAAAGCACCCCTACCCGCAACCAAATCTCACAGCCTTTCAGGCCTTGCTGCTTTATTTTAACTGGGTTCTCCTTGCATTCTTCCTGGATGATGACAGAGAGCAAAGCTGAGAGTGCGCTGTTTGAATCTGTTTGAAAAGTGTCATTTGGTATTTTTTTTTCTCTCTTTTCCACATCAAACGTCCTTTCCTCCTAGATAAAGACGCAACAGCCTAACGTGGTATCTTCTTCCCCTAAGGGTGGGACATGTTACTTTTCCCCTCCATTTACCTGTCTTTAAAAAAAAAATAACTGCCTGCAATTTGATATCAAACACACTATCAGAGCCCCCAGAAATTATATGTCACTCTCTTGCCGATAGATAGGATTCGGCAGCCACTGAACGGTTTTTCCAGCAGTAGTGCCAAGAGCTTGGCTTTTCTGATGCTCTGACTTATTTTAGTCTGCGGTCTGGGAGCAGCTTGGGGGAGGGAGAGAGTCATTGGTACGGTGTTCTGATGCTACAAAGCAGCATAGGGCCGAGTGGGCAGGGTGTTGTTGCAGTGCATCACCTTTGGCTTTTAATATGTAGCCTGAACAGCACTGACTGACCTTCATCTGTCAACAAACCAGTACATGCTCCTAAGCAACAAAAGAAAACTCAAATCTAGTCAGTTTAAACAAAAGTACATTTACTCACTGACAGCAAATTTAATGAGCAGATCCGATTGTATACTGTCAAAACACTCCAGTAGTTTTAGTTAAAACAGCGCTTTACTGAGTGACATGATTATCAATTTCACATGTGAAATTTCTCTTAAATAATCTGAGAAATCTCAGAAATTCTTAAATACCACACGTGTGCACAACAGGCTACTTATACATAAGCTTATAACTCCAATCTATAAAGCTATGACCTATCACAGTCAGGGGTGCTCTGATACTGATACTTTGACTTCAGTACTGATTCCCAAACAATACTATTACTAATAAAGCAAAGCAAAGGAGAACTGGGTGTGGCTTAAATAAGAAATTAATGGGAGAAGTGGATTTATTTATTGACCACAGTGGACTGCAGATCAAACAGTGTTTATGTTAATAATACGTAACATCATTTAGACAACCAATCAACAGTCTAGAGTTAAGAACAAGCATGGCTCATGGGCACTAGTAAGATTAACTGTTCAGATACAGAAACATGCCACTAAACAGCACAGTTTTTTGGTTTGGGTTGGTATCATAGCCATCACGTCCCCAGCCCTACTCACAATATAAAGGCTGAAGCGAGCATTTTCAAAACTACACTAAGCAAGTTTTGGGGATTGGGACCTCTCTGGTGTAACATGCCGATAATCATTTTGTTATGCTTTGGTCCCCTTCCCTGAGGAGATGATTGTGAATGTGTTGAATGAGTATTCTAACAGAAATGAGGGACGTGTCTGCTGAGGCTATGAGTGAATGAACTGTTGTCATCATGTCTTAGTACACTGTTGATTTTCCATTTGGGATCCAAACAGGTGCTGGACCTTTGGAGCCATTAAACACATAGAGACATGTGACAAAATGCATAAACCCTTGCGAAATCAGATTTAGTGACTTTCAAATGGGTATTTCGGGCTTTCCAGGATGTGTCACAGTAGTGCATGCACACAATAGTTAATGTTTCTATTTTCTGAGAAATTAGTGCGTTGTCTGATCTACCAACAACACGCCGCTTAATTCACACATTAAACCCCTTGCTCTAAGGCTTTAGGATGTTTAATAGAATATTTCCATTGCCAGACATTTGCGGAGCTCGTGAATCTATTTAACCTTTATATTAGCCAAATTATGAATTTCTTGGACCAAATAAAGGCTTTTTACCTTCCAAGTTATTCCAGCAAATGGCCAGGTAAGGTGTCAGACAGCGGATGCTTTATATGCTTTGCATGCCTTAGAATTGCATGTGTGCATTTCCTGAGCTCTATGTGGATTTTTCTGTACAGAAGAAAATAAAACCCGTTGTCCTAAACAGTAAACCTAATCTAATCTAAAAATACGTGAGCAGATATCAGAGCACATGCTCTGCACCACAGATAAAATATTCTGCTCTCGACAGCAATAGTTTACCACCCTTTGTCCCTACATTGATCTGCAAGTGTGACTCTCTGAAGAGCGCTAATTATGTTCATGAGTGGCGTGCCAAGTTCCATTAAACGGCTATGAGGGAGAGAGTTTCTGAGCGGTGGCTTGGCTGCCTCTTTGCCCACCGACTTCAGCACCATGCATTTTGATGCAAGCTGAGAATGATAGCCAGAGATATTTGGAAAGAATTCTTATGATGTCCACCACCGACTTCGTTAGTTGGTATTTTTGTGTGCGTGTGAGGCGGCAGATGAAAAGGGGGCTTTATCTCTCCGAGACAGCCCTGTGTCTCTGACTGAGAGTGCAAGAATCGCTGTCGCTCCCTCTCGCCCTTAAAATAGCCAATTAACAAATAAAATGTGCCAGTAAAAACACCACACAGAGCATCCTTCACAGCACAGACATTCAATATTTGCGCTTATGCAGCTTCTACACTCCCAAATGATGAGGTATTTTAGAGCAGAAACTGTGGCCATGTTGCTTCCATCTTTGCACCAACGGCTAGCAATAATCTCTTCATAATTAAATAAATATAGTGGTGGGAGATCTGAATAAATGCTTAGTCTTTGAATGAGTCTTTGTATAGCTGACAGTCACTTGTGTGAGACAAATAGCTCAGGAAATAAAGTTGAGAAATGAATGAATAGTGAAAGAGCTTAAACGAACAACAGCTGAAATAGTTTCACCCAGAAGGAATCATCCAACAGGAATGAAGCTTGGTGGGTATGTTTGAGATTGTAAGACAATCAGATGATTCAAGCTTCACACTCAGCTGGGCATGTGGCGTGAGCAGAGACAGTCCTTATCACTGTACCTGACTGACCCAACAGTCACTATATAGCGGTATTGTATAGTGCTTTTTACAACTCATGTTGTCTCAAAACAGCCTTACAGAAAAGCAGTTTGTGGACGGATTAAACAAAGAAAAAGATTAGAGAAAGAAAGAGTCCATCTACAGACATAAGGTAGGGAACCTGGGTCCAGGCCCAAATGTGGCAGCGCCAAGGAAAAACCCTATTGGAGAAAGTGGAATCTGTCTGTCTGTCTAAAAAGTCTTTAACTGGGCGATTCAGTTTATTTTCACAGAAAACAGAAACACTTGCTTTTCTGTATCGTTACTGGTCCAATACTAGATAAATTCACTGGATCATTTATTGGAAAGAACAACAAGCAGACAAATATATACTATTCCTACAGACAACAGAAATAAACAAGTAAACACTGCTTTGAAATGATGTGCACAGGCACAGTAGCTAAACCACTTCTAAAGCTCTCCTCTACGAAGTCTAGTATTTACAGTTACCATCCAATACCTGGTTTATCTAATTAACCCTTCAATAAATTAAATCAGGTGCTGCTGATTGTGTAAAACCAATCCATGCAATGACCACAGTGTCGCGAGAAGTGGGGAACCGAGCCTGTGTTTTTTTTTTCTTCTTTTTTTTAAATAAACATACTAATAAACATACAAATAATAATTAGCTTATAAATAACTTATAACTAATAACTACAATAAGTGACTCATATAAATTAAGTAACTATATAATAAAATAATAAGAAAAAAAATAAATTCGTATTACGCTTTACTGTATTTATGTTTGTTTGTAATAATTCTAATTCAAATTGTGTCTTTACTGACAAAAATCAGTGCTCAGTAATATATTTTAATTGAGCCCATTTATAACAGTGACTTATAGACACAGTACATATGCATGTTTTCTCTTGCATGCTCAGAAATACACACAGAAATTATACTCCGCAAACAAACAGAGAATGAGTTCTAAATTGTGCACCTGATTCTGGCTGTGATGTCAATGCCATTGATTGATCTCTGCCGAGTGTGGTTTTTATTAAAGGCAGAGACTGGCTTTCAAAGAATTATGCATTCAGAGGGAAAGTGCTTGTTCTAAATTGTAACTCTGAATCACCAAACAGGAGAGGAACCAGGCAGAAAATCTTGCCGTGAAAGGGCATATGCTTTGCCTCCCATTTATTCAAAGTGATGTGACAGGCTTTAGGCCAAAACACGTCTGTCGGCCTTTGAAGGAGCGGAGGACGTACCTGCTTCTACGGCTGTCACTGTGATGTTGTGCCAACCCGCCGTTTCCCTGTCCAATATCTTCCCCAGGGTGATGGCACCAGTCACAGCATCAATGTTGAAAATCTGTTCCTGGTCTGTGCTCTGGTCTATCGAGTATCTGGACAGACAGAGAGAGGAGGAGGATAGAAATGGATGTCAGAAGATACGTATAGGCAGAAAAAAAAAAAAAAGAATTATCACATTACCACAGTTACCACATTAGCATTCAGGCACATGTGTCACATGTACACAGGAAAGGAAAAGAAATGGGCTTCAAGGCAGGACAATACAGACAGAATTTCAGAATATATATATATGCCGGGTAACACGATACCATGATACTAAGCATCCACACAGTCTTGCCATGAAAGGCAACCAGCTCCAGCTATTAGGATAAATAGGATATAGTGAAATAACATTTATTGGAGTAACAATTTCATTTCACTGTGATGTCACCTGTGTTGTGAGAAAAGCAAATTAGAAATTTCTTTAGATCTTTTATTGCAGAATTTCAGTGTAACTGAGGAAGACCACCTGATTACTTATTATCTTAAAAACCGGATTGTTTAAAAATGATTTTCTAATCACATCTCAAACTGCAATTCTAAAAATGTCTCAAAAGATACATGCTGATTTATGTGTTTAGTTGTGTTCACTTGTGTCCTCTGATATCTTCCAAACTTTAGCAACTCAAATAAAAGCACAAGTCAGTGTAAAGCTTTTTTCCTGTAGAATCTAGCTAAAATATGTAATTATGTCTATTACCTTTGTAGTAGCAGAGTTAGTATCAACTCAAATATCAAGTTCCCTGACTAAACAGGGTGGATTTCCATAAGCTGTGTTTTGTATAACATATTTATTGTTTAAATAAACAAACAATATTTGTACAAATATCAGCACTCAACTGGTGAAGATTCGCCAGAAGTGTTTTATGGTAAAGGAAAAGTTTAAACTTTCAAATAAATCTGCATTTATATTCCAAAGGAAAAAGGATATAACAGTCTGTAGAAATGCATAGGTGAAACACACACACATACTGTATATATACACTCTATTAGACACTTCTCTTTTATTAATGTTAATAATCTTATAGGAACTGAATTCTGTTAACTGTGAACATTAAATCTTTATTAGCATTTAAAAGAAAAAAGTCTCTGGTTTATTTTTTTATGTAACTACACTGGGAAAGATTTCACTGTCTCTCGGCTCACTTTGCAGACTGAGGGGGCAGGCCAGACAGCTCCTGCTGCCAGACACTGCTTTCCAAACTGATGATTAATAATGCATGCGCCACTCCAATAAAACTAAAATACATTTTTATTTTCCGCACGCCATATAAGCACCTCTTAGCAGGTTACAGAGTCAACAAAACACAACGAGGAGTTTTTCCCTACTCCAGTCATCTCCAGCCCATATTATTCTCATCTTTCCTTTGGCTGTTTGAGTTAAGTAAGAGGACAGAGATTTTCCTTGTTCCATATTTCTGCTTATTTTTGGTAATTTTGCTAATGTTACCTAAAAACACTGGTATTCAGTCACTTAATACAAACATGCGGCCTTTTCAGTGCAGTTATGGACTATAGAGCAGTTTAAGCAGTATGTGTTGTATTTGCTTCCTCTGTTGTTGTTGTGTTTGTGTGGGACTAGGTGGAAAATATAATAAAAAGCACTGAACAGAAGAAGTAAAGATTCCCATAACTGTGTTGCCAACAAAAGTGTCAAAAGGAATCTGTGTGAGGCGCGCAAAACTGTGTGTAAATTCCCACTCAGCTTGTAAATGTTTATAGGACTTGCCATTAAGGCGATGGCACCAAAGCATGTCGTAAAAAAAACAAACTCTGTGCCACAAAGTTGTGAGGCTTCACACTTTCATATCCTCACTAAGGAGCTATTTTTTTGCGCAAACTTGTGAAAGGCAGGACAAAAAAATGCCACACTTTTGGCTGTTACGCAACTGCAGCACAAGAGGGGAGAAAGAAAAACAAACTAGTGGAGGGCTATTTTTTGTAGAAGTGGTGCTGGTTCCTTGGGGCTGCCTGTTGGCACTAAGGGTGGTATAAGAGCGCAAGAGAGCCGTGAGGCTATGGGCACGACTACGCTCGCTTAACTGAGTCCAATAGAGATGATTAAAGTGCTACCGATGGGCATGGGAGAGGTGCCATGCGAGAGCACGTGCCAGCCAGCCAGCCAGCCAGCCAACCCTGCTACTGCACTGTGCTTTATAACACCTGGAGCACTTTGAGCTCTGTCTCATGCATTTTTAATGGACGTAATTTGCACTGTGTGTGCGCGTGCAAGTGTGAGGCTGGTCTTCGTCTTTTATTCCCTCAGTGCGGCACCACTGAGATGTAGAAGCGAGCTCGGTGTATCTGTGGGTGCTAACGAGTCCTGAGAATAGTGGGGTCTATCAGCGTGTTTACAGGGAAAATAGGCTATAGACATACTGCAGGCCTTAAAGCTCAATTATGAGTTTTTTTTCTTTTTCTTTTTTTCTTTACTCTGCTCTGGCTTTCCCACTGTTATTGTTTCTTGTTTAAAACTGACCCATATCTGTGAAAAAAAAATACTGAGTAAATGGCAAAAGCAAATTCCACCTTTCTCTGTTGATTGAACGGTAGCCTCAGATGTAACATATAGGCCAAATGATCATGTTAGAGCTGTGAAATGATTAATTAGCATGATTAATTACATAATTCTGTGTATTTTTCCCTTTAAAAAGCAGTGGGAAAGTGGGAGCAGCCGTAAATGGGCAAAACCAAGCTTCATCAGAATGTATTTACTACATCCAGTAATTCAGTTACACTGTTTGCATCATGTGAATTAAAACACAGGCTCCAATATTCATCACCGTAATCTAGTGAGAGCAACAGTGTCTGCATGTCCTTCAGTGGCCAGGACCCCCATAGGACCACCAAGAGGCGGCTATTATGTGGGTAGTGGATCATTCTCAGCACTAACACTGACATGGTGGTAGTGTGTTAGTGTGTGTTGTGCTGGTGTAAGTGGTTCAGACGCAGCAGTGGTGATGGACACCTCAGTGTCACTGCTGGATTGAGAATCGTCCACCAACCAAAACTATTCAGCCAACAGCGTCGTGTGAACCACTGCTGAAGGATTAGAGGACGACCAGCGCAAAGTGTGCAACTGCAGATGAGCTATCGTATGTGACTGTACATCTACAAGGTATAATGGTATTGTCGCTTTAGATGACCAATTGTTCTGTTGGATGTCGTGGTGCATGCTGTAGCTTCCATGGGGTTATGAATTTAGGAAGTTTATTTTATATAAACTGTTTTTGCCAAATTTTCTGTGACATATTTCCGTATGTCATCATTAACATTCACTGCATACTACATAAACTCCTACTCTGTACTTGCACTCAGCCATGGCAAGATCTCCACCTAGCTTATAGGTCTAAGAAAGGCATAGTTACACACTGTAGCTTCTGTCATGCTCAGTTTGTCCGATGCTCTCTAGTTCATCCTCAGTGGTCAGTTTCTAAACATAGAACCCGCTGCTTGACCAGATATTATTTGAATGGTGGTCTGTTCTCAGTACAGCTCAGACACTGAGACTGTACTGTGTGTTGAAATGAATGCATCATGTACTGCTGTGTTACTGGGTTTTCAGCAGTGCCACTGAAAGGTTTATGATCCATTGGTTAAAATTATCCAGCCAAGAGTGATTCTGTTATTGGAGCTGACCACTGATGGAGGGTGAGAGGATAACTAACACAAACTGTGCATGAATAGATTGTATGTATACATCACCAAGGCGAAGCTACAAGATAAGTGTTCCTTACTAATTACTAGTAATTACTTACAGTTAACCCTTTGGATTTCGCTATGTTTCTGAATACATTTGAGCTAAAACTTCATCATACGTTCACACAAGTACTGAAAGTAGGCTAAGGGAACCAAATTACTCAAATAAGAGAAAGAAAATTAGACTCATTTGTTTATTGAGGGAAATGATTCAGTACTACGTATCTGTAAGTGGCCAATGTGCACCTGTAGGATTAGCGGACACGTGCAAGTGGGTGCCCTGATTTCTTTAAAGAATCTATCAAAGTCTGGTCTTTAGAACATGTTTGTGGAAATGAGGACCTCAGGAAAGTAGCAGGAGGCCTTTAAGATGTATACGTCTTAGGAACCCAGGGAACCCAAGGAACCCAAGGTAACACAAAGGTAACACAAAGGAACCCAAGGTAACACAAAGGTAACACAAAGGAACCCAAGGTAACTTCTGAGCAACTAAAGGTCCTTCTCACACTGACTAATGCTAATGTTGAGTCCACCAACAGGAGAAGCATTGCAAGGAGAAAGACGCTGCTCTACAAGAAGAACATTGCTTTATGCCTGCAGTTTGCTAAAGATCATATGGACAAGCAAGAAGGCTACTGGAACGATGTTTTACGGACAGATAAGTCTAAAACAGGTCTTCCAGGTTTAAATGAGAAGCGTCATGTTTGGAGAAAGGCACTGCATTCTAGTTTTTTCTGAACACATGGGTCACACCAAATACTGAAAGCAACGGTTCACACACTTTTACCACACTTTTGTAACATTTAATCATTTTTCTCAATAAATAAATGGAAAAAAAAACAGTTTTAGGTCAAATGTATGCAGAAATATAGACAATTTGAAGGGTTTACAAACTTTCAAGCACCACTGTACTAATATGGTAGCCATTTGGAAATGAATTCTTTTGGGTTTTCACAATTTTTATGCCATGTCATGTATCACTGTTTATTCCCACACTGCATGTATCTAAATGTTCCCTGCTCTATTGTACCTAATTTAAACTCTTGAAGGGCTTGTTAACTAGCTGCTGATATGAGTCGAGTGTTTTAGAAGCAGGGAAATTATGAAAATCTGCAGGTGTACTTTAAGGCCAGAATTAGAACATACTGAGGCAGGGTAATATTTTAGAACTAGAGCACTCAGATAGGCTTTTGGTGTAATGAAGTGGTTTGGTGACAAATCAAGTTTTCCACTTAACCCAGATGTAGTCAATCAGTGGCAGTGCCCACATTTTCCCTTTTTAGTTCAGAGCTAGAGCTACAGGCTAACATTGCCAAAAATTGAAGTCAATACATAACCTGATCTTTTTTCATAAATGTATCCCCAACACACCCACTACAGTCTTCATTTAGATATTTGTATGGCTTATTGTGAACATAAAAATCTATATTAAACATAAACAATAACAAAAGTTTACCATGTAGCATAACACTGCCTCCAGCCACAACAGGTGTGATTTAGATATACTGTTGTGCTGGATGTGGTATGAGCAAATTGAGAGACATGTTGGGAATGCATTTCCAGAAAAGCTCCAGTGCTAAACTAGAGAACCTACATTTGTATACTGAACATGTCTTGGCTGACTGATTACATCTGGGCTTAGTGCAAAATTTTGCAAATTAGGTTTTTCGCCGGGCCATTCCTTCAACTTTAATTTGGAAGTCTATTACCTAAACAGACCTTGTGAACAAACTGGCAGGAGAACAGCCCTAGAGACCTTTACTCATGGCCCATGCTGGTTTTAGTGGGCAGGTCAGACCTGCGAGGTCTGGAAATGGAAGGTACTGACATTGGCCTTATACTCACCTTCAAACTGATTTGTAAATTTTTCAGTGAAGACATGAAGGAGATTTAAAAAATACTCCAGCATCTGAGCAGCTATTAATTCCACCTTTGACATCCTTCAGCTGGTTCTGTAGGCAGGGAAAGTGCTAGAGGTGTTGGCAACAGTGAGTTCCAACAAACTGTGATTCCAAAACTGTGAGTGTGCTGTGAAAAGTGCACTTGTTTTGAAAGTGTTGAGGATGAAGAAATGCTCTCTGTGTCAGTGAATGTCTGGCGGTATGGATGTCTGCAAGGGCTTGAGAATAGCAGGTTTGATAACTCGGTGTGTGCCTGTGGCGTAATGTGCAGAGCCACTGGCCTGCACTGAAAGCTGAACCTGGTTTCCTTCTCTAACTCAGGAACTATATCTTCTCGTAATGGACCCATTCAACAAAGCAAATATATCCTTGTCTAAGGTAAGAGATGTGGACAGAGCCAGGTCATAAATACACAAACAAAACAAACACACACAAAACTGCCAGACTCCTAATGTAAAAGTTTCTGAAGATATCTGCCAGAGCTCACTTTCTGCTAAAGTTAGGCTACCCTTACACTATACATAACACAGTATGGAACGCATGTAAACAATGTTAATGTGTACAGTGGCTATAAACCAAGGACCAAATGGCCTTTTGAGACATTTCAGTCAAGCATTCTGCGAATGAGAGAAAGTTATTGAATAAATACACGGTCATTATCTGCTTATAATCTTTTTTTTTTTTAATAAAAATTATTTTAATATTTGAACACCAGTTTATGATATTGTACTAGTACACTGCAGTCTTTTACATATACAGCTCTCCTCAGTAACCTGGACACCTCTTACAATTTTTATTTCTTTTACTTGGTTTGTCTTTTTATTTGCTGCAGGGACGCTTTGCTCCTGGAGGGCTGGTGTCCAGCACAGTTTGGTAATTTGCCTGGTAATTTTGCACAGATTTGTATACGACACGTGTGTTTTTTTTTTATTTGAATAGTTAGAACATCTTAATATCAGTCAATCTTAATATCAACCCTAAACGCCAATTAATTTTACCTCACAGGGACGTTATCCATGTCAGGATCCTTGGCAGTGACAATGCCCACGAGGGCCCCTTGCTTGGCGTCCTCCTGTACTTCCATAATGGCGCCTGTGGGTGGGAAGAAAATCGGGGGCTCGTCTGTGTCCGAAACGCTGACCCTGACAATAGTCTGATCCCGGAACGAACCTAAGTCCACAAAACGGGGGTCCACATGCTTGTTGGCGGCCTCCACCACCACATTGTGGGTTCGCTTCTTCTCGAAGTCGAGAGGCTGTGGAGCGTATTGAGAAAGAAAAAAACTAAATGCAATTTTAAAGCAGAAGAAAACAGAAGAAGCTCTGCATTTTGCCATGGCTTGGAAGTTAGAGGAATACATAAAGAGGAAAATGAAATGTTTCATAGAAAGTACATTTTGTTCATCCTCCACCCACAGCCTGAGTTATATGAAGGTACTTAGATGAGCATAATGCATGAGTCAGCAAACCAAGTGAGCTGAAGCATCTTTTGTAACAGGAAGTGACACGCTGGTGTGGTCTTAAGTCTACCTTTTTGATAGTGATGACAGCCTCTTGAGTGTCTCCATCGGTGGAGACTCTGAACAGCTCTCCTCCTTCCTCGTCTTTGATCAGGTAGCTCATGTCTGTGTTCTCGCCCATGTCTGCGTCCGTGGCAATCACCCGGCCCACTGATGTTCCCACGGCTGCTCCTTCCGAAACGGAAAACTGATACATTTCTGAGAGAATGAATGAGGAGAGTGGAGGGCGAAGGAAAGAAGAGAGAGATAGATAGATCAAGTAAGTCCCATATTCCCTCCGCTGTGCAGTAAATACAGGAGCCCCTGCACATCTAGCAGCACTAAGCTATGCCTGTGCTCTTGGCACAACACTGGTCAATTTATGAATGTAATGCTTCAGGGACATTATGATTCAGGATGCGGAACTCGCAGCCTGTACACAGCCGTTTCTAATCCCACAGCACACCGCAGTAGCCAGAAGTCATTACTGGGATTTAGTTCAAAATGCAGCCCTTTTTGGCTTGGCCTGAAGCGAGGCATTATGTAATTATGCCATTATGGGAACATTATGTAGGAAACGCGAACACATTGACCAAAAACTAGACAGGAATGAAGACTCTCGTAGGGGTGGTGAATAAGAAAAGTACAGTAAATGTTATGTGGTCAGCATCTGAAGTATTGATTTGTAGGAAGGGATCTGATTATTATCCATGCTGCCACAACAGTTTTAGGGATGCACCAAAATTTTGGCCACCAAAGTGTTTGGCTAAAAACCGGCCAGAAAATCCAAGTGTACAATGTTACGCATGGTGCTGAGGAAAATGAATGTGAGGAAAAACACGTTTTTCTTCTTTTACTTGAAAAAAGTCTGAGTGGTACCAGATCAGTCAGGAGTGGGGTGGGGTGGGGTGTGGGGGTCAGTTGGCTGGAAGTGTTTCATGGTTAGAATGAGGAATATGCGATCTCTGTTCATTCTTCGTATCAAAACATGCCTAAGAACGTCCACAGAAAGCAAAGTCCCTGCTAAGACACCACCATCTGTAGCCTTAGCTTTGAATTTGGCACAAATTAGAAATACTGATATGCTGATGTGCAAAGTATAGGTAAAAATAAATATGTAATTTTTTTTTTTCATCGCTTCACTGTCACATACTGTAGCCTGTACACTGTAATAGTTTTCGTATGTTTATTTAATGCACTGTTTATCTCTTTATTGTTGACTATTTGAGGAATCATTAGCTGATTTTATTTGTTTATTACTTGTAGTTACTTTTGCATCATGGTGCAGTACTAAGACTAGATTTCCACAGACAAACGTTGATACATGTTGTGAGATCCCCACAACATAACTACCACACAAGCTCACAGTCAGTATTGGGTTCTTCTTCTATATATTTGACTGTTTTATCTGTAAACACTTTAAGCCTTTTAAAATGAACATTTAAGTGGCCATTACAGCTATAGCCTACTAAATGAGCTCAGAAGCACAAGTGCACAGGGGACAGTGTCTCTATCCCCACTTCTCCAATAAGTTTCATCCTTTAGATCCCAAATGAATCGGAGCCTTATGTAAAAGCAGTAGATATCAATAAACGGGAAAATGTATTTAGCAACGTAAATCATTAGAGCGGCAGACAGAATAAATGTTGGCACACCCACAGCTGTTTAAAAAGCTTTGACTGGCTAGTCATGTTTGTTGTGGACTAAAGTAGCTAAATTAAAAACTAGAAGCTTTAGACTCGAGTCAGTCAAGGGGTCTTCCCTTCAAACGTCCAATAGCTCACCTTCTGATTTATTTATTTGTCCACTGGTCTAGTGAAATCAATGGTTTGATATGAACACATGACTGGTTTACAACATTTTGGTTGGTCATTTCATGAAATATATTTCACAGCGTCAAGGTGCTTGCAACTGTTGAGTATCAAAGTTGCATGATGCATTTTACTATGCAACCCAAGTTTAGTTTTATGTAGATTCCAAGGACCTTTTACAGCCTGCAAAGCCAGGATACATTAGAAAACAGCTTTGATTTGTTGTACCTGCATCAGTGTCAGGTCTATAAGGGTGTAAGGGTGTTCTGTGCATCTGCTACCAAAACCATGAAGCGTGGTATGATTCTAACCTGCAGCACAGCAATGTGAGCTTGCTGTATTGGATGGCCAGGACAGGCTGGGCTAAATGTGGGCTTGGAGGAAACAGGAGGGCCATTGCGATGAAGAAGAAAAGAGGCACCGGGGACCGCAAGCCTGACTCATACACTCTCCTCACTGTAATAAATCTAATGTCGTAATGCCTCACGGAGGAAAGAAAAGAGCCAAAGAAACAACATAGGAAATGGGTAGAGGGAAAGAAAAACCCACGTGCCCCTCAAATTTAATATGTCCGCGCGTGCTCCTTTCTCCTCTTCTCTTTTTATTTTGTTCTTTCTGTGGGGAGCTGCCAGACATGCGGGAACACACACACACAAAGCCATACATACCCCTAGTGTTCCCCTGACATAAGCTATATTAAAAGCTTAGCCCACCGGCTCCGCAATGATATGTAAGCAATGAGACAAAGTGCTTTTCATTTGTCTGCGGCCATGCTGCTTGCGTTCTGTCAGAATCCCTGCTATGCGGAGCCTGTGCGTATCAGCGTGTGCAACAGGAGTGCTTTGTAGGCCGGGCACACGGTGTGTTTGTGGTGGTTGTATACACGAGACTGATGGGCTCCAGCAAAAGACCTTTGGAACTGACTGACGGTGAGGCCCAAGCTTCACTTACTAAATCAGCCACTCTAAATGGATCAAGCTGCTCAATACATAGCAAACAGTACAAGACATTCTTTCACACTGTAGGAGCTTTTCACTTGGCAGCATGCAGCAGTTAGAACCTAGCCGAGCCCCTTTCCTGCTGCTTCCAAGAGCAAAGCGGAGATGTTCAGAATTGTAAAGGGGAATTTCACAGACTTCTTAAAACCTCTGCATGGTCAAAACTCATTCAGAGAGGTTTCATGTGCAGTGACACGCTTACTGAATTGTACACAGTGGTAGTAATGGGAACCAAACGTCTGAAGAGTTTAATAAGACCAAAGCGCCTCCAAAAACTCCATAACATCATTATGAAAATGCTGCCTGATGCCCATGACATTGTTTTATGTTGATTTTTAATTATTTTCATTTGTAGTAAAAAGCTATGAGCAGGGCATTACGACAAAACTGAACTTCCCTTTATCATTACATATGTATTTATTATTGAGTGGACTTTAATGTGGCTATACTGGTGTTGCAGACGTTGAGTCAGCAATCTTCTCTACAATGAACTACAGTATATCAGACTATTCTGAATTTGTTCACTCAGCATCTGAATTATGCAGAAATTTAGAAAAAGTGGTAAACTTCAACGATTTCTTTCCTGATGAAATTCAATCTCAGCTATTTCAGAATAATCTACAATGTTTTAGAATGTTATACATTCTCTGCAACAAAATTATTTCATTATTATTATTATCCATTGATTTTAAGGTTTGGAACAGTGTGGTATACCTGAAACACTTCCAGTAAGCATGCATAGTCTGCTAGCAAAGTGCTTTCCCTGTTCTTGAGGACAGCATATACCATTTATATTCTACAGGACGCCTGTGTGAAATGTGCTATGTGGTTTAGACAGCAATAACCTTGTGCATAATGGAGCTATCTCTTCTACCAGTGCAGTATGAAACCCAGATACTCAGTTTTCAGGCTTTAAAGAAAGCCCACACAATGTATTGTTTGTTGATTGTTGCTGCAATACTGGCCTTTACCATACTGATATTTCAGAAGGCTGCAATATACAGATGAGCTTTCTGTCCAATCACAGGCCAGCCATTACAGATCAATGATAATACCAGTTAGCTAACTAATTTAGCTTTTTATTGGCCAACGAAACGTCATTAACATCCAGCGTTGCTCTGAACAAAAGCCTTAACATTAGCTGATCTGAAGGGTTGGGTGCTTTCCTAGCCAATACCGTCTTCCTCTTTAAACAGCTGAAAACATGACTTCCAGAATCCTCTTTTTCATGTCTGTCTGGAGGCAGAAGGTTGCAGAATTGTGGAAGTGGTAATTTGGAATATGTGTCTATATATTTCCAATGCTAATATTTCGTCCACAACATGGAGCACTTTCATTTCCTTGATCTTTTCATCAGTTAAAACTAGTGGCACAAACTGCTCCATATACCAACAGACATGCACACAGTAATCCACACAGTCACACTGTAAAACCGATCTTCAGTGAACATGCCTTTATGGTTAATAGAGTTCTGCTTGATAAATCTATCGAGCATCGCCTTGAGGGTGATTTCTTTGGCGCTATCTAAGTATAAGTTGCACAGGTCTGCAGTTGGCCACATTTGTAATAAAATGTCTTACTGATGTTCTATTATATGGAAGAACAGCATATGAGCAACATGGACTTTCTGTCTTCCTGAAGAAGAGCGCTGTTACATTTCCACCAGCAGATCCATATCATGGAAAACAGAATTCCCCCTTTGCTTTATGTGAAATAAAGGAAGTAATATGCAAACATTGCTGGATTTTCAAATCATTCAGTCCACTTCTCAGTCCATATGGAAATAGCGAAACAGGCTAGTTCGACTTCACTGTTTCTGTGATGTCAGAGGAAGCAACTCATTTACATACTTCCACCTGTTTAGCTCTGTCCCATTCTACTAAAGTTCTAAACTCTGAGAGCTTTTCTGAAATAAGCTCAATGAGAGACAGCCAATCAGAACACAGCTTGTTCATCATACATCAATCTTAAAGGGACAGTAGCAAAACAGCCTGTTTGATTATTTTATTTAGAAATAAAAAGAGTCATGTGAAATGAATTGTGGCTGTCTGGTACATAACAAAACACAAATGTTACGAGTGGATCTCAAAGAAACATGTAAATACTAAAAAAATTTAGTGTATGGGCCTGGCAATGACATATGGCAACTGTTATTAGGGCTGTACTTAGGGAAGCACAATCAAAATCACCCAAAAAATAAATTTAGCTGGAAAAATATATATATTTTGACAGTTAATGGAGTGAATTACCATTTTAAAGCTTTCAAAAATGCCTAACAGTGGACTTCACGAAAGATAAACTATGCAGAGCCTAGAACTAAGAAGCCTCCAAAAAGTCATTTAGTTAATATACAGAAACACTACATGGTATAAAAATGTGCCTACATGGACATGTCCATCAGGCGTACTGTAGGAGGGACCAGTGAGAGAATTAAAAGAATCGTTTTAATCAGTGATCACTTTGAACCAAGTAATCTGATCTGATAATCATCGCAGCCCTGGTTGAAATTCTTTCGGCCGTGACTTTGTTAGAGCTTTCTGATATTGAACAGGAAGCTTTATGTCCAGACCCACAGGAGACAGTGTCACAGAAAGGGCATTTCTAATGGCATGTGTCTGTTTTAAGGCACTCCTAATGCCCACTCACTCTGGGGGAAGCGTGGAGGGTTGTCATTAACGTCCGTGATCACTATGGTCACCGTGGTGGAGCCAGAGAGACCGCCCATTTGGCCTGCCATGTCTGTTGCCTTGACAACTAGCTCGTAACGGTCCTGCGTCTCCCGATCGAGATCAGCCACCGCCGTTCGAATCACTCCTGGAGAGAGAAGAGAAGAGTGAAAGACAGAGAGGCAGAAAGAGCGGTGGAGGGAAGGCAGCATGGAAAGGTCACATTAGCCACTTGTAGATGGAGGGATGCTGGGCATATTCAGCATCAAAGAGAGCACTACCAGCTCCAATTAAGACAATGATTAGACGTGAGTGCAGCTGGGCTCGGGTGAAGCTTTCAGCTAAAGCGTTACTTGAAATGATCTTATATTGTTTAAACTGTATGTCGTCCTGGAACGTGACAGACACACACAGGGACGGGCTGCACAGGACAATATACTGAAAATGGGGGCCTTCCTTTCGAACGCCATAGTGTTACACACTGGTGCTTAACAGTTTGTCCTTTAGAATTTTCTATATTTCTGCACAAATTTGATCTAAAATTTGATTTGAAGTCCTAAAAGTAAATCAAGACAACTGATATAAACAAACAAGAAAAAAATATCATTGTCAAATTCCATGTTTTTATTTTAATTAATTAATTAATTATTTTTTTTAAATCACAAGTTCTGTTTATTTGCTGAATCAACAATAAAGCCGAATAAAACATAGTAAATGTGTCAGGGCTTTTTTGTTTGTTTGTTTAATTCATGTTAACTTCATTAAATAATCAGTTTTTGGGGGATTATATAGAACCATATTCATATGGTATATTCATAACACATTCATCAGTCAGAGAAGCCATTTAAGTCCACTGTGCTATGATTGGTCAGCTCACCCACTCAACAGTCAGAGTGGCATCCTGCTACAAGTTTCATCTCCCACACTGCTGGGCCTTTCTCACAATGATATCAGTTCTGCATGGAATTCTGATCCAGAATGCAATAATGAAAGTCAGGTACAACAAGTTGGTAGATCCGGGTTTGGCTGGAGCACACTGCCTCTGGCATGTACATTATATCAGAGAAATAGATAGAAACCTCATAGATCCTCTTAACTATTACTCAGCTGGACAACACAATGACGAGTATTGCATATGTGACCTGGCAAGGAAATGTTCTGTCTCCTGTAAATAAATAAATAAAAAAGAAAACATATTTTAAAATTAATTAAAGCTCTCAGAGTAGAACCTCTGACCTGGGATCAGTTTATGCCTTCAGCATTTTAATGTCTAATAGTATTATATGGATAGACAGGATCAGTTATCTCAGTCTGAGCTGCTAAATAAATATGGGCCAACGAGCAGAAAATAGTAGGCAATGTTCTTGCCTTGGGTACATGTTGTGCCTTTCTTTCAGTACCCGAGAAAAGCTGAAAAACACACACACACACACACACATACACTATTAAATATTCAAAGAAATAAGCTATCAAATAAGTATTTAATATTTTTGGTTCTGAAACCACAGACGAAACATCAACCAACCATCTGTCCGACACACAGCATTCACAATCTAAAAGATCCTCTATGTGAGCTGTATGCCCAGACAGCCTAGGATGCCAGTCCTCTGTAACAGAGTCTGTCTCCCTGTATCTCTGTCCGTCTGTCTCTGTCTCTCTGTTCCTACACAAAACTGTGTGACTGCCTGCGAAGACCTGATAGCCACAGGCAATGTTTGTGTGGCACAACACGTCTCAGCCTGTAGTTCAGTGGTGGGACACCACAGCCGTTTCTGTCAGCCAGTGAGCACCTGGAGAAAGGCTGGGTGAAGCGAGGACTGATCGCCTGAAAACGCGGCCTTTAGTTATTCAGATAGTAAATGTTCCATCTGGAAGGCGTTTAAAGATACTGTAAGGCTCTTCAGGGATTGGCTACATATTAAATTGGCAGCTTTACGCTTGGATTTGATTCTTTCACACATTTTGACCAAATTTCAAGGAGAACTGAGAGTTGCAAAACATTCCTGATTAGAGAATTTCAGGCAAAGTAATGAGATAAATTCATCAAAAGGTTGAAAACATGAAAGAAGAAACACTACTCCTCTCCAATGTTCAAACACCACCAACTATCCCTGGGTACGGTCTGCGTATCCTCCCTGAACCTTCTAATGAGTGACACAGATCAATAACTATGGACAGAGTTCAATGATGTTTAAGGACTCGGTGGACGTTAATGGGGTCACTGGTAGGATAGGCAGCCTGTTGAAGTCAAGGACCCGTAACCTGCACTATACTAAGTCCTGTTCACCTCTAGCCCCTTTAACTGATCTCAGATCAGTCAGAAGGTGTTTGTAAGAGTTTTAAGTCTGCAGGCTAACAATCCTTTGCTCTGGCCATTCATCATTCCTGGCACTCGGGCTGACCAAATCAAGGCCCGCGGCCCCTGTAAAAGAAATCATTAAAACTTTAGCACTGTTCGTCTGGGGGATATTTGGAGGCAACAAAAGCTGAAATATGTGCAGAAGATTAGAGAGAAGACATTCCTGGTGAAAGAGAGGAGTTGTGCATGAGCCTTGGCTGGCTTTGGATCACAGTCAGAAAGAAAGATGTCAGAACGTTTCTGAAAGTGACACGGCGCGTTATGGACTTTGATATTTCTGTTCCCTTGCAAGGACGGCTGTTACCAAAGCCACTGATAGTGATGGTTTTGGCACTTAATGGGGAATTCCACAGATTGTTCGCATTTTCTGCATAATTTAAGCATTCAGATATTAACAGTCTTATTCTGAGTGGTTTAACGTGAAATGCTCTAAAGAAGCATAAGGACTCTACTGTGTTAGTAGTGATAGGAACCCAGGGCTGGGATGTCTACTACAGAAATAGTCGTATTATTTATTCATAATGTTGATGATGGTGGAAGTGTAAATCTGGGGGAAAAAGGTTTTGGCTACTGCTTTGCGTTTTAACACCCTGCATGTACTCTTCTTGCATGAGTGGAGTTTGAAACAGACATTTTACTCCAGAACCATCTCAAAACTATCTAATACAACGCATCCCACACCCGGCAGCATGCTGAAAACCATTTCATGTTCTATGTTCTGACAGGTAGCTTTTACAGCAGAGGTCCTCACACTGGTCTGCACACTATTTTTTGCTCCATCCTAATGCATGATGAGATAGGTTGGAGTAAAAACACTGACCATCTTGGTTTTTGTTTTGTTAGAGACATTAAACTTTTCCAACAACCAGATTTTCCCTATTTCTATATCAAATAAATACACGCATTTTAGTATGGAAACACAGTGTCTTTGAATGCAATACAATACATGGCAGCCAATCAGAACAGAGCTCATATGCCTTAAAGGTCACATCCTGACAGTCTTCCCTGGGACGGATGGGATCTTCCAGTAAGAGAATGCAACATGACACACTACAAATGCCTGACATTGGTTGGAAGAGCATAACTAAGACTTCCAAGTGCTACCCTGCCCCCCTAATTCCCCAACTGAGCATCTGTGGGACCACCTCGATCATCATGTTTGCTCTATGGATCCTCTCCCACACACCCTCCAGCTGTGGGATGCCCTGCAGTCAACATGGCTCCATATACCTGTGTCAACCTACCAGGACCTTACCGAGTTACTCCCAACAGTCTAGCTGCTGTCTGTGCCGCACACGGCGATTACTCTGCTTATCTGACTCGACTGTGTATGGTGTACAACCCCGGCAGAACACAGTATAATTGGACAGGCACTTCGTTTTAAGCTCTGAACAGTCAGAGTTCACTTTAATAATCACTCTGAAGGATTGCTGAGGTTATGAGCTCTTTGTATGAGTGATATGGTGTTATGACACAAACAGAAATCAAATTTGCACATTTGCAGTGATTTCGGCAAAGGTATTCAGCCCACCCACTACAACACCGGGTTTGGACTGGTAGACTGCAGCAAGATGCCTAGAGCTACAATGTGTATTCAGTGCAGAATTCCCACTGCACTAGTCATTTAGTCCAAAACCAGAGATGGGTAACATGGAAAACGTGTTGTGCTAAATGTTTGAATAAAGTAAAATTCCAAACATGATAATTAACAGAAAAGGAGAAACACTATTAATTACTGTTACATTCACAGTAAATAAAGGCAGTTTAGAGCTGACGTGAACGTGGTGTTGCATTGCTAAAAGAATCAGGAGAAGAGAACTGTCTCAGCACTGCTGCCGGAATCAGAGTGTCTGTTGGCCTTCCTGTTCTGGAAATAAAAAAAAAATCTGTAGTGCTTCTTTTTAAAGTTACTACCACTTTATGAAAGTGCTTGCAGACTGCCTATTGTTGTGGTGCAGCAGCTTTAAAACCGTTTTCAAATTATGGACACGTCACCCTTCCTTATTTTTTTTGAGACAGTACTGTGCTGAGACCACTGTTTTATGTATTTGTTCCAGTCAAAATAGATCTTAACTATTGCCTAATTTATTGTATGATGATGATGTATGATGTATTGCCTTATTTATTGTTCAGGGTCAGTAAAAATCAGTTGCTGCTGCTAAAAAGTTCCTACAAAATGGTAAACTTGCAGGAGAGCTGTTGTAAAAGAACAATTCATTGTTTTTTCAAAAAATCTCCAGGGTTATTTGTCCATACCTCCAGAGTTCGTTCCTAGAAGAAGGCTGCGTTTCTGCTCTTCAAAATCCACTCACTCCCAGTTTAACACAGCTGAGATCTGGTCAGCTTGTTGTTCTGAGGGCACCAGCAGCTTCTTTGATTAATGCATCTATCCCCTTTTCTCAGTGAGGAGCATCTTGCCAGCTATGCATCATTTTAGACTTCCCCTTAGCATCTAGTTGTTTTCTCACAGTGGAGGGCTGGACAGAAACACCTGTGGATGTTTTCAGGTGTGCTTGTTCTCCTCTCCCTCTCTCAAAAATGAGAGCTTTAAGTGCTGTTTATCTGATGAGGGCAGTTTTGCTGGTCTTTTATTTTTTTTTTCCACAATTATTATAATTATTATAATTATAATTATTACACAATTTATAATTAATCTCTGCTCAAAAATCTTCGTTTTCCATTATAGATGCTTAAAAAAATTGCTTGTGTGAATATTAATAGGGAAACATAACGCCAGGAAACTTGTGTTGGGAGTACACAGCTGTAGCAGGCTGGATTTTAGTCTGGAAGGATGGAGTTAAACTTGCTGGAGTAAAATATGGACCAAATAAGTATTTATTTGAAAAAAGGCTTCCTGCTTTTTTGACACTGAAAATGGATAACTTGTTCCTAATGACTGTATTGACTAGAAACCATATACATGAAAAGGTGGTCTCTGATGAAAAGGTGGGCCCAGAGCTGTACATGTTCATTCCTTGTGGTCCAGGTCACATATACTGGTTAGATACTGTAACCTTTATCACTTCAGCCTCCTGCTCAAGTAAGAGTCGCTAAAGCATCAACATTACTGATAAAAGCTTTAATTAACAAATAGAAGTAATATCAATATAGGTTTAAGCATTGTCCATTTCAGTCGAAGCATAAGCCTAGTCTTTGTTCTGAACATCAGCAATAGGAGTACAGCACTGACACTGGCACTGACACAGAACTGAACTCACTGCTTTAATGCTAGTGAGTTCAGTTCTGGTTATCATATGCTCTTTCCTGCAGATTATAGTCTCGGTTATTTTCTCAAGACGCTTTGAAGAAAATCTTCCCTAATGCTAAAGCTAAGCCTTTCAATTAATGTCTAATGCTCGACATTATGAAATGGGCAGTGAGAATGTAAGATGACAGATGAATATGAAACATGAGGGAGAAAAAAAAGCTTCATTAAGCGCAGGGCTCAAAGGAGCGGACTGAAAATCACTTTCAGTAGGTGTGTTATTGTAGTAGGCTGAATGTCTGTGGCAGTGAGAGCAGGGTGCTTATCAGTATCCAGCGCAGGTGTTCTTACCAGTCTGTCTGTCAACTGTGAAGAACTTCTCTCCATCCAGAACACTGTAGACTATCCTGGCACTGCTGCCATAGGTGGGGTCGTCTGCGTCTGAGGCCATCACTTTCATTACTGAAGTACCTACAAGAAGAGCATTAATACTTGATGAGTACAAACATAATCGACCTGCCCATGCTTTGACCGCTATCATGTCACAGCATCTGTTGCATGGCTGGGAAGGCTGTACAGAATGTTGACCTCCATCCCATTCAATCTAATGTCAAATCATAAGAGTCCCTATACCTTGCTACTGAGCTGGTCTGTGTTGTTTTAGCTAATTGAAACTGGAAAGCTAGAAATAATAGATTTTGTCACTATACTAACATTAGCTTGGTTACATGACATACAGTATGTTTGCAGGAGGTAAGGCTATGTTGTTTCTGTCCAAAGTAGAATGTATCTTCATTTTTGTCAATTTTTAATTTATGCACCATTTTCATAGTTTTTTTGTGATTTTGAACACAGAGGAATTTGTCTTCCACATTTAACCCATATGTAAAGTGAAACAGTGAGCACACTTGCCCATAGCGGTGGGCAGCCCTACCCACAGCACCCGGGGAGCATTTGGGGGTTAGGACCTCACCTCAGTCATTATTGTCGGTTTGGGGAATTGAACCGGCAACCTTCCAGTCACAAGGCTGGTTCCCTGACCTTCAGCCCATGACTGTTCTATTTGACTGTTGCCATTTGAACATAGCAGCTGTCATTCACATTGTGTAAAAGTTCCATGATGACTGGATGAAACGGCCCAGAATTGCTTAGAAAAGTATTGATCTATTGACTTCCACTCAAGTTCTATTAGGATTTTGCCCTCTCCTATCAAGTTACCATTTTTCAGTTAATGAGAAAAAACTGCTTCTTTAAATCTGCCAGCAGAGGAGTTAATGTTGTGTCCAAGTCAATGACTACATTATCAAGCTCAGTATGTAGAACTGTAGCTTCTTATGCGCCACCTCGTTTCCTATCCCTGTATAAAAGATGCACAAGGCTCTCTTTCTTGTTCAGCGTACTGAAATGTTTTTATTGTTCGGTTAAGCATTTATAATGGTTTTGTTTAAACAGAGTAATGATGAAATGCATCTGATGTGACTTTATTATTATTAATGTGTCATATTCTGCATATTGTAGTTTCTAAATCCAAGTGAAAGTCTACACATTCCTGGCTTTGTAAGGTTACATGCTTTGCATAGCACAGCAACACTGAGAAATCACATGATTAATGGAGAACAGCAGAAATAGACTCTGTTTTGTGTCCATATTTCGGTCCTTTCAGCTATGCTAACTCATCTTACAGTCACATGATCATGACAGGCTTGTGGGTCGGACAATGATGAGTCCACCATCACCCAAAACTTTGAGCTCCACCTTCACAAAATGTTGAATTGGCTTAGAAAATGGCATAATCGGTTTGGACCCACAGGCATTTAGCCCATTACTACCCATAGGGCCCTCTCAACCTAACTTTTTAGAAGCTTGTTGCTGTTCAGGGAACCAACCTGCCTTTGCACCAATTTTATAAGACCCCAGGAACGTCAAACGATACACCATGAATGTAAACAAATTAAAACAGTTTTTTTAGTACATTATTTTATTACATAATTTTGTAAATTATTAAAGACAGCTTTGTTGGATTGTGAGTGAATTTATTCTTCGCCGTTTTCCTTCCCTGAGTCGTCTGAATGCGCGTCTCGGCAAGCCCCAGGCTTCTGGAGCAAAGCACATATTTACATTTAGTCACACGTTTTAACTAAAGCAAAGCTACCAGCCTTTAAAGCTTAATGGCCCAGAGACTTGCGGTAGGAGTACAAGTAGAAGGGGAGCATGTTGCTCTCAAAAAAAAAAAAAGCCTTTTTATCGTGTGGCGGATGGAGAGAGATAAATAGCGGTTCTGTTCATGCAGGATGTGGAGCAAGAGTGGCACTCAAGGACAGAGCAGAGGGCTCTACCCAGGGGCGCCTGGTCAGCAGGTAATTGCTGACAGCTGGTGGTGTCCAAGAAAGGTCAGCGTCGCAGGCTGTCTCCCGGAGACCTGTCATGCTACTGTCCAGCCACACAATAGTGCTATGCTAATTAGGCTAATTAAAGGGAAGTGTCAGAGTCCTGTTTGTCTCCTGTCACCAAAGAGGGTTCCCGGGGGGAGGGGGTGGAGGTGGGGTAGAGAACAGGACATTGTTTTAACATTAAAGTCAGTGAACCATTTTTGCCTCAATCTGTCAGTGTGATCTGGAGGTGTTGTAGAGTTCTCTCTTTCTGCTCTGCCTCCTGTCCTCAGGCTGGAATCTGCCATGAAAGATGCAGAGTAAACTGTGAAAACCACTATAAACATCAAACACTCCATTAAAACTCGTATACTTTGGCCTTTTTTATACATGTTCCTCTTCTGAAGTTCAGACTCAGTCAAGACGTTTGTCTAATAAGGCTATTACGGAATATTGGGAATCAATTTTGGGACCTAATTACAAAATAGTCGCAGCAGTTAGCAGGGATGCCCAGAGATTACAGGTCCTTGAATGTTTGACCATACACTGACCAATACTAACTCTATCGAGCTTAAATATTTAATCAACAAACCAATAGAAATGTCATATCTATGGAAAGAATATCACACACGAATAATAATAATATCTACAGATACATTCATAGAACACTTTTCATACCAGTGGCAGCTTCAAGCACTAATGCTTCATCTTTAAAACTGCCATGTACAAATTGTCTAGTTCATTCTATTGGTATTCTCTACTGGTGCAGTCCTGCAAAGCACAGGTTAAAGCACCCCCTGCAACAGTAAGCCGCCATTCGGTATTCACGTATAGTGCTGGGTGTTACTGTCCTCTGTAACCTGTAACCCTCTGCTCATAAAATATTTTGTTGATTTTCCCAGCAAAAATATTTTCATACGTGAATGCCAATATACTATATTATACCATACTAATACCAAGCTAATATAGTTCATTTCAGGTATTTATTAAACTTTTTAAAATTTCATTAAAAAATATGATTAAATAATTTTATTAAATGTACCGTAACTTTTTCATGGTACTTTTGCTTCCAGTTTGTTAACTCTTTAAAATTGGGAAATCTGCCAGAAAAAAAAATAAAAACAGAAATATCTCCAAACACATCAGCTCATAAACCTTTTAGAAGAAAAAGCAGTTACATTTAAAAGATTCAGAACCAGAACCGAGCAAAACAGAGAAGCTCCCAGCTGCAACAACGCAGCAGGATATGTAGGCCTATGGAAGATGGAGAAGAACATTAGCAACAGACTTTCTCCAAATGGTATGTTTATTCGTTCTCCAGTGAATTAAAGAGAACTGCTCAGGTCCGGCCCGAGGGAGCAGCTGCCTAGCTAGCTAATCCTAGCTATACAGGCACAGTGTAACCGTTTGCCTCTTACTTTGCATTTTTAAACTGAGCTGGTGGCTTGGTTTTTGGTTTTGACTGTGTAGAAATTGAGGAATATGTCAAAGTAAAGAAAATCAGAGTGAATTTATACAGACTGAAACCGAATGGGATGTTTGTTAGAGGTTTATGCCTGTTAATTTAAGCAAGTGTTCAGGAAACCGCTGCAGTGTACAGTGTCACTACTAATGCATTATTAATTGAGTAATCAGCCTGTTTTAAATCTTACTCAAGTTATATCTGTTCTTTCATAAACAGAATTTATTAAACGGCAACAAACTCTGTACAGCCTTTCAGGGATTCTAAACTACTTGGTTAGAAACTAGGAAGCCTTATATAGTCATCCTATTCTTCACCAGTTCACAGAAAGATGTGGACTAGTGAGATTCTGAGAGTCCACATCACTCTCAGAACACACATTCATGTGTCATGTATTTTAAGCCTTTGCTTTTTTAGGTTTGTGGTTATAGATTATTTCCAGTGACGTAATTCCAGCGTGTTTTCTCATTGTGTGATTGTGGATTTGCAAAAAAGCAACCCCGAGGGACTTTCAGTACTCTTCCCACCCCTGACTTGTATATGGTGGTATGCAAAGTTTAGGGCACCCTCGATCAAATCAGTTACTGTATATCCCATTTGCTGAGTGCTTCAAATTTATTTCAAAATACATATAAAAAAGAATAAATTAATAAATATATCATCTCGCTTCTGGAAACATCATTTCTGTCTGGACAAGCTCCCTTTGATGTAATTATAATGGAAGTAAAGGAGAGTAGACCAGTGTTCCCATAGGCCTACATATCCTGCTGCGTTTCCTCTCACGCTTCGTGCACAGACACACACGCACACACGTTTAATTGGCCAGGATGCATGATACGAGTGATTTAGCCTGGTGAAATCAACCCACCTAAAGATATCAAACAAGTTTATGATGTAACAACATAACGCACCAGATACTCAAATAAACTGAATAAGTAAGTATGTGTAAGGCTTGTAGGATGGCACCACATGGCATGGTATTTTTTTGACTGAAGATACAGCACCCCATCAATGAGGCTGGTCATTGTATGATACATTATATGACACAAGCGTGAGAGTTATAGTAATAAATTATATTTCAGAGTTCAGATTTAAATAGTGCAGCAGGCTTGAGGCACTACAACAAAGCTGAGGCATGATTTAAGGTGGAACAGAAATTTCAAAAAAGAACCTGGCAGATGAGAAAATAAGTGGACTCATCATCTAAAGAAGAGTTGCACCCAGACAGAAGTGTGGGATTGCAGTGCTATTGGGGAGGAAGATAAAGGTTACCAGGAACAATAAATGATGATAAATGTAGACTGATATTTACCATATTTATTAAGTTACACATACAGAAGCAGTGTCTCCCAGTATGGTGTAGCCCCAGGGCGTACAAGCAGGTTAAAGCCCCCCTGGATCTACCACCCCGGAGAGTTCAGATCCGACACACCATATTTAGATGCCCCTGTATTACATGTTTGACTAGGGTTGAAGCTGCCCTCTGTGAAGACCAGGATTAAGCACCCCATCCCCAGGAGTATATGCGCTCCCCAGTTTGCAAACCATGGAATCTTGGAACCACAGAAACAAAGGTCCAGCAGGTGCACTAATTTAAATTTGACTATCCTCTGATATCAAAATACTGCGGTTATGAATTTTATCAAAACCACCAAGTACGACTGACAGAAATCATTCTTTCATGCTTTCAAAAGTTGGGCCAAATCCTTCTTCATACGGATCTTCAAACATCATGAGCGGAGTCCATTGTCAGTGGTTGGATCGCGTTAAAGCTCATCCGTATCGCATTCAAAACCGGATCATGTAAGATTGCATTTTCCTTCCTGCCCTCAGGAAACAGAGGATTGTTAATGCATCAGCACCTGACTGGGAGCTAGAAATGGAGAAGTCGAGCCTTTCATGGGATTACTTCCTTATCTTAATTTTCCGGAGGTCATAATCAGAGTGACGCTCAGCTGTTCGCCAGCTCGCCACACGTCAGGTAACGCCACCGGTGAGGAAACTATATAAATGCAAATGCTACTTTATTGTGTTTATACTTAGGCAGGAAAGGGAGGCAGAAACGTCTTCTCTTATTAATGCATTGCTGCGGATTCCCTAAGAAGTCATTACTTACTAGTTTGTGTGTCCTAAGCAGATTTTTTGGTGACTCAAGGGAATTCACAAGAGGAATGCAAAAGAGGAATTACTGGAGTCTTAAGACATGCAGAATTTAAGAGCAGAGTGTTCGTCCAGGAGCTAGTGGACTACTTGACTATGCTCCTGGATACAGAACGAAGTGAAGCCTGTGCCCAAAATCCGTAGAATGTGGGGAATTTATGTTTGATTTCACTCTGTGTTCTGCTGCAGTGCAAATATTGTTCCAGAGGTAAAACACATTTCCCTCGGCTTGTTTGCACACACTGCTCCTGCTCCTCTTTCCCCCGGTACGACTGCTGTAGCCCATATCTAGCCCTCGCTCATATATTCTATATAACTACCATCCACAGGCTGGGTAAGCAAATAAACCTACATACATCACCTTTATTATGTTTTCATTACTCTGCTGCTTCTAAATAACTCAACGAGTATAAAACCAGGACTGCAAACTACAAGTATCAAAAGTTCCTTCGTACCGCTGCACTGGGAACGCAAGGGAAAGTCAGTCGTAGACCATTTCTGTCTTTGAATCCACTTATATTCTGCAGTCTAACGTTCTTCACAGAGAAAGTATAATTCAGTTTAAATACTCCTGTATTTATACTCCAATGCATATGTAATTTCATAAAATCCCTCAGTCCCCTTTCTAGGTCCACCACTGGCTTGCTGTTTGTCCAGAGACATTTGTATGATCACAGCAGGATGAAAAGCTAAGCTAAAGTCAATAAATGCAGCACAGCACAGGGGTCCGGCACAACAGAGCCCAGTGTTAACCAGAAAGAAGGGATATGAGTGATACAGTGAGCAGAGGCGGGAGCAGGTGACTCCCTGAGTGAGAAAATAGGACATGGGGGCCTGCGGCTGCAATCTCTACCACATCAGCCGAGCACAGCGGACGTGACCTCTTCACCTCAAGGTCCTCTCCACCTCTCAGCAGTACTGGCTCTTTAACACCAGGGGTGGAAGTTGATTAAACAGGAATTCTGCTGGGTGACCCCAGGGGGTCGTCCTTTTCTCATGGCAGAGTTGTCAGGGATTGGCCAGGATAGGCGCGGTCATAAAGTGCCCAGTGTGATTCATAAAAAGGCAGCGCTGGAGCTCATGTGGTCTCACCTTTTCCCTTGCCTATATAATCAGAGTTCAGTTTAACAGATCTGTAGTTAAGGCTCTTGAACTGCTTTTGAACTGGGGAACAAACGTGTTCTAGGTGCTGATCCAGAGCCCAAAACTCTCATAGATTATCACATGTCAGAGTCAAGGAGCTACACATATAATGAGATGCCAGTTTATTAGGAGCACCTGAATAACTGTATCTATTTTATCATTAACTGATACCATGTATGTGCACCATTCTATAGGTGTACTGTTAGAGACTACAGCTCTCATGTTGCTGTGTTACATATCAACCATCCATCAAGAGAAACTGACCACCACAGGACCACTGCTGACCAGATATTCTGTGGTTGGTGTCATTCACATGTTGAGAAAAATCACTATCCAAGAAATGTCCCAATACAGCCCTAACATGTGTTTGTTATAGAGATATGATTTTAAATTTTACACATGCAAGGGGAATCAACGAAGTAGGCGTGTCTAATCAGAATCAGTTTTATTATCATTTGTGTTGAGTTATGAAGGAAATGTACAGCTTTATAAGGCCGTAATATGGGAAATCTAATCATCTAATACAGATACACAAACTGCGTCAATAAAGAGACATCAAGGCATCAAGACATCAAAGTTGCATTTACCAAAATACATTTATGCATCTCTCTTTCTCCCTTTCCCCCTCTCTCTATTCCCCCTCTCTCTCTACCCCTCCCCCTCTCTCCTGCTCTTTTTAAACTACTTTATGAAACTAAATGCATTGATTATTCTCTGCTTTATAAATGCGTTTACTTGTACACATGTAAATTATCACTAACAGTAACAGTCATTTTACTTAAATAGGTCCTTCTGTCCTCCTTCCACCTCTTTAGATCACCCTTCATTTATTTAATTTATCGTCAAAATAGCTACATAATACAAGTTATTCATTTTTTACTAGGGGGAGAAGAGGAGGAGAAAGTCAAATATACACTTCATAGATTGAGAAGAGCTGCTACAGTACAAAGCAGATGTTGATGATGGGCTAAAAGGAGTGCCTGTATTTGGACATACCAAAGACGGGATGGAAGTAACCTGATTGCATGCGGTCATACGGGTCTACGAGCTGTGGGTAAAATCCCAGTCTACAGGAAATTCTCCCCAGAATTGTCCCAGGGAAGGCTGCACCAAACCTGGCCCAACAGAGCGATTCTTTCATGCAAGAGTGTCTGAACACTGATGTGGCCAACATCCAGAAACTTGAATCACAGCTGTTATTCGTGCTTGAGGAGTTAATACATGCGATTGAGGATGTTTTAGTCATGGGTGACTCATTAATATCATAAGATTATTAGTTATTCAGTTTAAATGTATGTTTTCGGGGTAGCACTTCACTCAAACCCTGCTACATAATATTGACATAACAGTGCTATAAGCATGGCATTGGAGAAGACAAACGTTGTCCTGATTTGCCATGACAGATTTTGCTCAATAATATAACAGTGTCAGTTTACCATTAATGGTATTTGTCATTCAGATGCTATAATGTTTGACATCATTACAGCTTATGTCACATGCTAATAACTAATAGTCTGCAGTCATGACAACAAAAAATACAGCATCAGTCATAGCAAATACTGATCAAGGTAACATCACACTCATCATGTTAATTATTCAGGACAACCCAGAACAGCATAAGATCTGTCTGTTCCCTCCCCCCATCCCTTTTCCCTGATGCTGAAAAATGATCAGCTAGTGCGTGATGGTCATGTTGACAGGTAACTGTCAACAAAGGAAAAGTGGCCTCTGACTTTTGCACAATACTGTTTGTGTATCTTATAAATAGGTACATCTGTCTATAATCCCCGACATGTGAAACCGATCACAGGTCAGAAGGCTCCTGAAATGCCAAGGGGAGCGAACCAAAGGTTATTGATAACAAGGCTTCCTTCAAATAGGTTAATAGACTGTGGTCATTAGCATAAACAACCAACCTGCCAGCAGCCGAGGGCCTGCACTGTAAATAAGCCATGAAAAATGCATATGCAGAGATATGACTAGACATGAAATCTCTAATGTGAAATTAATTTTAATGCTTCCAGCCCTATGGAAGACAAGGTTTCAGACGCTAGCATGCTTTCTTACCCCATAGTGCCAGCCAGATTTATGCACAGATGTATTTAATGGTGTCAACAAAATCTGTTTCGAGCTGCAGTTGACGGCTCTGGGGGGAAGGAAGATGGTTCAATTACGGCATGCAGGGAGGCCAGAGGAGGGTGCCTAGTGCGAGACACTAGACTGACAGCTATTTAAGAGCTAGCGTCATAAAGGAGATTTGTGTTGCTCTCTGCTACGGTGACACTACAAGCAGGCAGCAAGGCTCTCTCTCTCTGTCTTTCTCTCTCTCTCTCTGTCTCTCTCTCTCGCTCTCTTTCTCTTTCTTTTTCCCTCCCTCCCTCCCCCTCTCCTCCTTTCGGCCTGTCCTAATCACCCGGTCTGAGCACTTCCTCGCAAATGTCTGTGCATTATGGATCATTTAGTGTGGCCATAAAAGCTGAGGTGTTTTCACATGAAAAGTTATTTTGCCGCCACTTCCGCCATGATTCATTCTTCACAGGCCGGCATGAAAATGGAGGGCTGGTGGGATGAAAGATAAGGGAAGAAAGGATGGAAGGAAGAAAAAAGGAAAAGAGGGCTGGAAGGGGAAAAAATGTCATGTCATAAAAGTCAATGGTGTGCTCACTGAGATTCCGAATGAACTCCTACGCGAACTAAGCTGTGACGGGGACGGCAGCTATCAGTATGGACTTTAACAGTGGCAGTAATTCTTTCACGGCTCAGTACCATCTTTTTTTTTTTTTTTTTAAGCAACCAACAACAAACGAGCTTTTCCAACAGCAGACACTAATAACTTCCACTATTGTACATTCAGACACTAATAAACGCAATACGTTACTATTATGCTGAAATAAAAGTCCGCCTGAGTGGTCTCTCTCATTTTATACTCTCTGGTATGTGGGAACAGAAACTCAATTACATTCACAGCCACTCAACCTCCTTTAACAATCGCTTGCTTATCATAACGTGATAAAAATTTAAGTCATCATATCTAACCGGGGCTTAGTAACCTGATAGTAAACTGATCTGGATAGTTTCTCACATGCAGTTTGTAGAAGTTGTGTGGATGTTAAACCATGTTGGTGTTTACAAATAGATACGGGTGGATACTGTTTGTGGCATCCTGCTTTGGGGGGGTGAGGCCATAGAAAGTGGTTCTCGGAAGGTGCCATGCTCCCGATTAAAAAGACACATATTGCTGATGTCTGTGTCGAAGTAGTTTAGTAGGGGAGTGTTGGGAAAGTACGGATGTCCCAATCAAGTTTTTTTGCTCCAGTCAAAGTCATTTAATGTCTCTCCTGATATCGAGTTGTCATCCAGACCCTGCGTTTTCCAAGACAATACTGATCCAGAGTGCACACTCCAGCACATACAGTTAAAATCAACTCAATGTGTATGCTTGGCAACAGAATGGCTCTCCAGTGCATTAAGAAATAAATTGTCTGCCTCCATTAATTTGTATACTGACTGTTATGGAGCAACACACTACCTGTTATGTCTAATAGCCTTGTTTATAAACATGGATGGTTGTGAACTTTGTAAAGCTGTGCCAGAGCCATATCTGAAATGTATTGTCGAGAGAATAGGACAGGCTCTTAACCCTGAACCTGGAGGCACCCTACCCGGCACATTTTAGAGTTTTCACTGCTCCCAGCACACATGATTCAGCTTATCAGCTGCAGGGTGGGTGTTAAAGCAGGGAACCCACTGAAATGCCCAGGGCAGGGTGCCTCCAGGACCATGGGTTGAGCAAACAGTGGGGTAGGACATGTCATGACTCCAAATGCTTCAAAGGTGCCAAATGCCTGTATTTTCTAGTACAGAGCAATGAATTCAGTTACGCTCTCTATAATCTTTTTGGCCATGTTGCTGTTTGGGGAGATTTCTCTTGTCTTAAAAAGTTTCCTTTAGAAGGGTCTTGCTTCGGCCGGAGCGTTTACTTGTGTTACCGGAGTTACCCAAGTTAACCCAATGTCTTCAGTTAAGTGGTTATCTCCTTAAGTGCTGTATTTAATTGGTAGTATCGAACTCAGGTCTGTTACCACCTCCTAATGAAATTCTTGCTTTGCAGACATTACATTAGGCTGGTTTTGTTGTCCAGTTTAAAACATTTCCACACCGCAGGCATTTTTTGGCCGCGCTGTGCCACACGCTGTCCTCTCTTTTATGATAGCTGTGTGATTGCTGCCATAAAACAAAGAATCAGTCTTAGGTTTGGGCTGGTTAAAGCCCATACCAATCCTTTAAAAATGGCTGGATAGGCCCTGATACTCTTTAACTCCCCTTTAGAGGAGAGTGGACGTCGCACCTTCTTAAATACTTAAATATGGCTATTTTCTTTTTTCCTTTTTTTTTGCACAGGTCATCATGTTTTTCCCAACATGTTAAGTTCAGTAAATATACAGAACTGTGCATTGCACTTTTGTGTGTGTTCATCTTTTCTTACTTGGCACCTCAGGCAAACATGTTATTTGCCCAGGGGTACCAAAACTTTTGCACTCTACTGTGTAACTCTACAGAAATGAATGTTATATTTCTTCTTATAACAGCATGTTTAGTCACAATTTCTACCTTTCATAAGGTATCAGCGTCGGTATCTTCACCCACATATACGAACATGAAGAATCCTGGCCCGAAATTCCCATATCAGTGCATCCCTAATTACAACAGAACGGCCCAGTGAATCAGTAATGAACCCACTTCCTATGGATTATCCTACAGATTCCCCTTGATCTACTGAAATGGTTTGTCTGTGGCTCTCCCTCCTCAGTGATAAATAAAGCATTGGGACACAGTGAGCATTGTCAATCAGCACAGATGGTATCGGATTGGAAGCCAGACTGCGAAGGCACGGCCTGCCTGACCCAACCTGTCTGCCAGTGGCTAAGGTCCTGAAACCCAGTGCATCAATCACACCTTCACACCACAGCCATCCATCAAGTGCTGCTTCTGTCAGTTTGGACTGCCCTTTACCGGCACTGTACGGAGATGTTATACACACACAGGCAGGAATACAGATACATATGCTGCCTAGCAAAGCCCATATAACAGTACAGTTTTTTTTTTTTTTTCAAATATGTCATAGCTTCGCTGTATTTTATGACATTCAAGGAGGTCATATCCCACATTGTTCAGATATATTTATGTCGTAATATGCATCTGCTACTGTGCCTGTGAGCTGTGTTCTGATTGGCTTCCCTGAGGCCCTGTGCCTTAATAAAAAAGTGGTTTGGGCTGAAACACTGCTTATAGCTTCAGCCTGAATGGGCATTTCTATAGCCCAAATAAGCACATATATGTAGATATACTGACCTGTTGTTGATATAATTTGTTGATATAATGCTTATTGACTATATACAAACTAAAAGTAAATGTACATATTTAGTACATATATATACATTTTTATTATTATTTTTATTATTATTATTATCATTATTATTATATCGTGTCCCTTCTTCTTTTTCTTATTACAGCTTCCAGTCTTTTCAAAGCACTCACTTTCTGTTGTTTGAAGTATTCTGGAGCCACACCCTTATAGCGTTGTAGTGTCTTCTCGCAGTGGATTGACGGACAGAAACACCTGTGGATGTTTTCAGATCTAAAGGAAGAGTGGAGCTTGATTTTCTCCTCTCTCTCAAAGATGAAAGCCTTAATTGATGTTTATCCGATGGTGAAAGTTGTTAGGAGTCCCATTTCCTCTGTATCTTATAATCAGTTTTGCACCTCAGTTTTGAAAGCTCCTCTGTTTTCGAACTATTTTATTTTCCCCAACCTTATGCAAGATGTATTTAAGATATCTCCTGAAATATCTGCTAGAAATCTCTAGAAATATCTCCTGAAAGCTGGCCTAGCTCACTCCCCTACCTACCTACCAACACACTATCCCACCGACACACAAAGCTACAATCAGCCAGACAGAGGCCCACACATAGAGATAGAGTCGCACATGCTGACAGAAGAAATGCAGATAAACAGACAGAACAGAACACACGCTGATCCTCACAGTATGATTTCTTTTGAAAACCAGGCTGAAAGCGCAAGTCAAAATCAGCATAAAGGGAAACATCATAAAGCTGAAGCCACACACTGCTACAAGACTGTGATGGCTGTTTCAGACAATTTTGATCTGTGCGTTCTCCTGTACGTGTGTGGTGTGGCCTTGGCAGCATTATGAGTTGGTGTTGCTTTCTTTCAGAACCCAGCCACATGACTCTGTCTGCAACCACACTGTATCAAGCAGACCCACGTCAACGAAGGGCTGCAGACGTATGTGTACAACCATGCTATTATTTTTGCATGCAATGCAAGATTTTCAAACCTACAAGCAAAGCAAGCACGCTGTAACCTAAATATTTAAAATATTACTTTGGCTGGCGCAGCCCGAAATAGGAAAGAGATGCATCTTTTTTTTTAATTATTCAAGAGTTAGCCTGGCTAAAACAAACAAGACCAACTTGTAAAAAAACTGAAAGCCTTCATATGTTACTCTCTTCATGGAAAAAATGTTCAGGACAACAAGAACCTCTCGTTGGAGTTAAAAAAAAACACAAGAAAGGACAGCATTTAAAAGACTACATCACACATACATAGGGTCATTATAACATGACATAAACCTTCAGAAACATTTATCGAGGCAGCCAATGTGAAATTTTTACTTTAAGGAAACTTATAGAAAGATAGACTTTATTGATCCCAGAGGGATCCCAGAGGGAAATTCAAGGACGGAGCTACTGGAACAGGCAGCCACTTACGTCGGCGCCGTAAGTACTAAGTAGTACTAATATTTATAATGTTTATATCGTTGCTGTCCAAAGAAAAACATGTATCTCCATTTTTGTTAATTTTTACTTTTATGCCTCATTTGATCACATGAGCTGCTATTTACCCTGTGTAGGAATTTCACAAAGAACGGACCAACAGAAATGACCCAAAACTGCTTGGAAAGACGTCTGGTTCCCTTGACTTCCATTCAAATGAAATGAGGTTTTTGGCCTCTCTTGTCAAGTTGCTTTTTTGGAGATACCGTTTTTTTATTTGGTCAGCAACGATATGGTGATGTATGTTAATTTATTCTGATGTTGGGACATAGGTCTATGTCATCTGTCATGAAGGGCCTATGCAGGTAGCCTTACGAATGCCAACTAACAATGAAGTGTGCAGTAAAGACTATTCTGCTATTCTTCATAAACATCCATCAGTGTAATCTTAAATCTAGCAATATACATCCACAAGCCAAAATATTAGGACCCTCTATGGTGTTGGTTCTCTATGTGCCATCAAACAGCTCCAAGGCATGGATACAAGACATGTGAAGGAACCACTGCAGAGTAGATTTGTAGTTCCAGCGCTTCCAGACATCTGGAGACCAGGGCAACACCCTGAACTCTTCATGTTCCTCATACTATTCCCGAGCAGTGTGTGCAGGGCACACTCTCAAATATAAAGGAGCGTTCACAGTGTAGCGCACTTTCTTTCTCCACCAGCTTGTCTTTCTTCCTCAGTGTATCCTGGTGCAATCACTTCCCCAGGCACACATGGACTCAATGGACCAGGGGTCTTTCTTCCCTTGCTCCAAGGTCCAGTTCTGGGAATTGCATGCCCAGCAGGTAGCTTCGATGGTGGACAGGGATTAGTATGGCCTATGCAGCCGGGTGTGTTGTGGCACATTTGTCTTGCAGCCATCATTAAAAATTTCTGTGACTCGTGCCACAGTAGCCCTTCTTACAGTGTTGACCAGATAGGAAAGACTTTGTTGCCCTCAAGCATCAATAGCCTTGGATGCCCTATACCTTGTTGCAAGTTTGTGGTTTGTCTCTTTTTTGACAGGGAGACCCCAGAAGTAGAGGTGGGAATCAGCTAAGGCTGCATGATATGATATTATTGGGTCACGATACAATGTTACTGCCATTTAAAATATTGTGCTAAGTACTGAAATCTACTTATCTACTAATGTGTTCATATATATATATATATATATATATATATATATATATATATATATATATATATATATTCATTATCTTTTTAAACTACAAATATTGTCCCCAAAGCATAACAAAAATTTTTTATTGTTTAAGAGGTTCATCTGACAGTAAAATGGGATAGTCAAGTAGAGACTAATAAAAAAATACATAAATAAATATAATAAAATACTGATACATGCTGTTTCTGTATAGATACAATACTGTCACGCAAAAAAATGCAATTCTATACGTTATTGATTTTTACCCCCTCCCTAGCCACAAGCCTTCCCATTCTGAAGATGTTTGAACCCAGTTGTCTGGCCACAACTATTTGGCCTTTGCCAAAGTGACTTACTGTATAATATGGTTATGTAGTTTTGAGATAATCAAAGTTACTGGCTTCATCAGCGAGTGGCCATAATGTCTTTGGCTTATCAGTGTACCTGTCTTTCATCTATGCGCATCTTCGAGTACTCACACAAAACAGTTTTTTGGGTACTTCCATGCTTCTAAGCCCCCATCAACCTAAATGGGGTCACCACTGACAAAGACGGCTTTTCTCAACCAAGTCCAACAAAAACTGAGCATCTTTTTTATTTCCCTTTCCGCCTTTTAATGAATCAGGACAACATTAGCTTTTAACATCCTCGCATCATTAAAATTAATGTAGTCGTTTTCACAAAGAGACAAAACGGAGGAAAAGTAAACCATCGCAAAATGATAATGACCTCAGCACTTTTGAATGAGATGTAATGCATCAAATTCAGAGTTGCATTTCCGAATAGGGCACGCTCGCCCGACAATGGCAGCCAGCTGAACACAGCCGTGGCCCTCGGTGTGAACTGGCAGCTTTCAGCTTTCAGCTTTCAGCGTTTCAGACCTGGTCATTGTTCAGCTTGTTATTCAAATGCAAGCTGCAATGTCCAGCCTCTTTTACGAAGCCTGTTTTTTATTTTCACTACTATGCGAGCCTTGCTGAATTGGGAAGAATGTTTTGTTTGCTGTATCTTACTTAAAGAAGCACTTAGCTTTGCATACTGAATGAAACTCCAACAGCTAAATTTATATACAGATGCTTTAGATGTTACAAAGTACCAAATGGCATGCTTAGCACCCTCCCTATGCATCTATGCATTACGTTCACATATGAACACAACTAGGACAAAGTTATTTTAGCAGAATCTGCTCAGATTTTCAGGCAAGGCTTCTCAGATCAGGGTAGCAAGAAGCCATTATAAGGATGGTGATGTAACGTCCTTGTCTAAGATTATAAGCCTAAAATGGAACAGAGAATGAAATGGACTTTATTATACTGCTACAGATGACTGTATGCCCTGTTCATACCTGCCAATAACATCTTGTCTCAAGTGATATGTGTACTAGTGGACATCAGTTCAGACCCACAGTGGAAAGACGGACAGAATCACCTGTGGATGTTTTCAGGTCTGAAGCAAGAGTGGAGCTTGATGTTCTCATCTCTCTCTCTTAAAGATGAAAGCTTTAAGTGCTGTTTATCTGATGGGGTCAGTTGGTGGTCCACCAGGTCTTGTGTCCCATTTCTCTGTAGCTCTCAATAATGTTTTGGGTTACTCTGGATTTAAAAACACTGTTTTTCACTCGCTCTACTGCAGTAAGTTATATAATATCTAATCTCATTATAAATATCTTCGGAAAAATGGAAGAATAGCCTTAATGGCCATTTTGACTTCTAAACAAATGGGAGCAACCTTGTTGTGGCTGGGGTTGATATGGGACCCTCTAGCATTCACACTACAAGAGTTATTCGGTCATATGGGGCTCCTGACCATCTCCTAAGGTTGCTTGAGGGGTCGGATTAAAGAATGTGTATAGGCTCAGAGATGCAGTGAAACCTAATTTCACACCAACGCTTAGTGCTGTTCACTGATGCTTGGATCAGTAAGGATGCATGTTAGTTGTAGCCGGGAAATTCCGAATCTGATGGGAAAAGATCATTTTACAAACCTGTGTTTCAGGCAGGGTTGGGTTTAAATTTCGCATTTCGCAGTCCGCCTCCCACTTTTAAGTGGTTTTACTGAGTGCTGCTGTAGCTTTACTTCTAACTTACAGTGGGGAAAATAAGTATTTAGTCAGTCACCAATTGTGCAAGTTGTCCCACTTAAAAAGATGAGAGAGGCCTGTAATTGACATCATAGGTAGACCTCAACTATGAGAGACAAAATGTGGAAAAAAATTGAGAAAGTCATTTTGTGGAGATTGTTTTTAAAGAATTGTATTTGCAAATAATGGTGGAAAAATAAAGTATTTGGTCAATAACAAAAAGCTTCATCTCAATACTTTGTTGTAATCCTTTGTTGGCAATGACAGAGGTCAAACGTTGTTCTGTAAGTCTTCACAAGGATTGGCACACACTGTTGCTGGTATGTTGGCCCATTCCTCCATGCAGATGCTCCTCTAGAGCAGTGATGTTTTGGGGGCTGTCGGCGGGCAACACAGTACTTTCAACTCCCTCCAAAGGTTTTCGATGGGTTGAGATCGAGGAGACTGGCTAGGCCACTCCAGGACTTTGAGAAATGTTTCTTAACGAAGCCACTCCTTTGTTGCCCTGGCAGTGTTGCTTGGGATCATTGTCATGCTGAAAGACCCAGCCACGTTTCATCTTCATTGCCCTTGCTGATGGAAGGAGGTTTGCACCCAAAATCTCACAATAACATGGCCCCATTCATTCTTTCATGTACACGGACCAGTCGTCCTGGTCCATTTGCAGAGAAACAGCCCCAAAGCATGATGTTGCCACCCCCATGCTTCACAGTTGGTATGGTGTTCTTTGGATGCAATCTCCGCATTCACTTTCCTCCAAACACGACGAGTTTTGTGTTTTTACCAAAATAGTTCTACTTTGGTTTTCATCTGACCATATGACATTCTCCCAATACTCTTCTGGAACATCCAAATGCTCTCTAGCAAACTTTTCAGACGTGCCTGGATATGGACTGGCTTAAGCAGGGGGGACAAGTCTGGCACTGCAAGATCTGAGTCCCTTGGCGTCGTTAGTGTGTGCTGATGGTAGCCTTTGTAACGTTGGTCCCAGCTTCCTGCAGGTCATTCACTAGATCCCCCCTTGTGGTTCTGGGATTTTTTCCTTACCGTTTCTTGTGATCATTTTTGACCCCACGGGCTGAGATCTTGCGTGGAGCCCCAGATCGAGGGAGATTAGTAGTGGTCTTGTAGGTCTTCCATTTTCTGATTATTGCTCCCACAGTAGATTTCTTCACATCAAGCTGCTTGCCTATTGCAGATTCAGTCTTCCCAGCCTGGTGCAGGTCTACAATTCGGTTTCTGGTGTCCTCCGACAGCTCTTTCGTCTTCACCATAGTGGAGTTTGGAGTGTGAGTGTTTGAGGTTGTAGGCAGGTGTCTTTTATACTGTTTAACGACTTCAAAAACAGGTGCCATTAATAAAGGTAATGAGTGTGGGAAAAGAGGAGCCTCTTAAAAAAGAAGGTTACAGGTCTGTGACAGCCAGAAATCTTGCTTGTTTGTTATGACCAAATAACTTAGATTTTCCACCATTATTTGCAAATAAATTCTTTAAAAATCAGACAAAATGACTTTCTCAATTTTTTTCCACATTTTGTCTCTCATAGTTGAGGTCTACCTATGATGTCAATTACAGGCCTCTCTCATCTTTTTAAGTGGGACAACTTGCACAATTGGTGACTGACTAAATACTTATTTTCCCCACTGTAGCTGCATTCATTATCTTATTGTTAATATCTAATATCTAACATATAACCAGCACATTGGAGTAGCCCACACAGCACTGAGTTCCACGAAGCCCATGCTTGTAATATAACCAGACATAAGCAGTGGACTGATTCAGGAAAGTGCCTTCAAAAAATCTGATCAAATCTATTTTTATGTTGTGTTAAATATGATTTATGTAATATGACATAACTGTGTAATTGTTTTGGTAGACTGATGCTCGATTTATCAGCACACTATGAGAACAGTGTAACAGTTTATCCAGCCTAAAAAGAGAGGCTCTTTATAAAGAAGATCCAACAAATACATTTGTGGGAGTTTTTGGAGAGCTGATTATTTAATAATAGCATATTATCCTTAATAGTTGTATTATTTAACTGTGCTCTTATGACATCTGTTATTGGCCTAACATGGCAACCAATGCTCTCCTGCCCAGTTTTATTTGGTACTTTTGGTTGGAATAGTTCAGTTTTGTTCAATTTCTCCTACCATTCTGATATGGTTCGGGTTGCATCAGCTCAGTTTCATGGTTAGGGGTGGTTTGGCTTGGATTTAATTTCTTTGGGCTGTATTTAGGTTCCGATTGTCAGGCCTAATTAAAGCTCCAATGTTAATGGCAAGTTTGAGCAGGGCCTAAGAACCTTAACTTTGAGTTGTTATATTTATCGACTTAGTTTTGAAACGTGCTGCTTAGTAATTCCACTAAAGCACTGCTCATTATGCCAGGCTAAAAAGACAAATGGTACTTATTAATTCATCTGACTAAGGGTAAGTGGGCAAATGGCTTTAACTGCCAAAAGATTTTGCTCTCACCTTATGATTTAAAAAAACCTACTTTAAAATTTGCCTTCTAATGTGAGTCAGAATTACACCGCAGGAGGCACAGCCCATGGCCTCATGCAGACTGTAAAGCACAAATGTGGTCTCCAAAAGACAAATGAAATTCACACCCTTGCTAGTAATTTCATGCTAATTCCGTTACCAGGCGGTGAACACGCTAGCGCGCCATGTCTCTGCTTCCCAGCTGCGCACTCGCTCACTGCGTTATACAAGATGGACTATCAAAGCAGCGTGAATTATATGCAAACAAATTCGACTTGGACTTCGGCTCCCTGCTAAAGGCCAGATACAATGTCTCAGAGCAAGGACAGAGAGAGAGAAAGAGAGAGCGAGAGGGAACAAGACAGAAGCGATGAGGGAAATGAATATGGTGGGGGCTTGTCTGTGATTATGGTTTTATTATTATTGCCAAGCATTCGCCACTGCGGTAATAAAACATAGTAGCGATCGTGCCCAGCCACTAGCTGTGATTAAATCTCATATTTCCACAGATCACTTCGCTTTCCGCATCTGTGTGGGCTTTGTTACGGGAGTGCCACTGCTCGGGCCACGTTGTTAAATTAACTCTGTCTGTTATGTGACAATTAGTCTGATTAGTCGTGATCACCGACGTGATGGTCAGTAAAAACCTTTGTAGCGGCCAGATGACTTGGTGAAATGAGATCTTTATATCCAGTCACGGAGCTCTCGTTTGATATGCTAAGGGGTTTGACACTGGGATACTTGGAGAGTGGAATATAAGCCCTGAGTCAACGAGTTCATGTGTTAACCACGTACAACAGGCTCAAGACTTTGATCAGCCAAATGCCTTTTGTAATGGTGTTTAAAGTGCTAATCACTTAATGACGAGCTCTAAAGTGTCTATGAACACTTTAACAAAGCCTAAATTGGCAAAGGAAATGACTGAGAGAATAAAAGATACACATACATACAAAGATTATATGCACATAATCAACCAGTAGTATTACACTCATCCTCAAATGAATTGCTGCACCCATAAGGAAGTGTGAGATTGGGTAGGAAGATGTGTCCGTACATATCTCAGTATGGCGTGAGGCCACCATGTTTGCTAACCCAACATGCCAGACGTCTCGGCATGGAGTTGTAGAGGTTCCTAATGGTGTCCTGTGATAATCCATCCCATGCAGCTTCCTCACACAGTTCCTACAGATTGTGTGGTAGTTGGAGGTGGAGTGACACAAGGTCTTCTGGACGAGTGACGCGTGACAACAAATCGCTTGTGCCCTTTTTTCCCCCAATAAGTGTACATTAATATGTTACATTAAGCTTGTTAACTCTTTCACTAGTGAGTTGTTTCCTGCATTTTTAAAACTGGGCTGACCAATAGACACAAACAGAGAGAGATTCAAACAATAAAAATCTCTATTTCATCCTAATGCACTCAATCACAGTTTAAATTTACTAAAAGTCAAGTTTAAAGAGGACATATTCTTTTCTTCTATATTCTCTCTCTCTCTCTCTCTCTCTCTCTCTCTCTCTCTCTCTCTCTCTCTTTCTCTCTCTCTATCTCTCTCTATCTCTCTCTATCTCTCTCTCTCTCTCTCTCTCTCTCTAGTGTTTTATGCCCGAATGCAAAGTTATGAACCCCATAGAGCACGCTGGAGGGAGAAACTCACCCCACAGAAGCCGTTTTGATTTCATATTTTCTATATATGCATAGTGGTAAATGAGCCAGTAGCACAGTGATTGCATCCCTGGAAAATTTCTGACCAATAAACAAACACCCCTGTGTGGTAATTTGCCCCACTTTAGTTGTTGCAGAGTGAAACCAACTGAAGCGAATAAAAAGATGGCAATATCACAAAAACACTGGAGAACAGGTTTATACAGACATGCTATTAGCTGCACATGAAAGGCGGTTTTATTTTCTCAATCAGCGGCCCAGTTACACACCTCCACACACTGCCAAACACTGCCACTCACGTTTGAAGGGATAGTACTACCCCTCATTCTTCCACAGAACAATATATGGTTACATTTTACATTAAGTATTAACTAACTGACATGAAATAACACATCAGTTAACATGAGGTAATACATTAACTGTGGTTAACTAATGTTAAGTTTGCGTGTATCAACAGTTACATCTTTACTTAACATTAGTTAACCACTGTTATTGTATTACTTCATGTTACCTAATGCACTACTTTGTTAGTTAGTCAACACTTAATGTAAAGTGTTACTCAATAAATGCATCATTAGGGCTGCACGATATTGGAAAATTTTAACATTGCGATATTTTTCTTTTCTGCGATATATATTGCGATATTATTTTCACCAGATTTGGTCAAAAGTCATGAGAAGTAAATTATAATAAATAATAATATAATAATGTTTCTCACCCTAAATAAAAGGTACACATTAGGGATGTAACATGAGTTAACATTTTATTTAACAATCAAATCTTTTTTGAAGTTGTAAACATCATTAAACCAAAACTACAAAAAAATATCAGCTATACATTCCCCGGAGTGGTATACATAAATACAACCTAAATCTCATGGTGCTATAAAACAAATAACTTTAATAACCTATAATAAATATCCACACAGCGCCTTTGATACACAAATGTTTTAAAATAAACTTTAAGTCAGTAAAAACAAACTGCTGGTGATCAAATCCAAACAAATAAAGATGAAATAAAACTTGCTGCTTGCAAACAATGGCGCCATTGATCCTCATTGATGAAGTGGACAGTAAGACTTATACAAGGATCCGCTGTCCGGCTGGACCACCTGTCTGTTGTAGCTGCATAATAGTGATCTTGCGACAGCTCCGTTTCAACTTGTGCCTTGGGCAGTTTAAGAAAAATACGTGCACGACGATATTACCTGCCGCCTATCATGTGACCGGATCGTGTTTACAAAGCCCTCTTTGCGAACTTTGTTAACTGGTACCGTGTCTTTCGCGAGGTGAAACGTTATCGCATCCGTGATTTCTCGCTTTCTTGTAGTCGGGGTTTTGGGGGTGGCGGGAGATGATTGGATGCTTCATTGTGCACGCAGGAACTAAATGTCACTAGCAACAAATAGCGAAAAAACAATATTGGAGCAAAATAAATTATATTGGGCAGACATAATCTTCCTCTGGTATGTAAAATAAGACCAGTGTGATTCTTATTATTGTGTCAAGCAGCAAAAACATTGCAGCATGACGTGTTAGTTCAGTGACATCGCACGTCCTGCGATGTGACTATTGCGCATGCGCACATCGTGATGACGATGCTTAAACGATATATCGTGCAGCCCTATGCATCATCAAATACCACTTTAAAAAGTGGGTCAGATTTTAATATCTGGCTGATGGCAGCCAACATGGCACACTATCCCAAATGTGTATATGTTACTGATTGGCAGCTTTCAGTTAGAACGCTTCATGAAAGTGTTGCTTATCATTTGAGTGAAATAAGCCAAAATACTTTTTACTCTTATCACCTGCTTCAGTCCACTGCTGCTCGCACAGACCTCCAGAGAGTCCAAAGCCACACTGGTGCTAAGCTTATCACTTGTAAACTGTCCACTACTGAAGAGAACACATCTACTTGTGACCCGACATGCGCACATCCCAACTCTCAAAGCTGATTTTAATGTGGCACAGAGCACATCTCCAAATGCATCTGAATACACGGCCAGTGACATGCCGTGTTTGACAGAGCTGAAAGCGAACTCAAAAAATATTATAATCCCATTGTATGAAATGAAATACACAGATTGGAAGGAAAGAGCCATTCTAAGTGCTACCATACATCAAAGAATGATTGGAAATGATTTGTAATGAAGTGTGTAAATAAGGGATATTAGGGATGTTTGTGGTTGGAATGTAAAGCAGCAACGGAAACAGCTTAAACTTGATTTGGCAGATTGTGGGGATTTATCATTTGACTGGTTGTAACACTGTGTGAATATGTTCAAGCAAATGAGGAAACCCTGAACTGCCACTTGGTATTCTGTTCCGAGATGGACCTATTCATCTTGAAGTGTTGTCAAACATCAATTCTTCTTTATATCGCACAGAGCTATCACCTGTCAGTCTGTCTTGCTTTGACAGAGTAGGAGTGACCTTATCACGGAGGGGCTAGCGTTGACGCCATTAGGAATTGTTCTACAGGAGGGCCAAACAGGAAATGCTTGACTAAGCAGCGATGTTATCTCGTTAAGCTTGGCGCTCGGTTCAATGTATAAAACATGAAGTGCGTACCGGTTTAATGTGAGAGGTGGAGAAACAAGGGGAAGGAGAAGTTGAGATGACACAAACATTAACTGCTCACCCTCCCTCTCTCCCTCCCTCCCTCCTTTTCTTTCCCTCTCTTCCTCGTTACACAAAGTGCTGCCCCTGGCTCAGGCTCCACTGTGCTGAGGAAGCAGGAATTAATTCCAATCAGGAAGTTCACTGCTGCTGAGGACTAGAGTGATTACATTACCGTAACTTGAACCTAGTTTATTATAACAAACCTGCATGGAAAGGTGTTCTGAGGGAATAGGATATCACACCCCCATGAGCAATCAGCCGTACATGCCTATAACAAATCTACTGCCTGTCAAAAGTTAGGGACCTCTCTGCCATTAAGAGATTACTTTACATGTCAATGCTAAATGGCATTGCAGCCCGTATGATAGATTTTATTTTTGTCATTTTAGCAATAAACTTATTGTTAAGGGTTGCAATGACAAAACGAATCAAATTCCCTCACATGTGCAGTGCCAAAGTGACAGGAACACAGTGTTAGAAGCTTAACAAGCACTTCCCTGCAGTGGGCTTACAGCCCTGCTCTCCTGCATGGAGAGCGAATAAACCCACTACGCAGCTTAACACACTTGCACAGCTCAAATTGTTCTATCCTGAACTACTAGCCTTTACAAATGCTTGGAACATGACCACTGTTCTCCCCTTCAGTGTTGTGTGTAAAGTGCATACAGTGTATGGTAAAATGTATGAGGCAGTAATGACTGCTGTCACAACAAATCCGCATCATCATAAGGAGCTATTTAAAGTAGTATATTAGAACGGGACCCCAATACATCACCAATACATACCTCAGATATTATTTTTTGGGGGTAGGTATTCATGTTTTAAATTCAGGACTCAGATATTCCTTGTTTTAGACTGAACCATACTGTGATGTTAGGGGAGTTTTCCAGGGAAAATGGAGCGGAAATCCAAGGTAATAGTCCATTAGAAAGAAACCTAGCCTCTACATAGCCGCTAACGGCTAAAACATAGCCCTCTCTGCTCTACTGTGGGAAATCCACCACTCCACCCGTATTCAAGCTCTTATACATAAGTAAGTCCTGGTGCAAATTAACCTGAAAAAGTCCAACCTAAACATTTCCACTCTTAATAACCCAACAGGGCGTAGCAACACCACAATACATTCTGTCAGCACATTCTTGTACTCCATCCAACGCTGGTTAACCCACTGCCCTAATAGATAATGGAAATGGAAAAGGTAGGAAATGTAAAGGAAACAATGTTCAAGAACTCCTGACTGGAGTACCTTATGGAACTCACTCAGGTTAACCATTCTCCACATGGGGGCGCAATCAGCAGTCAAAAAGCTTTTAATGCTTCACTTCAGCACTGTTTTAAGATTTTGAGTATTCAATGCATATAAATGTAGCTTTAATTGCAAACAGTCGAAAAGAAGAAACAACCCAGATGGGAATTAACTGCTGAAATACACAGTCCGGGCTCTAGCTCATTTTACAACTGGTTAAGACATAGCTATAAGCATGATGCTCTGCCCACAAATGTCTACAGTTACACAAACCCATGTGTAGAGTCAATTAAAGCTCATATTTTTGGTATCTAACCTTTATATTACACACTAGTTCTTTTACTCGAAAAAGGTTTCCACACTTCACGAGTCTCATTTCCAAAAATGAAGCCATCTGTTGAAAAAGGTTCTTCAGGAAAGAAAAACACAAAAGAAGAAACCCTTTATGGAGCCTTTATTTGTAAGACTGTAGATTAGAAAAGATAACTGTCAAATCCTTATAAAGGAAAAAAAATCTACCCTGGTCTCCCAGCTTTTGACATTTAGGCCACACTCACGCACTAGAACATCTGTTATCAGAATTCACTCACTTCACACTTCTTGAAAAAACAGTGCGAGCCAATGAATCAGGAGTTCTCTGAAAAAAAAAACAACTTACCAATTGGAGACAACTCGGCCACGCTTCCAATGTATGGCCCTTCCAGGAACTTGGGTTCGCTGTCGTTGATGTCCTGGACCTTTATTACGAACTCTGACTCGGGTTCCAGCGGAGCGTCAGTCTGACGGTCTCGAGCCTGAGCTCGCAGTGTGTAGAAGGCTTTCTCCTCCCGGTCTAGTCGCTCAGTGGCGTGAATGTCTCCCGTCACCTCATCGATGATGAAGATAGTCCCTGCTCCCTCTCCAGATATGGTGTACTTGATGGAGCCGTCCCCTTCGTCTGAGTCTGAGTGGATCTGCCAGTCAAAGTGAGATTGGTGTGAGGAGAGAGACGGATGCAAACCTCTTGTTAGCACACGTTTAAATAAGAGTAAATATTTAACAAAAGCAAAGCTTCTGCAGAGAGCTCGATTTACCCAACAGACAATACAACAATTACCACTCAGGATCTATTGTGTAAAAATCTCCACTGGTAATAATGAAGTAAAGAAATGGGGGAAGTAAAAAGAAACATTAGAAGATGCAGTTATCACTGGAGGCATAACGAAGCTGATATTAATTATTGCTCATTAAATCCCGTGGAGAAATTCTAAAGGTTGGTGCGGTACAATGGATAACACCACTATCTGCCACTGAGCTATTACCCTATGGGGCAGATTGGGGTTTGGTTCCAGGTCTGGGTGACTATGCTGTGCTTTACTAATAAGAGTCCTTGGGCAAGACTCCTAACACTACATTGGCCTCATACGATTAACCTTGTGAGTCGCTCTGGATAACAGCATCAGCTAAATCTCAATGTAATGCAAATGGACTGAAAGTGCAGGCTCTAAACTTGGGATCATTATCACGTTTGGGATCAAAAGTAGAAAATGTAAAAATATGTAAAAAACATATGTAAATAAATAAGTAAAAATATGAAATGTAAAAATCTGATCTAAATGGACTCTGGAATTAGGTAATTACTAGAGCTTGGAGTGTTAATGAGATCAATTATTAACACTAATAATGTTTCAATCACCATTAACACACTTTCCTGTTTCAAATCATTCATGCATACTAGTTAAGGTTGCTTAAGTCCAGCTGTTCGCATTTCATATGCCAATCAGGCCGAACACACATTCACAGCCCTCTCATTCGTATACAGCTTTTATATTGCTGTAGTAACGAGACCTTTGGCGCCTTCTTCAACCTGAGCTGGACAGTGCTTGTGGGAGACCTACAGATAAATAAATCAGCTGCAGACTAACAAAAGCAAAGTGGAAAAGCTCCCCTCGAGAGCCTGAGCTATAACAAGACTCCACATGCTGTATGAAAGAGAGCAAGACTTTCTCTCTCCAATTTCACATGAAATAAATGTGGAAACGTGAACAGACCTGAGATTGCAGTGGACAAACCACCACCAAATATACTGTTTACAGTATCCTTCAGTAGGGAGCATCTAAAAAGTGCACAACCTATACAACTGTGAAAGTCTATGTTTTAACACACTGAAGGTTGTAGAGGTTGTGGTGGTTATATGTGGTGGTGAAAATGTACATCGCTAATGTCACTGTGCTTAATGCGATCTGTTGCACATATCAGAGAACATTTGGTTATTCACTGTTCATTTTACAGTCACATACTGTGTCACACATGCACGTGCACCCTTATATAGACCACTGTGTTCTTGTAAATAACATTATTTATTCAGTATTATTCGGTACATCTGGTGCGAAGTATCATTGCATCATAAACACGTTCGATATTTTTAGGGGGGAATGATTTCACATGGTGGCAATACATGCACTTGCATGTACACTCATCATCATCAAACGTGTTGCACAAATAGCTGCACCCATAAGGAATCAACCGACAGGAACGAAAGTTGGTGGGTAGTTTGGTGGGTAGACATTCAGGATTATGCGAATGATTCAAGTTTCAGGCTCTGCCATGAATGTGATGTAAGCAAGGGCGGGCCTATCGCTGTACCTGACTGGCCCAGCAGCCATGACTGGGGACATTTAGCGAGCAGTGATGTCCTTCATGAGTCATCTGGCTGCACGATGCAGGGCTACACGCATGCAGACCATTACGACTACTCCTTTTAACACCACGTCAGCATCAGTGTGTTGAAGCACCGTGGTCAGCACCAAAATTTGTTGTCACACATCTACAAAGCCTGGTGTTGCTCCACCTTCACTCCCAACTCCAAGCCGAGACGTCTGGCACGTTGCATTAGCAAACATGGCGGCCTGGTGCCACACTGAGAGACACTACTTCTGTATGTGTAGCTCAATAAATATTACCCATATCAGTCTAAATTTATCATCATGTATTGTTCCTGGTAACCTTTATCTTCCTTCCATCTAGGTGTAATTAATTTTGGGACCATGAGTGTGTAAGAAGTGAGAGGGGGTGTGCAGCAGGTGGGTTAATGAATGAAGGGGTGCGGACTGTAAAAAGGTTGGGGAAACACTAGTATAGATAAATGCTGCAATGGTTAAACTGTAAACCTATACATCATGGCTGTGCATCTTAAATGCTATTACACTGACTGATCTTTATGATACAGACCATACAGGGTAAGGCCTTCAGGGTAAGGCAGTGTACGGAGGGTGGGGTCATTTAGTAAAGTCAGCAGTATCAGCCTTTTATCACATCACGTTACTGCTGTGCAATGAATGTTGCTGGAGGAATTAAGCCAACATGTTAGCATGTTATCACTGCATCAAAGAATAAAAGATCATTCCTGATCTGGAAGCTGTTGTAGAGGCTCTTGTAGACATAAAGCTTCTTTCTCTCTGGACCAGATGTTTACAATGTTACCTCCTTGTTCCTGTGAAAAGTCCCGTGAGTTTTTTAGATCTCAAAAGCTCGACTGTCTGTGCTGTGTTCAGCAGTTAAGATGAAGACTAGAGCACCGTTGGGGACTATGGCCCAGTTCTCTCTCTGTTTCTGCCTTGTAGTTCTCCTCCAGAGCTTTAACTGCAGACTTACTGCAGAACTGGGGGTGATCCAAAAAAGAGACTCAAATTATCCCCTCAGTTTCTTCTGACCCACTGCTAAAGGTAAGACAGAACATGGGAATTTAAGAGCGAACTTCAGAAGACCATATAAATCTGCCTGGACTTTTTCCTAATGTCACTGAGAGCCATTTTCCTTGATCTAACACCCCATAGCACCATCAGCCATCTTTCTCTTTGCTCTCTCTCTCTCTCTCTCCATTATCATTCACCCTCGACTGCAGCCCCCAGTTTTCAAATAGAAATGGACAGAGAGCTAAAATTCCCCTCCCCGTCCCTCTTGTTAAATATTTTATAAAGCCTTAATTAAATACAGGGTTCTATCACCCCCGTGGGGTTTTTCATTAAGTATTTGTCGTAAAACCGGATGCAAGCCCGTCTATATTGCGTCCCTCTCTTCCTCCCTTCCCCGCTCTCTCCCCTATTGTGAATCTTCCCCAAGTCAAATAAAATGAGCCCTCTGAAAATATACAATTTTTTGGCCACATCAATATTTTAGAGGTAATGAAAGAAAAAAGCTCCATTGGCAAGAGGAGGAATCTCACGATTTGAGAAATGAGAAATGCCCTTCAGTGTCTACTACCGAAAACCGGAGGATCAGCAGAAAAACCTGAGCCCTGGTGTGCACATTAGCGTAGCTATTCTCTCAGCACCACCAAACCCCCCAAAAATAAAGAAATAAAAAATCAAATGCGTGCATGCAAAACCAAACAGAAATATACAGCCTTATTCAGGTGGAGCTGACTCGTTTTCCAATTCTCATTTTTCTTTTCCCTCGGCCTCATTTGCACAACAGAAAAATCAATGAAGCACGCTTTCCCCTCATTCCTTATTATATTTCTTATTTCCTCCAAAATAAAACGATTTCTCTCCAACAAAACCATGCAGAGCTTACACAGGCAAGCGCCTACGCCAAGGCCCAGAGACCTGCAGACATGCAACATGCAACCTGTGTCTTGCTGATAGTTGATCTGTCACATGTAGAGGCAGTCAGGCAGTTCTAAATCAGTTCTCCTCGCAGCAGCCCTTCTCTACGCCCGCGGCTGCGATTTGTACACGCATCAGTCCGTGCTAACTGGTGCGACTGAGGTCTTGTCTGAGCGCAGGACTTCAAATTAAAGGTCAGGCAGGGGTCCCCTCCCGCTTAGCGGCCCTCGGCAAACCTCGGCAAAAACTCCCCCTCGGCTCACTTATAGATTCACCACACAGAACAATAAGGATTGCATGTCTGGTAATCTTCTGCAATAATTCATATGCTATATTCAGATGCACTGACCCAATTTACTGAGGAAAACACTCAACTCATTTCTTTTCTGCGCACTCTCGGGCTAAGGAAAAGCTTTAACCAGCCGCTTTCGCTTTCGGTGCTCGGCTGCAAGCGCCTGCTCCATCGTAATACATTTATTCCATGATAGAAGTAGGGCTAAAGAATATACAGGCAGACCGGATACTCTAAAACCCCTAAAATTCACAGTTTAAAATAAAATCTGGGTAGAATCTACAAATGCTATAAGTAATTTGTAACATTTGGATCAAATAATGCACCAAAATGTGGTTTTAAGGTGGTTTTGGCAACCGTGCATGCACATTTTCTCATTTGTGACTCAACCAACCAGCTGACTGGGTAATTTTATTGAGGGCATAGACTTTCTCTCTCTCGTATAATGTCACTGGTTGTTCTTAAATGTCTGTAATATAAGCCACAAAAATGAACAAACAAACAAATAAATAAATATTATATGTCAATATTACATACCAATATAAATATCAATGTTGCAATTTCAGCAGACATTTACAGTAACTTTACCACATTGTCCCACTACTCAGCGCCTCAAAGCTATATCCCAACAAGACTGCTCACATTACGTTTACAGATTCACGGATTTCGTTACTGGCCCAGAAGTTCCATATATGAAAGATGGCTGTGCCAGCACGGTATGTCAAAACGAAGACTAGCGAATGACCTCTGCTTAAGCTCTTGACCGGGCAGCTACAAACTGATGTTAAGATGTTAGTCCTTTAGCTCTGGCGCTAGCATTAAGCGGGATTAAAGATGTCACAGAGGGACTAGTCTACTTGTGCCACTGATTGAGGGGGGTGGGGGGGTTGGATGTGTGGTCATGGTGTTGGTGAGTCAGTGTCCAGGATAAGATGACCTGCCTCTTCTTGGGTCAACACACTAATGAAGCGCCCCCGTTAGCGGCAGCTAGCTCTCTGAGGAAGATGAGCGGAGGACTGAAGGACACTCCAAATGTCTCACTTCTGAAGAGCGCCGAGGTAAGAATAGCTACAGTATAGTGACCTCAACTCTCATGTCAACATGCAGAGAAAAACACAGAGGACAGCTCCTGCTCTGGTTTTATTTCTAATACTAAGGAGAGGAAACTCCTTACGAACACATATGAATGTAATCCAATACAATTAGTGCTTTTCTCTGATCAGATTGTACAGTTAAACAGTGATCAGTACAAAAATACTGAGATCACCTTGATTTACATATCATACATGCATGTAGCTTCCACTATAGACCACTGTACGGTCACGCAATGGTATTCCAAAGAAATTCCCTGGTCAAGTGGCATGATTGAAGTTAACACAACCTCTACAGAGAACATACTTATATATTACACCAATCAATCAATCAATCCATCAATCCATCAATCCATCAATCAATCCATCCATCAATCCATCAATCCATCAATCAATCAATCAACATTAATATTTATATATACACACTTTATTTTGTGTAATTTCAAGTATCAGGCTTTAGAGAGAAGGCTTGTACACACTGTAATCTTTTCAAGTTTTGTTTGTTTGTTTGTTTGAAACTTCAGGCCCCACTTTATACAGGATAGACACTTAATGACAACTGAACCAACTGGACTTAGGAATGGGCACAAACACTGGAGAGGTTAATTAACTTTTCCAGGTGTGAGTATTTTCAGGTGTGTATCTCATCTTGGGAAGTTAGAGAGAATATATAAGCTAACCACAGAAGGAAACGCCAGTTTTATGTTTTAACATGACTGTAAAATGTGATCGTTTGATATGGTGAAGTATGTATATTACATCATATTTTTCTGGACAGAATCAGTAGTGCAACTAATGGGACAGGGAGATTGCTAACTAAGCTAATGAGGCTAGCTGATGCTACCTAGGTCCAGAAACAATGGAAATCTATCATTCTGACCGATATCTGTCACATCGTGACTGCAGTGAAAACAGCTTTGTGTACAAGACAGTGAGTCTTGGTCAGAGTCCAGTATTGTACTGTGTGGCTGTAGGGTTATCTTAGTATCAACCCTGACTAGATATTTTCAAATGTATTCATCCACTCATTTTTACACCATTGATTTTTCCATCATGAGTGCTACTAAGCCGACATTATAGTCTTCTCTCACGGTTAACCGCTCATTCATTCATAAACTCATTACCTCATGATATCTGAATATCAGACCTGGTCCCTAAATATCATGGATCAGTCAGGCTGTACTGTTAAGTTTGCTCACGACTCCACCGATCTGCTCAGTTACCTAGCAGACATGTTCCAAAGGCACTTAATAAAACAAAGTGCAAATTCAGAACACCGAATCTGGCCTTCAACAGCCGGCGACAGTTCACCTAGCACGGGCATCAAAGTCCAATAACACTCATTAAGCCCCATCTTTGTATCAACACACGCATCATCTGAGCACCTCTGACATTTAAGAGTTTTTGGTTTTGTGGAGAAAGAAACATTGCATCAGCGCCGCGATTCATTTTTAACCAGACCGCTGTGAGTGTATGAGACTCAGAAGCTCAGGAGGCAGCGGGGATATAAAACTAATAATTGTCCATTAATTATTTAACCATGTGAAACAGGAACTGTAAAACAAAAGCTATAACTGGGGCACAAATTTCTGTCCCTCGAGTTTAACAAAGGCAGCACGGAAGGATGTTCAAAAACAAAGAATCAAGTGAATTGGAGGCAATCAAGGTCTTTTTCTAACATTTTGAATGTGGAGGTATAAAGAATCTGATTTGCTCTCTGTTTCATCATAATTTGATTCGACTTTGAAGGCTTCTTTGTATATAGTGAAGAATCAACTCATTCAGAGGACCTGGAAGACCGCTTGAAAGGTTTGACCCAAATGGCCACCTGGAATACCCACAGACATGCTTGGCATGTTTGGTAGGAAAACCTGGCCCTCTTGTGGGTTGTCAATCAGTGTTCGGCACAAAAGTGCTGGCAGCCTCTCAAAGCACAGCACAAATCTATTTTGCTGCACATAGAAACGGTAATATTTTGGCACACATGCAAATAATTTAAAAAGTGATTTAACTGAGCAGCTAGTGTTTAATTGCACAGAAAAACATTAATATTGCAAATAATATATGATATTGTATGAAATGCAAGTATGTTGTGCTTTCCTGTGGCAGCCCAATACTGATAGCAGCTATTATCCAATATTGTCCAGTGACTAGTATTTAAGTCAGTAATGTTGGTAGTGGATGATACTGCAGCGCCAGACATGATCTCATAACCAGAATACCCATCTGCAGACAACTTGTTAAAACTTGCTGCAAGAGTTCATGTTTAAGTTTACCCTGAGTGTTGTATCCTCCACACATGTGACATGCAACTACATGATTACTGGAGCTTTTTTAGGGGACTCTCCAACCAGGAACATGAAATCCTTAAGCTACTAAGTGCACCACCCCACTACGCATGACGCTCATTAACACTTTTATTATTAATTTTATTATTAATATAGCACCTTTACCAAGCACACACATGGTGCATCACTGTCTGGGAAGCCTTAATGACCAGAAAGGTCCTTAGCAAAAAAGGGTAGTACTTTCAAGCAGCTGAACACCACCAGTCTAGGTAGCCACATAGTAGCAATGTAGCCTCACTTAGGCAGTTTGCCAAAAAAGCCTCGTAGCCCCACATAGGTCCAATGTTTCCTGCAGTTCTTGTAGCAGGGACTTTGGCCCACTCCTCCATACAGACCTTCTCCAGATCTTTCAGGTTTCAGGGCTGTCGCTGGGCAACATTGAGTTTCTGCTCCCTCCAAAGATTTTCTATTGGGTTCAGGTCTGGAGACTGGCTAGACCACTCCAGGACCTTTATGGAGCCACTCTTTAGTTGCCCTGGCTGTGTGTTTTGGGTCACTGGAAGACCAATCATTACGTATCTTCAATGCTCTTACTGAGGGAAGGAGGTTGTTGGCCAAAATCTAGCGATGCATGACCCCATCCATCCTTCCTTTAATTGGTCACCTTTGCAGAAAAGCACCCCCAAAGTGTGATGTTTCCACCTCCATGCTTCACAGTTGGGATGGTGTTCTTGAGGTTGTACTCCTCCTTCTTTCTCCTCTAAACACGGCGAGTGGAGTTGATACCAAAAGTCTGTTTTTTGGGTTCATCTGACCACATGACCTTCTTCAATGCCTCCTCTGGATCATCCAGATGGTCATTGGCGAACTTCAAACGGGCCTGGACATGTGCTGACGTGCTCAGGGGGACATTGCTTAAATTCCTGTAGGATTTTAAACCATGATGTCATAGTGTGTTACTAATGGTCCTCTTTGAGACTGTGGTCCCAGCTCTTTTCAGGTCACTGACCAGGTCCTCCTGTGTAGTCCTGGGCTGATTCCTGACGTTTCTCAGAATCATCCTTACCCCACGGGATGAGATCTTTTATGAAGCCCCAGACCGAGGAAGATTGACAGTGATCTTGTGTTTCTTCCATTTCTAATAAATTTCCATTTCTAGTTCATAATAATTTCTAATAATTACAACAGTTGTTGCCTTTCACCAAGCTGCTTGCCTGTTGTCCTATAGCCCATTCCAGCCTTGTGCTGGTCTACAATATTGTCCCTGGTGTCCTTAGACCAGTCTTTGGTCTTGACCATGATGGAGAGGTTGGAGTGTAATTGATTGAGTGAGTGGACAGGTGTCTTTTATACAGGTAACGAGTTCAAACAGGTGCAATTAATACAGGTAATGAGTGCAGAATAGGAGGGCTTCTTAAAGAAACACTAACAGGTCTCTGAGAGCCAGAATTCTTGCTGGTTGCTAGGTGATCAAACACGTATTTAATGCAATAAAATGCAAATTAATTATTTATAAATAATTAATGTGGTTTTCTGGATTTTTCTAGATTGTGTCTCTCACAGTTGAAGCGTACCTATGATGATAAAAATTACAGACCTCTCCATTCTTTGTATGTGGGAAAGCTTGCAAAATCAGCAGTGTATCAAATATTTATTTTTCCCACTGTAGCGATGCTCCAACAGTCAACACAAGAAGCCTCTAAGACACAGGTGGAAACTCCCAACTGCTGTCTAAGTGGATGCAATGACAAACTCCACAGTCAGCAGGACAAATACACACTAACGATACCCACAAACGATTAAAAACAAATAAAATAAAATAAAACAACAACAAAGTGACAGCTATATCGTTCCAATGGACACACACACACACCCTACTACTCAGATCCAGAAAGACCTGTTGCATTGGGTTAAATCTCACACTCCATTTGTATCCACTCTAAAAGGTTTATGATCTCAGCTACTTTTAGCCCCAAATTTCCCATTGTTGTTCCAAGACATTCTTGACAAACTGAATAAGACTGCAACGGCTGTGGCACCTCCGTTTATCTAACGAGCTCACCTACTTTGCCTGACACCAAGAAATTCCTGTTACTGCTTACTTAATGTCAATTTGTATAAGTACTACATGTTTTATGGTGTTTGGTATAGACATAAATACATTTAATACCCATCTTTAAAGCTATACAAGACTGTTAAAAGTTATATGGGCTGATATGGTATACATGTCCAGTATCATACAAGTTTGTAATATATATCAAGCAAAATACTTTATCATCAAAAACAGACTAAATTCTCTAACTAACAGGGAGCCACTTTTTTATTTCCACATCAAATGGTTGCTCTCTGTCTCTCTCGTGTCCATTGAACTGCATGCTAAATATCTCATTTAACTCTAATACACCCACCAGCCACTTAGATAGGTACATCTCTTTGTATCTACACTCATAGTCCATTTAATCAGCTCTGCATACCATATAGGAGAACTTTGTAATTCTACAATTACAGACTGTAGCCTATCTGTTTCTCTGCATACTGTGCTAATCCCCCATATGACTACCACAGAGCAGGTAGTATGTGGGTGGTGGATCATTCTGAGCACTGCAGTGACAGTGGTGGTGTGTTAGTGTGTGTTGTGCTGGTGTGAGTGGATCAGACACCGCAGTGCTGCTGGAGTTTTGAAAACACCTCAGTGTTACTGCTGGACTGAGTATTAATAGAGTTGGTAAAATGGGCAGTGAGTGTAAATATAAGGAGGTGTACCTAATGAAGTGGCAGTTGGTTGCCTGTCTGAGTGAGATGTTATTTTCCATAGGACTGACACCACTGCAACAACCATATGACATCATCACAGTGCAACAAAGCAGTCTGCTAGTCTACTAGCAGATGATTTATTTTATTTATTTATTGCCATTTTTGATAATAAACATTTCCACTTGGTTTATATGTGATATTTTCATCGACTGCCAATTACCAACTCTGGTTCTGGAGGTCTTCCCATGGACTGTAGTTCAAATCACAACACCTATTCTAGAAGTCTAACTACTTTCGAAATCCTTGATTGGCTGGATTAGGTAGCTCCTGAACTCGGCGGGGGGGATCTTTAGAGAGAGGGTTGGTGGCCACTGTTAAACAATTTGTTTGGGCACCTTAGACTAAGAGATCGACAGTATTTGTATGCACTGGGGCAAATACATTACACAGAAGGACTGTGTTTACCACCGCTCTGTTGAAGTAATGTCTTTATATTCTCCATATGCTGATCTAAAAAAGAAGTGTGGCTGCATCGGCAGTGTGTGGGCTCCAGAACATTATGTCGCTTTGAAGCAAAAGCAGTTTCCAGGAATTCTTTGCACGGCTAAACTGTGTGTCTTGTGAAGGTCTCCAAAGGCGCCTTTGTACAACATGTATAGAAACTGAATAAATCACTTCAACCATTCAATATATCAAGACCCTGGACATAAGATGGGAAAAGAAGCAGTAGGATGGAACACTAGGATGGAAGCAATACCCAAGCGAGACACAGGCACTCTGTGATTCACTCAGTGACTGTTTAGCAAACTTAAGAATACATGGAGACATGGAGTTTAGTGATTCATTAACTGACACATTGTGCTAGAATATAGCACCTTAAGAAAGCTGGAGGAACTTTCTTCTAACTGAAATACCATAGCATGGTTAACTGAGTTATTCTTCTTGAGAGAAAAAGATGATCTATATCGCTTTGGCTTTTTTTTTTTTTTTATAGCATATGGAAAACGCATGGTGCACTCATGATACTGGATAGTTAGAATATTAAAACAAGCCTACAAAATGAATGAACCACATATATGGTTGGTTGTATTTCACTTTACTAACCTATTAAGATTTGTGTTCCTGGCTTCTGTGTGTTATATTCCAATTGCCTCTGTGTAAAATGCAAAAACACCTATGTCACAAACTTCATTTCTGTGACTAGGACAAATAGTTATGAGTAATAAGCAAGATAATAACACATTACAATAAATATTTATAAATATAATATTTATAAATATAATATATACAATAAATATTTATTGTAATGTAATACATATTTAGCTAGAACATCAAAAATGGTGATACATTTCTTAATAACTGAACTTTTAAACTTCAAAAAACCGTAGTACTTCTTTACCCTTATCTTGATAAACTGGCCACAGACTACGCCATGTGGTACTGCGTGGACAGTCCTGGACAGTTCAGGAAGTGTACGTACCACTAAATGTATTGCCCATTTACGTTACGGCATTTAGCCGGCGCTTATATCCAGAGTGACTTACAAGGTTATTCATGTTACAGGGAGGCCAGTGTAGTGTTAGGAGTCTTGCCCCAGGACTCTTATTGGTGTAGCACAGCATAGTCACCCAGACTGGTAATCAAACCCCACCATCTCCCACATGGTGGTAGCTCCCGGGTGGGTAGTGGTGTTATCTGCTGAGTCACACCAACCACCACACGTTTTTAAAACATCATTGTCCTGTCCTCAAAGGCAAAACTTATGGCGACCAATAGCCACTTCCAGTACATTTTAGACCTAAGGAACTAAAACAAACTTACCGAAACGAGAAACGAACGCACCCAGAAACGAGAAAAAACATCAAATTAGTAATGAAGTGTTATTAATTTTAATAAGTGAGAACCTTGAACCTAAGTGTTAGATCCAGCGCTATCCATGTAGGATTTCCCACAAGAACATTCAGTAAAGATTCTTTCATCTGCTTAACAATTGCAACTATGATATTTCACTACTCCAGCAGCACTATAGAGGTTTTCGACAGGAGTGCTTCCCTCTTGTTAGACTGGTGTCGGCCTGCAGATGTTTAAAAAGCTGTGTGGTGCTGCCTGTTCTCCAAGTGCATTAGGGTCAGTAATGCTGCAAAGATGATTGAAAAAGATGTGCACCATCATGCTTGCTGTGTCTTTTTCCTCCTACACAGAGTACACCGTATATAGATCATCCTACTTATGCAATAACAGGAGATCTGAAAAAGCAGTACTAGATTAAATTAAACTGGGCAAAATGTAATGTTATGCATCTGATTTGTGGCCACTGGCTCTAGGAGAAACATTTATTTGGTGTAGAACCTTTACATCATGAGGTGTTTCTATGCAACTTCTACGCACACTCATTTACAGCCTTCAACAACTGTGCAATGACAGGTTCCTTAAGGAACCCAAATATCCAAAGGGTTCAGTACTCTACAGGATGTTCTACATATTGGATACTGGCACTGTTGGAATAAAAAACCTGCCATCTGCAAAAAGGTGGCTTTACAGAAGAAGGATGGTCATTTTAGTGTACGTTTATGGAGAAATGCTATTCCAGATCATTTTGGACCATTTTTATTAATCTATGGATTTATTCATCGTACAATTTAGCCACAATGTAAAGGACAGCAAGTGATGTCAAAACATAAAAACTGGAGATGCAACAAAAATGGAGATGCAAAGTTTTGTACATTTTTTAAACCCCTAGTGAACAAGCCTCAAAAATTGACTCACTTCACATCTAACTAAATGGATGTTACTGGTTATCGTAAAGACACTACAGCCTTGCACTTAACAGCTCCAACTGATGTAATGTTTGAAACAATCACTATCCTGACATACCACGTATACTCTTGATGTACCACAGTCATATCTTCTCATCTAATATATATTTAAAAGAACAACAAAACAACAACTTTTAGCTTTTTCTGCACAGTGTAAAATTTCTAGTGTCCCTAGTTCTAGCTTAGTGAATATTCATGATGGATAGACCAATAGAATTGGTCCAAACAGCTTAGAAGTAAACCTTGTTATAGCAGCCTCCATTACAAGTTAAGAAAGCTGTTTTATCTTCCTGTAAAGTCCATTTTATTTAGGTGGACTACATAATACCATGACTATCATTTATATTCTAAAGCACAGCACTAAGCTAAAAATAAGGAAACCTTGTATGAGCAGTTGGGTCTAAACTTTTAACTGGTCACTGTACATAGCAAAGTACTAGCAGTGCTACTGTAGGGTTATAGGACCCTGAATATTTAACTCTTAGGACATTCGTTCATTGGGTAGGTACTGGGTTATTATAATTTGGAGATTTGGATGTTTGTGATGGGATGTACTTTGTTAGATTCAGAATAAATCCATGTTAGAGTTATGAATAACAGAATACTTAAAAGTTAGTCTACTTTTGACTATTTGTTTCCAGCTCTGGAGACCAAAACATAATGTTAAGCACTAAAATCATATAAATACTAACCATATCCACAATATGGTCAGAAAAGCGATAAAATGTATAATGATAACAATCAAATATTGTTATATTACCCATTTCTATGTGAATGTGTATACACGGAGTACAGAGGACACTGACAGCTGTATTCAACTCATACGTGGTGACTTTAAACTAAAGCACTTTAAATAGAACAGATATAAAGATACATAGGAGCGAGCCCTGTGTAAATGTAGTGCTGATCCAAAAACATCTGGCAATTTGGAGGCAAGGAGTTGACACTTTAGTGGGCTACAGAGTGTGGAAACAAAAAAATAACACTATAACCGATAACAGAGAGTTACAGTCAACATATCTGTTCCAGAACAGTTTAGGATGATTCCACTTTTGTTTTTGTTCCTAGCAAAAGTATAATTTGGTTCTTTGAGCCAGTTTAGAACCCTGGCTGTAAATACCATACACAGCATTTTAATAGTGCTTTGTCATGTGGTGCTGCAACACAAGAACTGTTTCAGTAATTTGGTTTGAGCAGAGATCGTGGCCGGGCGGGGAAATTCATTACCCAAATGTATCGAGCAAAGCTGCCAGTTTATGGCATAGACAGGGACCATTTAGTAAGAGGAAAAAAAAAAATCATATTTCATTAGCAGAATAATGGCCAGGGTTTCTTGGCATCCTTGCTGAGCTGGGTAAGATAGTGGGAGAGAAACAGGGGGAGGGGGCGGGATAGAGGAAAATGTCCCCCCTCGCCCCCATCCCCCAAAAAATGGTGATAAAATGCACGCCGGTCATATTTAATCCTATATCGCCCTAATTAAAGTATTTGATACCCTCAGCGATAAATGGGTCTAGCAACACCAGCAGCCTCTATTAATAGTCTTGGCTTGTGCCCTGGCTTCATGGGGTGCAATAACTCTGGGTAATTTTATTAATAAAATCATCTCTCTCCAGAACCCCACAACCCCCACACACTTCCCCTTGTGTGCCTTCCCATTTAGACATCAACTCCTGTCTTGTCCAGTGCACGCATACTCTGGCATAATGAATCTCTCTAGAATGCATGAACCCCCGCCTTCTCTCTCTCTCTTTCTCTCTCTCTCTCTCTCTGCCTCTCTCCCTCTCTCTCCCCTTCCTCTCAGACACCACACACATACGCCCACACACTCAAACCTCACTGGCTCCTGACAGGCAGAGCTAATACAGCCAAACTGAAAGTACAGACTGGAGGTAAGAGGAGATCTAGCACAGTGTTGTAAGTGAATCTGTTCCAACTTGGCCCAAGTACCAGTTAAAGAAACAAGTTTTGGCTTTATCTGCCGCACTTGGCTGGCTTAGTAATGTTTCAGCATTTGAGGTCTGTGCGCAATGTTCAAGCCTCTGTCATCTGAACCAGATGCTGCAGTGCATATAGAGTCGGCCAAGACAATCTCTATACCCATAAGGGAAAACAGGAGCTACTGTGCAAATAAAAGCCAGGATGGTGCTACAAGATCCCATACATAAATATAAGATGTCAAAAAACCCCACAGTGCTGCGCAAACATCACAACAGCCATCACATAGCAGTTAGTCACTTTTCAGCCAAGTAAAAAAGAAAACATATTTTACAAAACATTACACAGAATTATGACATTTATAATCTATACACAGGATTACACCCGCCCCCCTTATTGCAGATTTTGCAGGGTTATCCTTCACACCTTCAAAGTTTGGTTTTATAACTGGTGACAATTTCTACTTCTCATGATAATCCCAGATTACCACATAACATTACATGCTGAGGTCTAAACTGTTGGACAGTAAGTGTAATGTGTTAGTGTACTGTAAGTAGCGTCTTGGTGTACAGTAACTTAGTAAGTGTAATGTGTTAGTGTACTGTAAGTAGTGTGTTGGTCTGCAGTAACTCAGTAAGTGTAATGTGTTAGTGTACTGTAAGTAGTGTGTTGGTCTGCAGTAACTCAGTAAGTGTAATGTGTTAGTGTGCTGTAAGTAGTGTGTTGGTCTGCAGTAACTCAGTAAGTGTAATGTGTTAGTGCACTGTAAGTACCGTGTGGGTGTACAGTAACTCAGTAAGTGTAATGTGTTAGTGTGCTGTAAGTAGTGTGTGGGTGTACGGTAACTCAGTAAGTGTAATGTGTTAGTGTGCTGTAAGTAGTGTGTGGGTGTACAGTAACTCAGTAAGTGTAATGGGTTAGTGTGCTGTAAGTAGTGTGTTGGTGTACGGTAACTCAGTAAGTGTAATGGGTTAGTGTACTGTAAGTAGTGTGTTGGTGTACGGTAACTCAGTAAGTGTAATGTGTTAGTGTGCTGTAAGTAGTGTGTTGGTGTACGGTAACTCAGTAAGTGTAATGCGTTAGTGTACTGTAAGTAGTGTGTGGGTGTACAGTAACTCAGTAAGTGTAATGGGTTAGTGTGCTGTAAGTAGTGTGTTGGTGTACGGTAACTCAGTAAGTGTAATTTAGTTAGTGTGTTGGTGTACGGTAACTCAGTAAGTGTAATGTGTTAGTGTGCTGTAAGTAGTGTGTTGGTGTACGGTAACTCAGTAAGTGTAATGCGTTAGTGTACTGTAAGTAGTGTGTTGGTGTACGGTAACTCAGTAAGTGTAATGCGTTAGTGTGCTGTAAGTAGTGTGTCGGTGTACGGTAACTCAGTAAGTGTAATGTGTTAGTGTACTGTAAGTAGTGTGTTGGTGTACGGTAACTCAGTAAGTGTAATGTGTTGGTGTGCTTTAAGTAGTGTGTCGGTGTACAGTAACTCAGTAAGTGTAATGCGTTAGTGTACTGTAAGTAGTGTGTAGGTGTACAGTAACTCAGTAAGTGTAATGCGTTGGTGTACTGTAAGTAGTGTGTAGGTGTACAGTAACTCAGTAAGTGTAATGCGTTAGTGTACTGTAAGTAGTGTGTAGGTGTACAGTAACTCAGTAAGTGTAATGCGTTAGTGTACTGTAAGTAGTGTGTTGGTGTACAGTAACTCAGTAAGTGTAATGCGTTAGTGTACTGTAAGTAGTGTGTTGGTGTACAGTAACTCAGTAAGTGTAATGTGTTAGTGTACTGTAAGTAGTGTGTAGGTGTACAGTAACTCAGTAAGTGTAATGCGTCGGTGTACTGTAAGTAGTGTGTTGGTGTACAGTAACTCAGTAAGTGTAATGTGTTAGTGTACTGTAAGTAGTGTGTAGGTGTACAGTAACTCAGTAAGTGTAATGCGTTGGTGTACTGTAAGTAGTGTGTAGGTGTACAGTAACTCAGTAAGTGTAATGCGTTGGTGTACTGTAAGTAGTGTGTAGGTGTACAGTAACTCAGTAAGTGTAATGCGTTGGTGTACTGTAAGTAGTGTGTAGGTGTACAGTAACTCAGTAAGTGTAATGCGTTAGTGTGCTGTAAGTAGTGTGTAGGTGTACAGTAACTCAGTAAGTGTAATGCGTCGGTGTACTGTAAGTAGTGTGTTGGTGTACAGTAACTCAGTAAGTGTAATGCGTTAGTGTACTGTAAGTAGTGTGTTGGTGTACAGTAACTCAGTAAGTGTAATGTGTTAGTGTACTGTAAGTAGTGTGTAGGTGTACAGTAACTCAGTAAGTGTAATGCGTCGGTGTACTGTAAGTAGTGTGTTGGTGTACAGTAACTCAGTAAGTGTAATGTGTTAGTGTACTGTAAGTAGTGTGTAGGTGTACAGTAACTCAGTAAGTGTTAGTGTACTGTAAGTAGTGTGTAGGTGTACAGTAACTCAGTAAGTGTAATGCGTTGGTGTACTGTAAGTAGTGTGTAGGTGTACAGTAACTCAGTAAGTGTAATGCGTTGGTGTACTGTAAGTAGTGTGTAGGTGTACAGTAACTCAGTAAGTGTAATGCGTTAGTGTGCTGTAAGTAGTGTGTTGGTGTACAGTAACTCAGTAAGTGTAATGCGTCCGTGTACTGTAAGTAGTGTGTTGGTGTACAGTAACTCAGTAAGTGTAATGTGTTAGTGTACTGTAAGTAGTGTGTAGGTGTACAGTAACTCAGTAAGTGTAATGCGTTGGTGTACTGTAAGTAGTGTGTAGGTGTACAGTAACTCAGTAAGTGTAATGCGTTGGTGTACTGTAAGTAGTGTGTAGGTGTACAGTAACTCAGTAAGTGTAATGCGTTGGTGTACTGTAAGTAGTGTGTAGGTGTACAGTAACTCAGTAAGTGTAATGCGTTCGTGTACTGTAAGTAGTGTGTAGGTGTATCAGTTCTTGTTTTTGGCTTATGTGAGTATAACAAACACTTTAATTCAACTTCATGAACCGATGTAAGCTCTACCGGTCCACACATATCCGCACAAAACCATGTGACATGATGGACCAGCCTTTAGACTCGTCATAGCCCCACACACCCAGATGCATAAAGAGATTTGTCCAAACAAGAGTAAATATTTTGTGTATTCTAGGCTAAACAAAGTCTTATGGATTTGTACAAAGCAAGAACAACTGAAATATGATTACCATACTAATAGTGACACTTTATTATTCCACATACCTTTCCGACATAGAGTGGCTCCGTTCCTGTGTACTCCTCCACCACAAAGAACTGGTTCCATACCCAGCCCCTCTTCACTCTTTCATGAGACATGGGGCTTTTCTCACTAGTCCTTTCAACATGACAGGACACCCATCCCCAGCAGTGCAGGACCCATAGAGTCACCACTAGAGCTGACGTCCTTCTTCTCCAGTGGGCAGCCATCTTGGATAACTCTACCTTCTACATGGGGTGAAGGTAAATAATTTAGTGAAGATAAAACTTTTCCTTTGAATTCTTGATTGTTTTTTTTTTTTTTTTGTCTTTTTTGAGAAAGAAAAATAACAACAAAATCCAAATACGAAGTTGTAGGTGCAGTTTCCTGTTGGTGGAAGCTGTAAATCCAATCAATATTTCACCATTTTGAAACCATTCAGATGCTGCTGTTCCTTGGCAGATTTGTGAGCGAGTTGTGAGCGACCTGGTTCATTGTGAATGCACATTGTATTCTGGAAGTGTATAGCCAAAAAGTTTTTAGGCTGTTTTTTTTTTCTCTGTTTGGTTTCCTCGCAGTTCTGCGAAGGGTTGTGGCGAAGTCGCAGGCAAGTACAGTTCACTCCCATGTACCGTTTCTGAGGCCACAAGCTTGTGCGTCTGCAACTGAGTCTCTAAGGGATGAGCAGGTATTGGACCAGGTGATCTGAGGCAAGGACATGCTTGGAAATCCAGATAGCCAAGCAGAGAAAGCTGTGAGCTTCGGTTCCTTTCAAGCTGAATTTCTGCAATTCCAGTGAGGCTATGCCGTTGGAGATGAAAGCAAGGCTCATAGTAGGGTTGGCTTTCTAGTTAGTGCTTTTTGGCATGTCAGAATTGGGTACTTGTGCTGTCCAGTGCCACTGCTGAGCATCATGCATACATGTGTACGCATGAAGCTCTCCCTTCCAGGAGGAGAACTAAGAGGTGCATCAGATGTTGCCGATGATAGCTGTTCACTCAGTGGAGTGGAATCCTTTCCAAATTAGAAGATGCTTCTTTCTCTGTAGCTCCAGGAATATGTAATGGACTAAATCCAAAGCAGCAGGGGTTTCTGTGTATCCTGGACAATTCATCAGCTGCATCTACACTTGACCTCCCACTATCTTCTGGAGAACATGCTCAAAAGTGAGCAGCTCACCTGAAACAAGGAGAGAAAAGAGAGCGATGGTGAGAGAAGAGTTAATGATACTTATGTGCAATATCTGGAGATTTCAATCTGCCAGGTATTTCTCCTCAGATATTGGACACGACTAGTGAGTGGAAAATAAAGGGTCAAAATGTTCTTTTTAAATTTACAAAAATCCAATATTGTGACGAGAGTCCCCATGTGTAGCTCTTAGAAGCAGATTAGTTTGAACCGGAATGAATAAAGGCCCTAATTAACATTACTTTGATCTCTATTACAATACCAATATTCCAGTTTTCATTGCTGTTTGGAAGTTGGCCACTTGCACTGCACCTGAAAAAGCAATCATTTCAGAGGGACTGCTTGACCTGCCATTTCCATCATCATCTTTGCTGTTCTACAATAAAATGAACATACAGTGTTCAGGGTGCTAAACAAATAGTTCATCAAATTTAATTTATTCACCACAACCAGTTACCCACATATGCAATGATAAAAAACCACCTCTGACTGCAGTGCTCAGTTTCCATTTTAATTATCAGGTTTTCCGTCCATTCTAAAAAAAGCCCGTGTGCAGCAAAGATGCTTTTATTTCGGATTATCTACCTGCAAACATTTTTCAAGGCAGAATGTCTGGACTCAGCAAGAATCCCAGTAATGGGCTAAGCCCAAGAGCAATGCCTCGCGTGTGAGCTAGCCAGGTGTGGCGGAGAGGAGGAGAGACTGTTATACATCAAGAGCCCGGCCCACAAAAGCATCTGACTGCCTAGCTGCGGCCTGCGGCCTGAGCCTTCCGCGAGGGGGGCATCTGATTAATTGCATGAGGGGCCACTAATTGGATAAACGCATTAATCAATTAATTCCATCCATCAGAGCAGCAAGCCTAATACTTCAAACAAACACTGGGCCAGGAGGTGCAGATAAGCTGCGGCCCTGTTGCACGCACGGAGATCCGGCACTGGCCGGGGATAATGATTAATGGTCTTTTTGAAGCCTTGTGAATGCGGAGAAAAACAACATTTAGCGCGGCTGAGGTGTCACAACCTCAAGGCTAAGTGATTGCGGCAGGAGCAGACTAGCGAAATTCCTCAGGCTATTGTTTCGGTTACCCTTTTACACTTCAACACGCTGCGCAAAAGGTTTCTGGTCTGGCACACGGGCAGTTTTATTTTCTACCTTATGCTTTTTTAAAGAGCTTTAAGCTGATGCGTACGAGCCATGAGGAAGGAGGACAAGAGGTAGGAATGAAAGACCTGTAGAATCAAGCAGCCCAAGCCAATCGGGCAGTAGATTCCAGGCAGGTCTACAAGAACATGCACAAGCTGGGTTTTAGTAGGACTGTGTTCAAAACAACACTGCGACAGTATATTGAGAACAAGCCTGTAGAGATCCGCGTATCGATTCAGTGATGGCTGAATGTACTTTTACAAGGCAAGTGAAGTGGATAGTGCATTTAAGTCTGAGAGCTCCACAGTTACAACATCCAGCGCGTGGCAAACCTCTGCTCTGATAGTTCGGATTTAGTTCCTTATTTATTATTGGTTTTAAAGGCTGTGCTGGAGATGAAGCTGTGTCTATACATCACGTATTCAGGAGAAATCGAGGTCATTCATCAGTTTGCCATCTCCTTTTGGATGCATGAATGAAGTGAGCATTCTTTATTACGTGTTCTTGAAGTCTGTGTGAGCCTTTCTTGTTAGTCGTGCGATCCAGATGGCTTCACTTTCACAGCTGTGGTTTAGCTCTCAGTTATAGTGAGTTGTAAGCTGTAAGTAGCGCATACCTGTTAGCATTTGGTGGAGCTGTTTGTGGAGATGTTTCATACTGTAGCAGCTAAACAGACGATGTGTGTGACCTGTCTAGCAAATAATAACAACATTTTTGCTGTTCAGATTCTCTCACACGTCCACATGTGTCCAAATATTGACCACTGTCTGCACGGCTACTGTCACCTCTGTGATTAAAGGTGCAGAAAAATGGCCTCTCTGCGCTCTGACCAGCACATCACTACCTGACTTCCTTTACAAGCACGAATAACAGCTGTGATTGGATTTGGCATGTGCTGGACATGTTTCTGGATGTAGGCCACATCAATGTTCAGACACTCTTGTATCAAAGAATTACACAGTCAGACCAGATTTGGTGGATGCCTTACCTGGCATAAGTATGATAAGAATTTTCTATAGACTGGGATTTTAGCCACTTTATGGTCTTTGGCACGCCCAAATGCAATCACTCTTTTAAGCCAATCATTAACATCTTCTCTGGAGCCATTTTCCACACATGGAATGAGACATTCACTGCACTGTACTACCTCTTCACAATCTATAAATCCCGTCACTCACCCACAGGTATTTACAGCCCCATCATCACACCCATCGCCTCAAACACGCAAGGTGACTCATTTCTCGTGTGGTGACATTATTATTATATTACTAAAATGGATATTAATACAATATTAATACATTTATTTAAAAAATTGACTATAATGAGAAAACAGTAACCCTAATAAAAGAAAATATGAGCGTAATTTCTTCCTTTTATTGTTAAATATGAGCAGTCTGTTTTGTCTTTTCAATACCGCTTAAAGCAGGCTTACGCCCATCTGTGGGCCATGGACACCAGTGGGCCGTTAGGAACCCTCTAGCTGTCTAGGGGCTGTACTCAGGTGGAGGCAGTAATTTGTAGAGAGCCAGAATATAAATATGTTCATTGTACGAGTACAAGTATTAATAATTATAACAAGTATTAATTAATATATGTATGATAATGTAAAATAAACAGGCTAATTAAATATCTTCAGACAACCAAGATGCTAGCTAGTCACTAATGACTTCCTGGGGCACCGTCCCTTGTTTGATTTTGGACATATCATAATTTTTGGAGAGACTGTATTGATCCAAGTTGATTTTAGTGTTCTGGTGAGTCACTATGCTTTGTAGTTACTGTCATGTGGGCCTTAAACGTAAAAATTTGAGAACCCCTGGTTTAAATGACCTACATCATGATACAAATGTACCGGGAAGTTTCAGGGATTTTGAGGAACTACTCTTTCAGAATCTGATGGTACTGGAATGAGACTCGGCAGGGCAGACAGAGACAGATCATGTTTTGTAATCCAGGCAAATCCAACGGCACAGGATGCGCAGTACAGTTACTTACATTAGCACACTCAAAGTGTCAGCAGGCCGCAGGAAGAATACCAGTAATAGCTCAGCGGCGTCTTAGCAGATGGTTAATGGCGAGTATGTGACTTCTCTTTGATCATCGCCAGTGGAGGCAAAATTTGCAGAAATAAACACTCAATTTTCACCAGAGGCGCCTTGTTAGCCTCCTACGGTTCGATTTTTATATCTTTCTGCTCACAGAAAAGAAGTTACTCCTGCGTATTCTTATCCTCCATTGGCCAGTATGACTGTGATCTTTGTTTGTTGCTCTAACTGCGAGCTACATTTGATGAAAAGGGGCTGTGACACATGTGGCATTTAGGAGCCCTGCTGTACTGGTGACTCTGGTCACAAATGCCCAATATCACTTTTTCTGGATGGGGAGAAAAAAAAAAAAGAAAAAAAAAAACAGGAGAAGAACAGAAGACGTGGGACAAATTGCAGCTCCTTAAGACATGGTTTACGTTACATAAAATGCTCTAGAGAGACTACAAAGGGAATAAAATACAATAACAAAAAAACAAACACCACAAAAAACAAAAAAACAATAATAATAAGTTTCACGACTTCCCATCACATCCCAATAAACAGCACTACTTACTCACATATGTTGAACTGCGCACCATAAGAACCATCAAACAAGCCCGTTTGCAATTATTTGATTTTTTCATGTTTGCAATTAGTCCAGAACGTATTTCGTCTAAAGAGCTCCCTTCAAAGTAAAAGCATGTTGTTTGTTCCTTTTTTTTTTCGCCTCAAAGGAAAAGATCTCAGAGAAAAAAAAATACAGATTAATTCATTTCAGTCTATCTCTATGTTCCCCTGTGCCATTTGCAGCAGATTTTCTTACTTGGGCCTAGCCATGTGCTTATGATTAATTATAAACCATTTGTATCAAATAGTTTTCTGGGTGAACATATTTCTCAGAAGTACTTCTCCAAGCCCAACCATTTGCTTGCACTCAGAACTCTTTGGCATTTAGTGGGAATAAAAACAAAAAAAAAACAACAAAGTGGAATTCTGCTGTGCTTTTCTTTCCCTCCTCCCCTTTACCCTCCGCCTTTTCTTCCCACTCTTGAAATTCTTATTAAGGGTGCGCACAATTTGTCCCTAATTAAGGCCGAGACTGTGGTGCGTTAATGAATTGGCATTGGGGGACCAAAAAAAAAGAGGACTTGGTGCTGGTGCAGCTGGCCACATCCACAAGTCACTGGCCCGGGCTAATTAGCACGATGTCAATTAGCAAGCTTCAGAGGAAGAAGAAGAAGGTGGGGTGTGTGGGGGTTGATACAGACGTAAGGCCTCCCTCTCCCCACCCAAAGAGCTATTGGCAAGCCGGATGCGCTCATTCGTGACCTATTAGGTCGCGGATTGATTAGAAAACATGGCTGCTACTTCTCATCAGTCGCCAGCCAGAGTGCAGAGGCCGTGACAGCTGGCATCCGCAGCCTGAGAGGAGACTGATCACCACCAAGTGATGGGCCTAGGGCCAGAGGCAGAGACTAACAGCCTCTCAGTCTCACTCTCTCTCTCTCTTGCTCTTTCTCTCTATCTCCCTTTCAACCTGCCCAACATCTATCCCTTTAACACGAATCACCAGAGTCTATTGGCTGATGTATGCCATTCACTGCTGAAGAAGCACAAACCATGCAGGCTCCTTTTTCACCTGACTTATGGTGACAGTGCCATTTTAGGCCCAGCTGCTCTTTTTAGTCCAAATGAAGCTGCAGGAAATGCAACAGCAAGGTTAAGAACAAGCGACTGATTAGAAAGAAAAACTGATTTGAGCACATATTTAAAAAAAGCACTGCTCTGAAAGTAATAGCCCGAGGTTAATACCTTCAAAATAATACCCCCAAAGGTAGCCTCGGGTTTGATGTGAAGTCCGGCGATGTGCTTGCCAAATGCTGCCCTGCCGTGCTTTGCCTTTTTCCTGGATCAGGCACATGAAAGCTCTCATCAAAGCTCGACCCACAAGGACTACATACGGCTTTGGTTATTCAAGTGAGCCTGCACTCAAATCCCCTCCCTGTGCCCATTAAAAACAGCCATCTTTGTCATCTGAAATCCCAATTTGTCACAGTTGTTTGGCTATGTCAAACCTCAGGAGCTGAATCTCATAAACAAGAGAAAATGAAAAAAACAACACTTGGCTTCAGGGGGGCAAAGTGCAATGGTGTGTGACTCCAATAGACAGACGGCCTGATACAACATATAGGAGTCAAGAGTGCATCTGAATCAGCTCTACTGTACAACATGCCTAAAAATGCATGGCAGTGCGGGTTTGGAAACAAGCCGAGCTGGCATCTGCAAACTGTTGAACTGTCTCCCTAACCTTGAAATTTGATTTTATTTATTTTTATTATTTTCGGCCCCCCCACCCCAGCTGAATTTCAGCAATGCATGCTCCAAGAAAACAGATCGTTACCAATCTCAAAGACAAATATTTGCTCTCTGGTAAAGAAAAAAGGAAAGTCGCTGAGAGAAAGATGCGGAGCTATAGCTACACCGCCCCCACAGCCATTAGCATTCAGTATGGAGGCACTCAAGGAGACCATCAAGGAATGCATCCGTGAAAGTATGGTGAAGGCTCTGAAGGAGATGATAGAACTCAGTCAAGACTTCAATTGCTGTGAAAACACAAATGGACCGGTCAGAAAAGGCAGAAGCAGCAGCTTACAGGCCAGCTTTGGTCGTCGTTCGTGCTGTACAAAAGTGGATGCCCTCATGTGGACTTACATACCCTGTAACCTTTTCCTCTTCCCCCCTTTCGAACACAAAGGTCAATCTGTTTTGGCAATTTCTGTAAGTAATTATATCCGTCCACGCTCTAATGATTTTTCTACTTGCTCCCTGTGACCCTGCAAGTGTTCCCTCCTGAGCAGCAGTAATAAACAGTTTGGAAAACCTAGGGTTCAATATAAGCAGATCAGAAGCACAACAGGTATGTAGAGCTTGAGAAAAGTAATAATAAGGGCTCAGAAGAAGGACAGATGTTCAATAAAGAAGATAACTCATTAGGAAGGAGTTGAGGGCACATATGAAGTTGAGGTAAATCTTGAAAGGTAACACTTTACGTTAAGGGATGACGAATAACTAACATGAGGTAATGCGTTAGTTAACATCACTTAACAATGGTCAACTAATGTTAAGCGAACATATAACAACTACATGTCTACAGTTGTTACATGTTTCCTTAACATCAGTTGACCATTGTTAAAGAATCATGTTCATGTTAACTAACGCATTACTTCATGTTAGGTAGTTAGTAACACTCAATGTAAAGTGCTACCACTTTTTGGGAAGGAAGATAAAGGTACACTTTATCACTTTATAAGCTACACATACAGAAGTAGTGTCTCTCAGTATGGCGTCAGGCCCACATGTTTGCTAACCCAAATGCCAGATGTCTAGGCATGGAATTGTAGAGGTTCCTAAAGGTGTCCTGTAATAATCCATCCCATGCAGCTTGAATATCCTCACACAGTTCCTGCAGATTGTGTGGTAGGGATGGAGGTGGAGCGACCCAGGCCTTCTGGACGTGTGACACATGACAACAAACTATTCATCTTGGCGCCGACCATGGTGCCTCCACACACGGGTTTGTTGATCGCCTCCACTAAGACAGGAGAGGGACTCATCATTAAAGATGACCTGCTTCCATTCTGAGTCACTCCATGTGCCAGTCTTGGGCGATGCTGACATGGTGTTAAGGGCAACCGTTATAACTGTCTGTGTGCATGTGGTCCTGTATCACACAGCTGTCTGCCAATGATGCTGTCAAACCTACCCACCAAGATTTATTCGTGTCGGTTGCTTTCTTCTGGGTGCAACTGTTTTTTGATGATGAGCATACAAAAGAGAAGGTTTGGATTGCTTTGTTTTTAAATAGAGCGTATCCTTATGGTTTTGTCTTGGGATTCATTGTTATCGCTTCCTATGAACTCGCTCTTTTGAACACTGACTGGGCCTTTCCAAGCAATGAAAGAGGTAAAGCACAAAGAAGCAGGATATTTCAAATTCCCTGCAAATGAATACTGCTAACTTTCTGATTGTTACTGTTCACAGGCGAGTGTTTGCTATGCCAGGGTACTAGAACCAGCAGAATATGTGCATTCTTTGATTTATTAAAAGTGTTACGAACAACAAGGTATCAGAATGGATGAAAATTAGCTTTTTAGCTAACTCCGGCACATTTACATTGATGTAGAAACTGAAATGTTGATTAATGTGCACTGTCCCTGTTAAATAAATAAATAAAAAAAAAAAAAAAAAAAAAAGAACATACAGTTGTATGCAAACGCATGTTTAGATATATTTGTAGAAAACAAAGAACCAGGGCTGGTTAGGAGAACACTCTGCCAACTGTTAAGTATGGTAGCGGACCTGTTATGCTTTGAGGTTGTATGGCACAGCAAGCACTGCACAGGTAGATGAAAGTATGGATTCCAATAAATATCAGCAAACTCCGGACGTAAGTATCACCCGGTCAGTCAGGAAACTGAAGCTGAAAAGACGCTGGCTACTACAACAAGATAATCTGAAACATAACCTCAAAATCGAAAAACTGCATCACGGAAGCTTTTGGAATGACTTGAACGTCATTGAAAATCTGTGGATTGATCTTGAAGGTGGCATGTTTTGTGATGTCAGGGTGTCCAGATGCAGGTCTTCTCTTCGGTGTATTGAGTGTCAAACACTGAGCCAAGCCTGCTTGATATTGTCCAAGGTTTGAGAAACGGTCCTGACTGTAATAACAAATAATAATAGCAAACTAGCAACTTTGAAATAAAGCTGCCCAGCATTCTGTTTCACATGTGGGAGCTAAAGTTGGTTCCAGCCTGTTCCACCTTAAATTGTGCCTGTACAAGCTGCACCATTTAAGGCGGAACAAAGCATATGATTAAAAAGCTGATGAACTGGAAGCCAATTTAGGCCTTGTTTAAAGATGAACATCAATCATGCCCACCTCCAGTTTGGTTTCTTGAAAAAGTCGACCAGCCCCCTTGAAACCTGGTATGATTACTTCTACAAAACCACTTCTGACTTATTTTGTAACGACTGGGATTTGTATTTGAAGGAGGAACAACAGTGGTTAAGGTTCACGGTATGTCAGTTATGTACTGAACTCTGAATGCACATCAGGCAGGCAACACAAACGTCATAACTGAAGAAAAACAGCATATAGCTACTTTAATGGTTCTTTTGTATGAAACCTCAACACGTTTGTTCATATTACATGCAGAGGGAAAAAGCCCATCTAACCAACTGTATTCGTTTTATTATGCTAAACACATAATTACAGAAAATAGATGCTTCCAATTATCCTGTGGCTATTAGTCCACTTCCTCGATGTAGCATTTGTACAATAATGTCAGGGTAGTGAATCGAGCCGCAGGCATTTGAATAATCATGTCAGGCCTACATACTGTTTGTGCTCTGAAAACCAAACATTTGGAAATACAACGTCGATTAGGCAACATTAACCAAACACCTGGACCAGCATCAGTATCTCTAGTGCCGTCCCATTCTTCCATTTGGCTGCTGGCTGGGAGCTCTCGAGACCGGCTATTATACCCTGGAATGAGGAACCACTTTAAAGCACCCCATGTCCAAGAGACTCTCTCATCTTGGCAGAGTGGAGAGGGCTGGGTGAGTGAGCCTCAGAGGGGAGTAGTCCGGATTGGCAAGCCATGTCTGCCGTAATGGATGGAGCATGTAGTGCGAGTGGCACCGTGGAGCATGCTGCATCGGATTAACTTCCATGTTTGCTCACAGAATGTAATGAGGGAAGACGTATATTGTCACGGCCTTAGAAAAGCAGGTTGGCTAATTATGCTAATTGCAGCCGGCTTTCTCTGCTTTTCTTTTACTACTTCTTTCTCTCTACTCTGTGAATATAACACTCTCTCTCTCTCTCCCTCCCCCCCCCTCTCTCTCTCTCTCTCTCTCTCTCTCTTTTTCTCTCTCTCTCTGGTAGCTGCCTAGCTCTTGCCAAGAAGGAGGCACTTAACAGTCGATTCTCTCTTTTTCTTCTTCTTCTTTTTTTTTTAGTTCACTTTCCTCTTTACCCTACCTTTTACCTGTAGGAAAAAAGCCTGTCACTCCATCTCATTTTGCTTTCAACCTTTTGCCTTTCTCTCTCTCACTCTCTGTTTTTCTTTCTGGCTTGCATGCCACACTCCCTGCAATGCACTTCGCCAGCTGCACAATTACTCAATCGCTTATCTCATGGGTTGCTGGCATGAGAGAAGGCCCAGACACCAGACACTAGCCAATGATCAGAAGGGCGGGAGTGCAGAGAAAGGAAAGCGGCAAGCGTGTGGGCTCCACGGCCCCCCTGGCAAAGGCATTCTGACAGACAGGGGAGGCGGCTGGGCAGCTGGCTGCTGGGAGCGACACAGAGCCGTCACCAGGATATGGTCTGTGCCAGCCTAGTGTGAGCTCTCCAGGCCAAGTCAAACCTGTGAGAGCTGGATCAGTACTCTCTAGGAAAAGTCTGAACACGATCCAGACACACGCACTTACAATGTGCAGGAAGGGTGTAAACAAGCACTGATTCGTCGAGATGCATTTAGAATGTGGGCTATTCAAAATTCCCTCCACATTTTTTAAATGACTTCCAAAAGCTTATATCAACGAAAAGTAAAACTGCAAGCACACATGAACTGGACACTTTATTAGGTACATCTATCTGGTACTCATTGTCTATTCCATAAGCCCTTTCAACTCAGTAGCCAGGACCCCAACAGGACCACCAGTAATATTCAGATGGTGGATCATTCTCAGCACTGCAATGATACTGGATTTATCCTGGTAGGTGTGGATCAGACACAACAGTGCTGCTGGAGTACATGTCCACTCACTGTCAACTCTATAAGACTCTCCTACTCCAGCTTGTAAATGTACAGTCAGAGACGATAGCTCACCTGTTGCTGCAGACCTTGTGCTGAGCATCCTCTAGTCCTTCAACAGGATGTTAAGCATAGGACGCGCTGGTTGGATAGTTTTGGTTGGTGGACGGTTCTCAGTCTAGCAGTGACACTGAGGTGTCCAGCAGCACTGCTGTGCCTGATCCACTCACACCAGCATGACACATATCCACCACTATATCAGTGTCACTGACAGCTGCCCGCTCATGTGAATCAATAAAATTAGTACAGAGTATAAAAATAGAATATTAAATATTAACAAATAAATATAAATGCAAAATAGAATAAAAGCAAAATGTTAAACATAATAAGGTAAAAAATACAGACTATATTACATTAGAATAATAACAAAAATATCATGGTAGTAATATAACTAAAAATGTTAAATAAGTAATTATGGAATGTAATTACAATATATACACTAAATATACATAAATATGCACTGTAGTAAAGTACTGTGCAGTGTGGGCATACACACTGTTCAGTGTAACGGGCAACGTTGAGCAGGAGGTACCTATAATACCTATAGCTCTTTCGTCATTAAGTGCTCAGTGAGTGTATACTCTTGAAAATACATCTGGTTTCCAAAAAATAAAAAATGATGGTCCTTTAAAGCCACTTACATTTACATTTACATTTAAGGCATTTAGCAGACGCTCTTATCCAGAGCGACTTACAACCGTGCTTAGTGTTCTGTTGGATAATATTCCAGCTAGTAGGAAGTTTAGAGCCTAAAAGTCACCACGAGCTCAGACACTGACCCCGAACAGGGGGTCAGTGATGGTACCTAGAGAAAGGTCATTATAAGTGCAACACAATACACATTGACAAAGGTCATTATAAGTGCAAAACAAAAAGGTTATTAAATTGCCACTCGATACACACAGTTTACACGGCTGTATAAAGAACTTAATTAAAAGGCTCTTTAGGGATCTGAAAGTGGTGCTTCTATTACATTTTAGCACCTTCACTTCGATACGCTTTTTCACACTTCAGTATTTTTCTGGATCCTGGGCCTTTTGGCCAAACGTGGAAGTTGTATTAGGCCACAGGAACCATCCGGAGAACTGATCCCTGGTCCCCCGGGATTGCCTGCAGTGTTTGAAAGCTTTAAGCAATGTGTATGAACAATGTGATGTACTCCCTGATTCGTACTATCCTGCCTTTCAAGTGGGAACAGCTCTTCATTTGTGGGTTTCTGCATGCAGACCTGCCATGCCTCCAACAACCGCAGCTCATTACTGTTGTAGTGTCAGTAGCTTACCAGAGGAATTAAAGGTATAAGCTCACTGTCAGTTGTAATTCATTTATCATCAAAAAAGAACCAAAGTGAATCTATTATCTACAGTTAGGTGAAAAACGCTGGTGCTATTGATCCATGGTACAGAGGGAATTCTCGTCTGTAAAAATAAACCTGCAGTAATTAGTTGTCATAACAATTTTATTTCTTATTTTCCTCCTCAGTCCCCTACTTTGGGTAAACCTATATTCAGTAACAGTGTAGATAATACATGGCAGATGCTGGAGGAGCAGAGGTGAGTTGTATGAGAGGTATGTCTGATACTAGCTTGTCAGTGTCTATCAATTTCTAGCAGATCCATTATTTTATATCCACTGCAGTATAAATAGTTCATCCACTCATACTTTTGTATTCTTCTAATTGTTTGAAAAATAAAAACCAAAAAAACTATATCACATTTAAATAATGGATTTAACCTATAAGAGCCCAGATCCGTTTCCCCTTAAGGGAAAATAATGAAGGGTCAGTTATAAATTCATAAAAGATCAGTCTTATTGTGACAAAGAGGTCACATGGCGTCTTCTGTATGTATTATAGAGTCATAATACTAGTACCACATGTCACAACAACAACAATTTCATAACTGGTATTCCATCATGGTGTTCTGGAAATGGCATCAGAATGGGTATATGTAATATAGAATATGGGTGTGTTGTAATATAGAATATGGGTATATGTGATATAGAATATGGGTATATGTAATATAGAATATGGGTGTATGTAATATATAATATGGGTATGTGTAATATAGAATATGGGTATATGTGATATAGAATATGGGTATATGTAATATAGAATATGGGTGTGTTGTAACATAGAATATGGGTATATGTGATATAGAATATGGGTATATGTAATATAGAATATGGGTATATGTAATATATAATATGGGTATATGTAATATTGAATATGGGTACATGTAATATAGAATATGGGTATATGAACATTACAGCTCTTAAATGGGTCGGAACCTTATAGGTACAAAATCAAGACTGTAAAATGAGCTGGTTTTGTCTCTAACTGCACTAACCAAGCACATTGCCATTTTCTAAATGAAGTCATATGTCCACCAACTGTCATGTGACTGCGCCCAGGATGTTGGGTATAGGTCACTCAGGGACTCCATGTGTTCAGGTGAAGGGTAAAGCTGTATAAAGAACTTTACAGACTTTTAAAAGGCTGGTGACACATACGTCATTGTGGGCTCTTATGGGTTAAATCAAACTGTGATAAAATTCAAGACTTCTTGTGAGGTCATGGATGTACCTTCTTGTTAGGTGCTAACGACCCTAAAGATTCAAGTCTGTTTGGTCTTGGCTAGTATATCCTGGATCTGAAATCAGACCCAAGTGCTGATAACTCTAACACCATCCTAGAATTCTTAAACTCTCCTCAGCACAATGTGGTATATATGTTTTGTTGTTGTTGTTGTTGTTTTTTTCTTCAGCTTACATAAGACTGTCAGTCAAGAGTCAGTGTGGGACATGAAAATCAGAATTCCAATAACGAAGCAGAAGGACGCAAACAACTTAATTAGGCCGATTGCATGCACGACCAATCAACACCCTGGGAGGTGTTTTGACTCCCTTTATTGACGGATTCGTAAGAGAGAAGGGCAATATCTGAGCTGGAGACACAGGCTGTGATTAGCACTGATTGACTTGAGTATTGGCGAATGACAAACACACAAACGTCAAAGTGAGCGGCAGGCATGCAGGAAAGTTTCCAGCCTGTATAACTCCACCGTATGTGTGTCACACCATCATGATGAGTGCTATAAAGAAAACCAATGCAAGACAGTGACTCAGCACCAGCCGTGCCCACCACTGTAGGGCAGCAACAACTAATGATCATCAATGCTCTATGGCGTTTGTGCTTTGAATTTACATTACAAGATTCATTTATTCATCAACATTCATCAACATGGAAACTCCACACAGAAAGCATCCCGATTGCCCAGTCGGCGAACCGAACCAAGGCTCTTCTTGCTGTGATGCCTCAGTGCTAAAGACTCCATCACATGGCTGAAAGAGTAATACAGAGTCATGCATAACCAAAATTAATAAAAACTACCAACACTGACATGGCTGCTGACTGGACTGTTATATAGTATTAGTGAAATATTTTATCTTTTAATTTCTTTACTGTTCCGCTTCTTTGAGTTTGTTGTCAATTTGTTTATACATAGTGTCTTTAGCTTTCCAGATTAAAATCCATTTTCATTCCTTTTTCAATCCCTTAAACTATAACTGATCAGATGCCTTTAAAATGTGGGTCACCCTCAATGTATTTCAGAGTGAAAATAAAGGTCGACTGATAGATTGACTCTGTGATCTGCAATATACAATTTCATTACATGCTATCGATCATATAGAAACTTATTTATTCTTATTTATTTTTGCTGTGTCATTACAGGAGAAATACAGAAAACCAGAAAATACAGAAAATCTTAGACTGCCATACAAGACGTGTCTTTGTTTTCCTTTGTTCCTGTTTCCTGGAGCAATACAAAAAAAATCTGTTTATTGGTAAAAGACCTTTTTAGACAATATGAATAGGACGACGATGCTGATGATAGATGTTTTATATTTTTTATGTTTTCCAAATAATTCATTAATCAAAATCATAATGAACCAACTAACTGATTAAGTCACAATGAGCCAACTAATCAATTCTAAAAATAATTTTCTGTTGCAGCCCCACACCACAGAAACATGTTAAATGTGGTGTTACTGCATTACAGCCACTTTGTATTGATCTTTTTGGTTTTGTTTAGTTTTAGCTAGAACCAAGCTTGTACTGTGGTGTGTGGAACTCTCAGCCTGCTAACTAAGCTATTGTTAGCGCTCCCAACACCACACACCCAGTTTGATTTCAGTTTTCTTCCACACCAGTCACTCAGCTTTGCTTTCTCAGGCATTATGTATATCATCAGAAGTTCTATCAGTAGAGTATTTGGAATCAGACTTGTACTGTGGTGACTTATTTTGTAGCTTAATGTTAAGCTAGCTAGCAGACCCAAACGTCACAAAACAGGTCCAGTTTTAGCTTTCTGTATCCCCAACACAAGCCACCCTCATGTTTGAGCCATTATCATGGCCAACATGTGTCAGTGATGCTTCAGTTAGCCAGAATAAGCTGGATAAGGTGATGCTTAGTTAGCAGCACAGTTTGTGGATTATTAGATAGATGTTTTAGCTTTTTTGTGAACGATAGTTTGGAAATTGAGCACTGAGTTTCCTTATTCGGTCACCATATAAGTGGACTGTGTCACGCGCCGGGGCTCTTGCTCTGCCTACGCCCAGTCTGGGGACTACACTCCCCATGATTCCCTGCTCCTTGATTACAACCCCACTGTTGTCTCTATCAATCAGCAACAGCTTCCCAACCTTACATCACCAGAGTTCTGATTAACCTCACCTGTCTTCTATTTACTTGTTGCGTATATATGCCTGCCGTTGTCAACAAAACTTTGTGAAGTATGGCCGACCCTAGTGTTGTTTACTCAGCATGTTTCCTGTTACTATCTGTATTCTAGTGTATGCCCTCTTCTGCCCTTTTGGTTTTTGCATTTGCCTCATCTTCTTGTTTGATCATCTGATTTCTTATTGTCCTGCTTTTGACCCCAGCCTCTATCTGGATTTTTTTACGTCCCTCTTTGTCGTCCTTGTCTGTTGGGGTAGGCTCTCTCTGTGTGTTTTGCCAATTCTGATTGGTTTTGCTAATTCGGACCTCACTCATGCCCCACATTAAACTTTGGTTCGTCAATCCAGCGTCACAAACTGAACCCCCTTATAAGATTGTTTTTGATTATGAAATGAGACTGAGCAGGTGGGTGGAAATGGCACAAGCGATTCTCTGTTGCTAATAGCAGATTTTATGCATTTTTACCAAGTATTACCGTATAGGCTACAGTGGGTAATATCTAGAGATGGTGAGATGACATTTTCCAAGTGTGAAATATAAACCGATGAGCAGATTTATCATTGCCATGGGGTCTCCGTTAAAGTAGAACATCAAACTTATTCCCCCATCTGGGAACCTTTTTTAATATGTGAATCTCAAAAATCTATGGTGTCTCACAAGTGTTTATATTAATTATGCTCAACGTGAAGTGGTCCAATCAAACAATCCGAGTCCACTGCTTACTCTGTGCAAGTCGCAATGGGAGGACATGGCTGTCATGCCTCTGAAAGGTGAAGAGACCAGCCGGGCGGCAGATGGCCCGTGCGATGCTCTGAGCAGAAATATAAAAGCATACACCGTTTGCGTTTATTTCATCATCAGTCCCCTCTGAGTGCGCGTTTAGGTTTGGGCTACTCTCGCTTTTCCACTGTCCTCCTTTTCTCTCTATCTGGACCTCTACTTCTCAGCACGCTCCGGTACCCTCCCCAAACCCCTTCAATCTTCTCTCACACTTCCTGGGCTCTCCTAATGCAACGTGTGTGCGCATGTTCATTTTCCTACAATGTCAGCGCCACAGCATGGGAGCTCCGGCTCGTGTCTGTGCAGGACGCTGTTCACATCCCTGTGCAGAGCAGACCCAAGTCAGCAATAAGATTCCCATTAGACCAGCATCCATCACCACGCGCACCAGCTCCACCCTCACTCTCCCCCCATCACCTTGGCCTAACTCCCTGCCGGCCTGCACACTGCGGAGGTAAGTGGGTAAAATACACCTCACCTCCCGTGCTGCTATATGGTCCAATTACGGATGAGAGCCAAGAACCTTGGGTCTACCTACTTAGTACGGCTTCACTTGAGATGCAACCAAGGGGTAGTCCACACGACATGAAATATACCTCAGAGGCCCGTGCTATCGCAAGCTAGGTCCGTCCAAACACAACACACTGCAAATCCTGTTTCGCGATCAAGCAGCTTTGAAGTAGTGCCATTCTTCCCAGAACACTGCAGGTGCTCAATGCACTTTGAAACAAGTGACCTAATGAACACTGCAGCAGTGGAGATCACCACCACCACTACCGAATGACTGGGATAGCAGGCAGGCCAGCAATAGCCATACAGTTTTCTATGACGGTAACCATCAACTCTGAACCACTACCTGACTAACCAGCCCCACAGTCCAGTAAAGGAATGGCCCATGCATCACACATATATACTCCCTAAACTAACAGACTCTAATTTTATTTACAAGATATATAGTCTGTAACTGGTGGTCTAGCATTCTCCTAGGATCTTAGGAGGGTGGCCAGAATATTATACAGAAGCTTCACAAACGGCTTAATATAATTTCAATGCCTTAGATTCAGCGTGTTCATGTCTTATAACAAAAGTTCAGGCTTAGAAAAAATTGGGGTTTGCATTTATCCCAGCTGTTCCTTTCAGCTGCTTTCTTGACAGTTTTGTACATTACATGTACGTAACATTTTTAGGCCCTGACATAACTCTAAGTGAAACCGATTGGTTATAGAAGGCAAGGTTTCAGATGGATTAAAGTTCAGCACCTTATTAATTAGAATATGAACTCCAAATTGTGCTCTACAAAACGTAAACCAAAAAGTTGGAGCAGAAAGTTAAAAAAGGGCTAGGCCTCGGGGTTTTGTTTCTTCATCAAGCTGAATCGGTACATATGGTAAAATGCAGTTGTTACGCCGCTGGAAAACTTTTAGATGAGCTACCTTGATTAGAAACAAGGTGTGCAAGAGTAAGAGAAAAAAAAAAACACGAGCAAAGCAAAACCATTTTCGCTAGACCATTTCAGAACACCCCCTTTTTAGCTCGCTCTAGTCCGACGTGCTTTTTTAAAGGATCCATCGCTAAGCGGGCAGGGTTTTGCCGTTTGCACTATATGTAAGCTGTCAACTGAATCGAGTGGCGCTTTGCTGAATAGGATTTTCGAGTGGACCACGCTCCCTGTGGGGCTACATGTCCCTTTTTCCTGTTTGGTGATCAAAGGCCCTCGGGTCTCCTCACACCAGTCACTGCCAGTGTCCGAGCTCCTCCGGTGACCCGGGTGGTGGAGATTGAAATGGGACTTCCTGTCCAGGGAATCGACTGGGCCTTGTAATGTCCCCCCTCTTGTTTGACTGCTTTAGGCGATTGGTTTTTTCTGTTCTTCGGGGTTCTGCCCGTTGGCTGCACAATGCAGGGCCCTCTGTGTTTTGTGCGGGCAACTAAGGCACTGATGCACGTCGAGGCTTCAATTTGCCACTCCCACTACCCACAGGGGGGGCGGCGCAGTGATTGGAAGACCTGGAATAGACATCAGGAATGAACTATGCGAGATAACTTAGTGGAACTTTCGGACCCTTAATGATGTGGCGGTAAATGATGGACTATGATGCCATATGCCAGGCGTCACCCTTGTGTCACAATGTGTTGGGGGGGAGTTGCGGTATCACGTTTCAGCTGAAAGTCCATGTGCAATAAAGTAGATTTTTGGTTTATTACGCTAGCAGCTCAGACAGGCTTAGAAAAAAACAAACCATTTTGGTGTTATATTAGTGACCGTTTTAACCAGAGTTGGGGTTGTCCTTGCTGTCAGTTCCAACTTTGGACCCATTTTGTGTTTTCCTACACATCCCCATAGGATTTTAGTTTAATGTGGTCCGGGGTGTATATAACCGAGCTGGACACTTTATTAGGTATACCTATATGCCTTGTATCTATACTCATTGCCATTTTATCAGCTCCACTTACCATATAGGTGCACTTTGTAGTTCTACAGTTACAGCATGTAGTCCATCTGTTTACCCTGTTCTTCAGTGGCCAGGACCCCAACAGGACCACCACAGAGCAGGTATTATGTGGATGGTGGATCATTCTCAGCACTGCAGGGACACCGACGTTGTAGTGGTGGTGTGTCAGTGTGTGTTGTGCTGGTGTGAGTGGATCAGATACAGCAGTGCTGCTGGAGTGTTTAAACACCTCAGTGTTAAACTGAAAATAGTCCACCAACTAAAACTACCCAGCCAACAGTGTCCTGTGGCCACTGATGATGGACTAGAGGATGGCTGTACCACACAAACAGTGCAGCAGCAAATAAGCTATCATCTACAATGTGGACCAGCAAGGCAGGAGTGTCTAATAGATAGAAAGTGAGTGGAAACAGTGATTAAACACACCAGCAGCACTGCTGTGTCTGATCCACACATACACACTAACAAACCACCACCACTTCAGTACCACGATCTGATACCACGATCCACCACCCACACACAATACCTGCTTTGTGGGAGTGCTGGCGTTAAGGAAACGGGTAAAAGGGGGTTAACAAAGTATGCAGAGAAAGAGATTGACTGCAGTAATTAACTGTAGAACCAACAATGATAAGAGGAGCTATATACAGCTCTGGAAATAAATAAGAGACTACTTCTTCCTACTACTCGTCTTTAAATCAGCATCCTCCATACGGTTCTGAGTGAGGAACAGAAAGGTTCGGGTTCTAGCTTTACTGGCAAATACCAGTGAGCGTCTGGCTGATAAAGGTCAAGCAGCAAACACACAGGACAACACACAGCTACAGAATGGCACAGAGACCACTCTCTACCAACTCTCTAATGACGACATCTCATTCAGCGCCATCTCATTCGAATTCTCTGTTAACCACTGTAAGGATGACCTCAAGTGACCTACAAAAAAAGGGACTGGCAGAAGCGGTGGCTGGGGTGAAATTCACAGCGAGCATGTTTCTAAAAAACAGGCTTCTGGAGGTAATTAGTGAATTTCTAGATCTTAATCACAATATCTGATCTGTGCATTGGGAGACATGTTTCCAGTAGTGTATAGAATAAAAACAGAACTGCTCATTTTGGTCAAACACAAAACTTAGCCTACCACTGAACCCCTAGTTAGCCTACCATGGCACACCTACTTAGCCTACCGTGCACACCGTAATCACACTTGCCTACCGTGCACACCTACTTAGCCCTATCCGTGCACACCTTCTAATGTATTTGCCCATACATTGGGGTGGGGTGGGGGGGGGCGGGGGGGGGGGGGAAAAAAAAGCATGCTTAACCGCTCAAGGCTGGCTATGTAGCACACCTCTGGGTTTTTCAGGAGTAACCCGTAAGTGAGGGTTCCCTTCAGAAGATCTTAGCCTGATCAAGCCATATAGCGGTGGACTTTTTACCTATCCCAATGTGCCACACCCACTTGATCCAGTGTGATAGGCAAGTTTCAAGGACACTAGCCCTTTGCCATTCTTAATGCAAAGCTGTTTAGATTAACTCTCAACAGACACATCAGATCTATTGACATACTGCTCTTCCTTAGCATCAGGTCCTAAAGTGAAGTTGCTTGGAATTTAGCCAAGTAACAAGCAGCGATCATGGCTAGGTTATGACTCCCGTAAGCCTGGTTTGCATTCTTAGGAAAAAAGGTCAAAGCCCTGTGGCCTTGTCCTCTTGTCACTGAACCACTAATACTGTAGGTAGAAGACATTACAGTGATGCGTGCCTAAATGTATTTGCATATATGCATTTATTAAGATTTAGGCTGACAATGACTGGCAGCGACAACTATCTGTTTGACATTCGAGAGTCTAATTGACCCCTGGTCGAATTACACTTTGGGGAAAAATATAAAACACACATTTTAGCCTGTATTGAAATTATGGCACAATTTAAAAAAAAACGTTTTATTTAATTTTTTTATAGAATAGCTGCACCCAGGAGGAAGTGTTGGATTGCATTGCTATTGGGAAGGAAGATAAAGAAGACCAGGTACAAATTATGATAAATTTAGACTGATATGGGCAATGTTTAATAATCTACACATTTAGAAGTAGTGTCTCTTTGTATGGCATGGGGCTGCCATGTTTGCTAACACAAAATACCAGACATCTCTGAGTTGTTGAGGTTCCCAGTAGTGTCCTGTAATAATCCATCCCATGCATCCCATACTGGACATGTAACACATGATAACAAACTGCTCATCTTGGCACTGACCACACAGATTTATAGGTCGTCTTCACCAAGACATGGTGGGACTCATCACTGAAGATGGCCCTCTGCCATTCTGTCACGTCACCACTGTAGTCTTTGGTGTTAAGGACAGTCATTGTAACGGTCTGCATGCATGTAGTCCTGCATTGTGCAGCCGTCTGCCAGTGGTGCTGGCAGTAACAGGATGACTCAGGGAGGGCACCACGGCTCACTGAATGTTTGCAGTCATGCAACTATATATATATATATATATATATATATATATATATATATATATATATATAATAAATTGTATTAAATTATATTCAAGGTGTATTGAATAATAACCACACCGAAAGTGTCCCCTTACTGCATGCAGTGTTACAGAAAGCATTGCTGTAATGCTGTGCACTGGTTGACTTTAGCAGCTCTCTCTATTCTGCTGTGTTTCATGGAAAAAGGCACACAGCTGTTATTGCTTTTACACCATTTTGGGTCACTTCCAGTTATACACACAGCTATGTGCTCAGTGAAGGACTATTTTTGAAGACTGCCAGTGTTTGAAAGCTGATATGGACATTTGCGGCGCAAAGCTTCCTCTAAGGCTGGAAATACTGTGTATTGCGCCATATTTAGAAGCTATCTTGAAATTTGTATTTGTGTGTGGGTGTGTAGATGTGGGTGTGCGTGTGCATGTGTGTTTATCCTGGCCCACAGAGTCATGATGAATCCCAGAGTAACTGTGATGGAGTAATGTGGAAAACTTGCTTCAGAAAGAATGCCATTGAAAAATCTACCCTGGGATTTTAGACAGACGCAAGCTTATACTGACCGTATGTGATGTCATTGAACTATACATTTTTAGTGCTTCATTCTTCATCTCTCGTGCTTTTCTTTTCATCCACTTTTCACTTTTGATTTCTACAGGTGCTTTCTTAGTCTGCTATGTGACAAGCACAGATACGAAATCTAATAGGCAACATGCACTTGCAGTGCACACAAACTTAACATTAGATTTACATGCTAACTGCACAATCCTCAGGCCCCTACTTCAGTAAACTAATGGAACTGCCAACGAGCAAATTAAAAGGTCCAGTGAGGAAGGGATTAAGTTTAAAATAAAATAAATGTACCTCATAACAATGTGTAACACAGTTTAATTTGTTTATCTAGTTTAAAACACATGAAACTGGAATATATGAAATCGGCAACAGGTGAACTAAATGGCCAAAAGTACATGGACACATCCACATCCACATCCAGAGAACTAGCCTTGTAACCTGAGGGTCGCAGGTTTGATTCTCTGAACCAACAGGACATGACTGAGATGCCCTAGAGCAAGGAACCTAAGCCCCAACTGCTCCCTGGGTGTCGTGGATAGGGCTGCCCACCGCTCCGCTCACTGTCCCCTGATGTGTGTGTTCACTAGTGTTGGATGGAAGCACAATTGCCAAATTCTAATTCTCCTAATTTTCGGAGTTCAGGGGTTTCAGCCACACTCATTGCCAGCAGGTGAAATAAAATCAAGCCATAGCAATGCAAACTCCCTAGACAAACATCAGAATTAGAACGGGTCATACTGAAAAGCTTAGATACTTTAAATGCATGAAAAAGTCATGAAATTGCTGTCCTCATCATCTGCATCTTCTGTCCTGGTCATCTGCAAGTGCTATTACTGTCAAATGATACTGCATAGGAGGAGCAAATTGTCTCTGGAAACAACATCAGCAGAAGAGTTGTGCATCTGGTATCTCATAATATAGGCTAAGCAACTGTCCGCAAGTCTAAGAGCGCTGTGTGCAATGCAGACTGGAGTGCTGTAAAACCTGCTGTCACAGGACAGCTAAAACGTGTTCTCTGGAGCGATGAATCACACATCACTATTCGGCTGTCTGATGGTTTTGGTAAATTCCAAGAGAACACTATCTACCAAATCAAATATTACCAAAAGTAAGTTTGGTGGAGGAGGGAAAATGGTGTAGGGGTTTTCAGGGCCTTCCAGTGAAGAGTAAAGATAATGGCATCTATGGCATGTTGTTATGTGGCAACAATTTGGAGGAGGCCATTTTCCTGTTACAGCATAACTGTGCTCATGTGCATAAGGCGTGGTCCATAAAGACATAGGTTGGTGAGTTTGGGAAGAAGGAACTCCACTGGCCTGCCCAGAGCCCTGACCTCAACCCAAATGAACAACCTGGATTGTATGACCTTACAGCCTTTCATACAGCCTTGGTTCACTCTTATTAATGTAGGCCCTTTTTACACCTAGTTGGGCCAAATCATCATACCCCTAGCTGAGTCCTCTGTGATACAGCAGTCAACCAGCTATTAATTGTAAAACTGTCCAAATTCATTTGGGTAAGTGTTTGTGTAGTGATTCAATAAGCTCACTGGAACAAAACATGAGTCACCTTGTGTGTTTAAGGTGGTAGCAACCTTATCTTATTGCAGATGGTGTTACATGAGGTATGAATGGGGTGAGTGATCCAGGTGTGTGAATTTCCGTTCCAATGTGTGGAAAATGGGTCCAAAGCAGGTGTTTGACGATCTGGCTTAAAAGTAGAGATTGCATTTGGGACATGCCAGGGACCATAGTGTGAACGAAGTAGCTGAAGCCTGGTCCACCCAATCTGTCTCAACTGAGCAATTCTTCGACGTAGGAGTTGCTAAATTTTGCCATATAGGTAAACTCATTTTTTGTCTGGTAAGCCTTATGTTTGTAACTTATTGCTTCAGTCTTTATCACTTTTAACAAAAGATGCAATTTTTAATGCTTCATTTGCGTCTAGCATTTAATGACACCTGTGTTACCAGTTTTTATTGTTGTTGTGTTTTTGACACTGAGGGTCATAGGAATAGTTCATCATCTTCGAATCAGAAGCTAAATATGTTGATGCCATGAAAGCCTGCCAATGCCAACCGGCCTGTGATATCAATTACATTGTCCTTAACTTGTTTCCCTGGAGTGATGCCTGCAACAAGTACAGGGTGAATGCAGTAGCACTGCAGGAGTCAGAGCAGCCTAAATTTAATCTGATTCCTTCTTAATCTGTCTGTACTGAGCATATCTGTATAGCCCATGGCTTGAGTTTTTGGCAGACTAAAGAATTAGCCCAAGTAAAGGATCTCCTAGACTGACATTCATACATCTCATGACCATCTGAACTTGCCCTTTTATGCGGTCTAAGGCCAGACAAAACACAAAAAAAAAAAAAACAGATGAGCTGATCGGACCAGGGGGATTGAGCCGGCCAAGGCCCAAAGTCCTGCTAATCCGCAGAGTTTAGGCACCCAGCTGGGAGCTACAATGATGGCTGTATGCCTGTGTAACAGCATTGTTTTTCGTTCTCTTCTTGGCACAGACTCCAGTTCAGGAATTCAGTTTTTCATTAAAAGCTGTCATACAAACAAATGATAGCCACAGATACTTGGTAATCATGTTGTAAAACCATATTCTCCATGTACAATTTAAATGAATACACTGTAATGTAAAGAAGAAAAGGGGGTTTAGTAGATGTTATAAACGGAGTCCTATAAGTAGCCGTCAAACCTTTAACATTATGCCAATGTTAATTGGATTTAGTATCTCAGCATCTTGAACCAGACTGTCTAACAGATTTTTGAGAGTCCTAATTCCTTCAAGGAGCCTCTCTTTGCTAATCCCTGATGAGGCAATTAATCCAAGGAAGCTATACCGCTAAAACCAGCAGCCTTGCCAAAATTATGGGATTGGCTTTTTGCAGGTTTAGGATTAAGATGACCTGAAAAAAGACCTCTGTTGTTGTAGATATCGGTTGAGCCCCGACAGTGAACCCCCCCCCCCCCCCCCCCGGTCCGTAGAAGGGTCTTCCGAAAAAAACAGGACGTCCAAAGTGCACAAGTTATTCACTTAGACTGGAGCCTGGCTGTAGTGTTTTCACTGCCGTGAATGTCATAGTGTGATGCCAGTAGAACATAGCGAAATTAATAATGGGCTATAAACACAGATTCCTTTCTGTCTTCTATTTTCATAGCCCCCTGTAAAGTAGGGGACAAATCCGTATTAACAAGCTCCATAAGCAGTTGTCTTAAACAATTTTTTGCCATATGTTGACCCCCTACATTTGGTTGACTGGTTTTATGCCTTGATTTTTTGTGCTTACAGACATTCAACATAGCTATAATTATGAACAGTCCTCTAGTGGCTTGGAAAACACCTTTACTGTAACCCATATAGATATCTGGGTGATCTGGAGCCTGCAACAAAGTACAGGGTGAAAAAAATCGCACTGTGCCAATGTGTGGATTACCGTATTTGTATGGCATTATCTTTCCATAATCTGTGGTGACCCACCCATTCAAAATCAGAAAGGGTTTAAAATATACACTGTCAAAATCTTAAACTAGTTATTGGCTTCATACTCACTTAAAATTGCTGTTCAACTGAAATTTCTAACATGTCTGATTTCAGACCTGTTTTTTTAGAATTCTTGATGTTTACTCTAAGATTGAATTATCAAAACATATGAATGATGCATACGTGTGCATGAATATGAATTATGCAGACTCTCATTATGCTACATTTTGCTGTCATATAACATAAAAACTTTAAAGAAATCAACTTTAAACTTAAACTTAAGACTTAAAATAAATAAATAGTAAACAGTTCTTTATTAAACTGAAACCCCCTGAATGTAATAGGGGTACTCTCTAAAGGACCAGCTCTGTGGTCTGCATCTGTAATAATATCATATGCAGTTGTCATACCTCTGCTGAGGCACAGAGTTAGTAACATTTACCAAACGCAGTGATGGATGTGGCACTGCTGACTTCTATTGTTTGCATAAGTGATAAGCTGCAGTTACACCGCGAGGGTATCACTAGCCAAACACTACCTAATGATATAACCGGGATCGGATGATGTCAGGGTGGACAATCCTCAGGGGGGGATCCACAAGCCAGTCACCACATTGCACTGTTGAAGTGGCCAATCGTTAGAGTACACGAGGTCGCTGTGGGCTAACTGAGAGTTTTTGGCTTGACCAGGGATTGGTGGAACCCCCTCGGATGGGAACCTAAAGATCATTAAAAGAATTAGAGAGGTC
>JAMWET010003273.1:0-42500 GCA_024036415.1 Prochilodus magdalenae
ACATGCAGCAATTCTAAGTATGCTGTTGTCTGAGAATTAGAACAGATGCAACCTGGATTCTTTAAAGAAAGTGAACAGCTGGCATATGCATGCATGGATACTACTAGACACGTACCACCATTGGTACATAGATTGAATAGCTAGCTAGCACCTCAGAGAAGCTGCCTCGCACCTTAATCTGAAACCTAATAGGGGGAAGAGGGCTTCACGCGACACACAGCACGCACCACACACCGTGTCGAGTCTGTGTAATGTTCCATAATAACAGTGTATACTATGTAATAACAATCCGTCTCAAATCTAGGAGCATACTGTGTTGTAAGCAGTTATAGCTGGTCTTGTTGTTTGACCTCTGAAACTGTACCGCAAACAAAAACACTCACACTCACAGCTTACTCTCCCCTCCCATCAGACACACCTTGGTGTCCTAGGTGTTGAGGAGGTGTAGCTGCTAGGTCCGAGGACACTGCCTATGTGTAGTGTGTGAAAGTGTGTGTGTGTGGTGTGTGTGGTGTGTGGTGTGAGTTCGTGTGTGTCATGCGTGTTGTTGTGTGTGTATGTGTGTGTGTGCCGTGTTGTGTGTGTGTTGGTGGGTGTGTGTGTTTGTAGGTGTGTGTGTGTGTGTGTGTGTGTGTGTGTGTTGTGTGTAGGGTGATGTGTCTGTGTTGGGTGTACTCACTTGCTCTGTGTGAGATCCACCACAATGAAATCTTTCTCCAGCAGCACCACCACAGCGTACGGCTCCTGCACCTCTGTTACAACACAAACACAGTGTCCTATCTGACGAGGATGTTTTAACACATACACAGTGTTCTAGCTGTGTTCTAGCTGTGCTCTCTCTGTATTCTCTCTGTGTTCTCTCTGTGTTCTCTCTGTGTTCTCTCTGTGTTCTCTCTGTGTTCTCCCTGTGTTCTCTCTGTGTTCTCTCTGTGTTCTCTCTGTGTTCTCTCTGTGTTCTCCCTGTGTTCTCTCTGTGTTCTCTCTGTGTTCTCTCTGTGTTCTCTCTGTGTTCTCTCTGTGTTCTCTCTGTGTTCTCCCTGTGTTCTCTCTGTGTTCTCTCTGTATTCTCTCTGTGTTCTAGCTGTGCTCTCTCTGTATTCTCTCTGTGTTCTATCTGTGTTCTCTCTGTGTTCTTTCTGTGTTCTCTCTGTGCTCTCTCTGTATTCTCTCTGTGTTCTAGCTGTGTTCTAGCTGTGTTCTCTCTGTGTTCTTTCTGTGTTCTAGCTGTATTCTCTCTGTGCTCTCTCTGCATTCTCTCTGTGTTCTCTCTGTGTTCTAGCTGTGTTCTCTCTGTGTTCTCTCTATGTTCTAGCTGTGTTCTCTCTGTGCTATCTCTGTATTCTCTCTGTGTTCTATCTTTGCTCTCTCTGTGTTCTCTCTGTGCTCTCTCTGTGTTCTCTCTGTGTTCTCTCTGTGTTCTAGCTGTATTCTCTCTGTGTTCTTTCTGTGTTCTAGCTGTATTCTCTCTGTGCTCTCTCTGCATTCTCTCTGTGTTCTCTCTGTGTTCTAGCTGTGTTCTCTCTGTGTTCTAGCTGTGTTCTCTCTGATTATAATGTTTAAAAACACATTTAGAAAAGAGCAGATCAGCATTAAATAGGCCCACCCACCCTGTATATTAAGCGTCTCTAATAACTGTGTAGTTACACATTAACAACATGGAAACCAACATTCTAATTACAGGTATATTACAGTTAGGTAACAGAGTGGTATATATATCGCAACCTCAAATCCTCAGGTCTTGAGATATTCAGATCTGAACTGACTCATCATCAAAAAAATTATACTAGCACAAATAGTTTTCCCTAGGAGTAACTATCAACAGGAATGAAACTTGGTGGGTAGGCTGGACATCATGGTGCATGCAAACTGTTCAAGTTTGACGCTCGGCCGTGCATGTGACTGAAGCAAGGATGGGCCTTATCTCTGCACCTGACTGACCCAAGCACTGATGTCCTCCATGAGTCATCCTGTTAGTGCCAGTGCCATTGACAGACAGCTGCATGATGCAGGACTATATGCACACAGACCGTTACACTGACTGCCCTTGACACCACGTCAACGTCGCCAAAGACTGCAGTGGTGTCGTGCCAGCCTGTCATGGAGTGACTGGCAGCGAGTCATCTGTACCAGACAACCAACAAATCACTAGACCTCCACCTCTACTGCAAAATCTGCAGGAACTGTGAGAGAATATAATATAACTGTGAGGATGGATCATCACAGGACACCATTAGGAACCTCTTCACCTCCATACCAAGACGTCTGACATGTTGCATCAGAGTCAGAGTTAGACAGTTGTTATGTAGGCAATACTGGTTATCTAGACATCACTGTTGGGGTTTGTGTAATACAGAATGGAATAAAGCCTGGACTTTACCACGTCAGAACACAAGCAAACTACTACAGCTGGCTTAAAACTAGACAGCTAGATATGCATTGATATGGGTTCAGTACTGGGTTCATTCGGTCATGGCCTACTTAGTGTTCACTGCTGCGCTAATGAACAAATGACTCAGGCTGACAGCGAAGAAGGGGCAGCTCGCACAGACAGCTGCTGACGCTGTGGCCATCGGACATAAACAACATCTGATACATGCTTGTGTTTGTGTGCGCGTTACCGTTGAGATACGGCGTCTCACAAAGCACACTGAACTCCACTATAGGGTGGTCCATCTCCAGCACTGTGATGGCCTTGCCATGCATGATGGTCAGAGTGGGTCTGTGTCCAGCTTTATCATACGACAGACCTCCAGAGAAGATCACAAAGGGCTCACTGAGAACGAGATAGACAAACAGACAGATAGAGAGAGAGAGAGGGAAATGAGACAGAGAGAGAATGAGAGAGAGTGAGGAAAACAGAGAGAAGGTAGAAAGAGAATGAGGAAGACAGAAAAAGCGAGAGAGACAGGGAGAGAGACAGGGTGAGTGAAAAACACAGAGAGAGAGAGGGAGAGGGGAAGTGAAAGAGGGAGAGAAAGAGAGACAGAGGAGGAACAGATGGAAAAAGATTGCAAGAGAGAGAGGTGGAGAAAAAGAGAGAGGGGCAGGAGACAAAGCAATAGAGAGAGAGACATGGAAAAGAGAAAGAGAGTGAGGAAAACAGAGAGAAGGACACAGAGAAAGAGAGAGTGAAAAAGACAGAGAGAGGGAGAGAGACAAATGTGGAACAGACAGAAAAAGACCATGAGAGACAGGCAGAGAAAAACAGAGAAAGAGAGAGTAAAGAAGGCCGAGAGAGGAGAAGAGAGAAAGCAATGGAGAGAGAGACAGCAGTAGAGAGAGTGACAAGGAGGAGGAGACAGAAAGAAACAGAGGAGAGAGAGAGAGAGAGAGAGAGAGAGAGAGAGAGAAAGAGAGAGAGAGAGAGAGAGAGAGAGAGAGAGAGCAAGAAAGAGAGAGAAAGGAAGAGAGAGAGAGAGAAAGGAAGAGAGAGAGAGAAAGGAAGAGAGAGAGAGAGAGAGAGAGAGAGAGAGAGAGAGAGAGAGTGAGAGAGAGAGTGAGTGAGAGAGAAAGGAAGAGAGAGAGATAATTTAGTCAAGGATTGATAAAGGGAGAAAAATCTTTTTTTTCTTTTTTTAATTTAGGTTCATTTACATCTCATTTGCATGTGATCACAGTCCTACGTCTGAAATGTAAACTTTACAGCATTAGGAAAAATGCTATTACCATTCCTAATAGGGCTGTCACATCTGATTAGATTCATAATTGGATAATATTCAGATGATTTTATGGATTAACTGAGCAATAAACAGAGTTTTAAATCAGGCAAAACAACACAAATAAATGAATAACATGAATAATAAATCATGCAGGGCCTTCCCAGATCCCAACATACTTCACCAGCACAAGCACAACTAACCCTATACATATGCTCAGCATCAAAAGAATAGCGCCCCCCAGAAGGAAGTGTGGGACTGCAGTTCTATAAGTCACTCCACCTCCATCCCTACCACACCATCTGCAGGAACTGTGTGGGAATATTCAAGATGCATGGGATGGATTATCACAGGACACCATTAGAAACCTCTACAGCTCCATACCAAACGTAAGGCAAGTTGGGTTAGTGAAGATGGCAACCCAGCGCCATACTGAGAGACAGACTTCTGTATGTGTAGCTCAGTAAATATTCCCCATATCAGACTAACTGTATCATCATTTATTGTTCCTGGTAACCTTTATCTTCCTTCCCAACAGCACCGCACTCCCACACTTCCTTCTGGGTGCAGCTGTTTGGTATGTAACATGTAGATATAGAATGCAAATCAAATGTCAGTGTAATTTCACCTGTAATTAACCATGTAAGTACTAATTACATTGTAATTACATTGGAATAGTAGCTCAAATAACTAGGCCTAACAGTAAGTGTGTTTTAAGAGGGTAACCGATACAGTTTCCACATGCATTAACATACGACTGTCTGGATATGTGCACAAACCACCAACAATCGATACCCCTCCTGCCCAACAGCGGCCATGAAACCAAACCCCTGCTTACAGTGACACAACTGACAACATACTGAACATCAGTAGAATAGACCAGTGGCATGACTGAAAGGATCCCAGCAGGAGTTTAAATGAACTATTGGGCAGGTGCTGAAGTCTGTTACTGTGCTACCGCTGTCATTTTGATATATGCATTATTTATATCATTTATATAATTATTATTTATATAATATAATAAGCGATATTGTAGGGCTGTTGAATGTCTTAATAAGATCCCGCCCTAGTGATGTAAAAAGCATTGCTATAGCATTGTTATGGCTTTATATAATATAGTAAAGTTATATAAATACATATTCCGCTCAGTGGTTTTCAACAACATGGACTCTTGTTACAGTGGAGGCTGTGGAAGAGGAGCTCAATATCATTATCGATTTGGTTGATTTGCTGCTGTGGATTAGTCCCGGTACACACAATAATAGCTTCTTTAACAAATCCATGACATATTTAATGCAGTATGGTATTTATTTATAAAGTCACAGAGGAGGTCATTTGCATGCTGATCTCTGTCACGCTTCCGGGTTTTCCCTGCTCCCGTGCTTCTCCGGACTCAACTTCCCAGAGGGCAACGCCCGATGACGCCCCGCCCAATCCGCTTCGCTCTCCATCACCGGAGTTTAAGCAGACAGCTGAACTTAATCTACGCCCTCCATTTATTCCTCTCCACGCCGCTTCAGCTTTTGCGAAGCTTTGCCAACGTAGTTAGCAACCCTGAGCGTTCTTTCTGTGTATCATTTCTGTTCTGGTTCTTGATCTCTGTTTCTGTTATCGACTACCCTTTCGGCTTTTCCTCCTAACTTGATTGCCTCCGCTGATTGTCTCTTCCGGTTTTGACTTTGCCTGCCTCGGCTACGTTTTGTAGCCCTACCGCTGTTGCTGTGTCTGCATTGCTGCTTAGTTTGTTCACTTCCCTGTTCAATAAACATTCTGCCTTGACTTTTAACTCTGCAAGCGTCGACCCGGAGTCTTTTGCCCTGGCAGTGTCTTTTTAACACTGCAGGTTTTCCGCTGGTGTTCTAGACAAGAACCAATCAAAATGCGCTCATATACAAACAAATTAGGTCATTACAGACCCGTGAAGAGAAGTTCTGCTTGGCTGCAAAATTTAATATGATAAAATAAATGAAAAAATAAAGAGAATTTTCAGAAACAGCTTTAAAATTTGCAGGAAGAACCTGGCAAACATGAGTAAATTGCCAAAAATGCAAATTCAACATTTAATCAAGAAATGCTTTTTTTTTTTTTTTGTTAGACAATTAAGTTGATACCAAAAAATGGTTTAAAAATGGAATTACAAAATTTAGTTTTTAACTGTAGGAATGACATTTTTGTGTGTAAGATTAATTTATCAGCAAGAATTTAAGACTTTTCTTAATTTGATATAAATGTAGTAAAATCTTTCATTCAGTTCAATTTTAAGTCATGTTTGTGACATATCTCAAAAATTCTCAGGAAATCAATTTACAGATGTTAAGATCCATTTCCAGCAAGTACATATGTTTTTTTATATCAGGAATTCAAATGTGAAGAGTACAATTCCACTATATACGAAAATAGTATATTATTAAAACAAGTAAAGTAAATAAATGTATTATACTAGTAATACATTGAATTTTTTGGCAAAATTGAATAAATAGGTCTAAAGGCTCAAACTGCTTGACATAAAGTCAACTGGATCATATAAATAGAATCTCATTATGCTGAATTACTTACTTGTAAGAGAAGGAAAAGGCTAATTTATTTACAGTACCAGTTAAATCTGCTGATCTGAACTCAAGCCTTGATCAGACTTCGATACTCCTACAAGCACTAGAGTAGTTACTACAGTAAATCAGGCGTAACTTTTTTGGCAGGAATTTTTTGGTGTGAAATGCTATGAATAACTTCTGGGACATGTAAATGTGGCCATGACTCACATCAGAGAGGCAGTAAAACGCCTTGTTTATGGATGTATGTGTTGCTGTTATGATAGTTACTATTAATATGGTGGTAAAGCTGCAGTGTGATTTATGAATGTGGTCCAGTTTCTCCTCTTCTGCTTACAAACAGAAATGCACTATGGACTGAAGGGTTAGACAAATTACTTGTATGTGTGATGTACTTGGAAACCTAAAGATTCTATTTCAGATTGAAATCCAAACTCTCAACAAAACAGCGACACATTTGTTTCAGTGAAGCATCTGGCCACTAACTTCCAATACACATCCTTCTGAAGTATCTGGATCTCTTTCCATCTGGTTTCATCTTTGCATGGTAGAGCTTCAACTTGAATTTGTGGAGCAGTGATGAACTACATTTACTGATAATGGTTTTCCAAAGTGTTCCTGAGCCCATGCCTGGAGGTCCTCACTGTCCAACACTGGTTTTGGGCCTGGACCTCCAGATACAGAGATTTTTCCAGATCCTGTAATGATGTTATGGGCCATAGGTGATGAAGTCCCCACAATGTTTATTCTTGAATTGTTGCACTACAGTATTTACACTAGTTGCATGGACTTATTACTAATGAACCAAATTCTAACCCAGGTCATAATAAACATAATACTATATTACAATAATATATTCCATATATATGCACGTACCTATATATAAAGTAAAAATACGCCCAATACATATTATATATGTTGGTATTTATGTGTAGAAATAATATACTGTAATATAGTATAGTATAGTATAGCATAGCAAGGTATATATAGTAATAAGTTCTGAGTTATAATAACTTGAAATATGAAGTATATGTATATGTGATACCGATATATATGTACATATGTACAGATTCATATGTAACAATGAATATATAAATGAATTAGTGTAGTGTAGTATAGTATAGTATAGTATAGTATAGTATAGTATAGTGTAGTGTAGTATAATGTAGTATAGTACAGTATAGTATAGTATAAAATAGTATAGTGTAGTGTAGTATAGTATAATATAGTATAGTGTAATGTAGTGTAGTACAGCGTAGTATAGTACAGTATAGTATAATGAATTAATATATAAATGTATACACACACACACACACACACACACACACACACATATAAAACCCACACACAGATTACATTAGGATATATATTAAAAAACCACAATCAGTGGAGTTATTTAATTTGTATTATTATTATATTGTGTATAGTATAGTATAATACAGTACAGTACAGTGTAGTATAGTATAGTATAGTATAGTATAGTATAGTGTAGTGTAGTATAGTATAGTATAGTATAGTATAGTATAATATAATATAATATAGTATAATGTGGTGTAGTACAGCGTAGTATAGTACAGTATAGTATAATGAATTAATATATAGTATAGTATATAGTATATATATAGTATATATATATATATAGTATATAAAACCAACCAGACAGAGATTAGGGATTAGGATATCTTGTTAAAAAACCACAATCAGTGGATATAATATTATTAATAATTGTGGTATGTAGTACAGTACAGTGTAGTATAGTATAGTATAGTATAGGTGTAGTGTAGTAGTATAGTATAAATGAATTATAATGTGGTGTAGTACAGCGTAGTATAGTACAGTATAGTATAATGAATTAATATATAAATATAAATATATATATATATACACACACACACACACACACACACACACACACACATATATATATATATATATATATAAAACCAACCAGACAGAGATTAGGGATTAGGATATCTTGTTAAAAACCACAATCAGTGGAGTTATTTAATTTGTATTATTATTATATTGTGTATAGTATAGTATAATACAGTACAGTAGTATAGTATAGTAGTATAGTAGCCAGTATAGTATAGTATAGATTAGCTACTGATATATAAGTATAGTGTAGTAAATATAATATAATATCATGTGGTGTACAGCGAGTATAGTACAGTATAGTTAAATTGTATTAATATATAATATATATATATGTATATATATATATAGTATAATATATATAAAACCAACCGGACAGAGATTATGGATTAGGATATCTTGTTAAAAACCACAATCAGTGGAGTTATTTAATTTGTATTATTATTATATTGTGTATAGTATAGTATAATACAGTACAGTACAGTGTAGTATAGTATAGTATAGTATAGTGTAGTGTAGTATAGTATAGTATAGTATAATATAATATAGTATAATGTGGTGTAGTACAGCGTAGTATAGTACAGTATAGTATAATGAATTAATATATAAATATATATATATATACACACACACACACACACACACACACACACACACACATATATATATATATATATATATATATATATATATAAAACCAACCAGACAGAGATTAGGGATTAGGATATCTTGTTAAAAACCACAATCAGTGGAGTTATTTAATTTGTATTTACCATCTACCAGAACCATGAACTCATAAACCTTGTTGATACAAGGCTTGACATTTTCCACAGCACATGTGCCCAGTTAATGTAGCTAGCTGGCCTTTCCACCTCACACTCGCCTGTAATTGGTCCATTTAAGGGTCCAAATGAAGGAAAAGTGGATTTTTGCAGCCCTCTTTAGAGCACTGCTTTTGTTACTTTACATTAACATGTATTACTTATTCAGCCTACAGCTGTTTAGCCCTGGCCAAGGCTCTAAGGAGAGCTTCAGACAGAACAGACCCTATGTACATAGATCAGTCTTAAAGGCACAGTAACCAAACCAATGGGATTAAAGAAGCTGAGGTGAAAATGAATTAGCACCAAAGGGCAGGATGCATGCAGGACACTGGCCCTTTAAAGAAGCACGGTGAGATAAACACAGAGAAATCAAAACCCAGCACAATCAGAAAGCTATTAAAGCAGAAGAGTGTGAAGATTTGGAATTGCAGTCACTTGCTAGCAAACAAACACCGGAAAGGAAAGAACAAGCAATCAAAGACAGAGAGCGCTCAGGCGATTGTTCCTGATTTGTTTACAGACAGAAAAAAACAGGCTTTCAAAACCCGAGCTGGGAATTTCTATTCTCTGCTGATGAGAGAACAGCAGGAGGAGCCCCATGTAGCAGAACGCAAAACGGCTTCAACAACAAGGTTCTATGCTTTGGAACAACAGTGGAACAGTGGAGAACCAATAGAACAGAACTTTTAAACATTTATGTAAAGATCTAGACTATAACTATAATGGTGTTAACAACTACAACAACAACAACAACAATAATAATAATAATAACAAATAATAATAATAATAATAATAATAATAGCTATTATTACTATAACTATTTTTATTAACATTATATTATCACGTGAGGTCTTACCAGAGGCTTCATGATGGGTTCCTGAAAGATTAAGGCTTAAATGAAATCTTAGTGAAGTGTGTGATTATGAGGTGGAACCGTAAATGAATCTGTGAAAACTGAGGATTTGTGAGGGACTGAACTGTTTCCTAAAGAATCGGATTCAAATCATTCCGAGATGTGCAGCTGTGCCTGTGCAGTGCCTGAGGAGCGTGCATGGGCGAGTGTGTGAGCGTGAGCCTGTGTGTGCGTGTATACTCACGTGTTTCTGCAGGTCTTGTACTCTACTTTAAGAATTGGTTTACATGACTCTTTCCTGCCGTCTCTTTGAGATTTACCTGCAACAAACCAAACAGTTTTTATATGTAAATAATATTTAATATTAATAATAATATAGGTAACTATGTATATATATATTTCAAATGTATTACAGATATAGTAATACCTTTACATAACAAAAAAGATGTCCCATATGTGAGTACATATACGATGTATGTTAGTACATTGTTTGTATGTAGCAACGTATAGTACCAATATTATAAGTGTATTGTGTATACAGTATAGTATAAAGTATAACATGTAGTGTAGCGTAGTATATTACAGTATAGCAGTATAGTATAGTATAGTGTCAAGTATAGTGTAGTATAGTGTAGTGTAGTGTAGTGTATTGTAGATTTGTATAGGTATAGTATAGTATAGTATAGTATAGTATAGTATAGTATAGTATAGTATAGTGTAGTATAGTATAGTGTAGTATAAAATAGTATAGTCAAGTGTAGTGTAGTATAGCGTAGTATAGTATAGTATAGTATAGTGTAGTATAGTACAGCATAGTATAGTATAGTAGATTATAGTATAGTATATATAGTATAATATAGTAATATAGTCTATTGTTGCTGTCCAAATAAAAACAAGTTTCTCCAAAATGGTAACTTCACAGGAGAGGACAAAAACCTAATTCAGTAAATAATGTAAGTCAATGGAACCAGACTTTTCCTCAGGCCATTCAGGGTTATTTGTATTGGCCCATTCTTCATGACATTTTCACCCAATATAAACAGCAAAAAACACAAAAGTATAAAGTAAGTAAATATAAATAAAAATATTCAGGAGATTCATTTGTTATCTTTGAACAGAAGATAATAGAAGGCTTGTAGGCACATACTGTAGTATATTTAGTCATATGTTACATGCATGTATAAATACCCATATGTAATACTAATAATATATGTGAACATCTATATGTTATAATAATAACCCATATGTATTATATACATCCAAGAGTGTGGGGTCACTAATTTCATTTATTTTAATAAAACCCCTTTATTTAAAGAGACATGTATAAAACTATTCCACAATGGAAGGAATTTTATCCGAATGTCTGAAAGTGAAAGGAATTTTATGATATTGCAAAATACAAAGCTTAAAAGCTGATGTATAGGTATGTATATAATAATATTTCAGGATACCTGGTATGAATAGTAATTGTTATTCTCAGAAGTGACCCCAAACTATTGAGCAATAGTAAGAATAAAACTATGTTCCATAATAATATATATCAAATTACACATACAGCATGTACAGTACTGTATAAGTTGCACAAGTGTTAAATAACACGTAAGCAGTGTCCGGTTTCCTTTTACCACAAAAACATTTCGGTCTTTAAAAACTGCACACTCACAAACACCTCCTCCTCGTGGTCCTCCTCCAGGCCCTGCTCAGGGTCCATTATAACTGCGGTTAGTGATGAGGAGGCCGTGCAGGCACTCCAAATGAATAAATTATTAGGAGATGACTCATGTATGAAGTTGGCCAGAGCTAATCTCTTGGTGTATGCGTGTTACTAGTGTGACTCCACTCTAAATAAATGAGACATCAGAGCAGGGATCCAACTGCCAGCTAATTCATTTTTCGAGCCCGTCACATTTATTACATCTGCATGCAAAAGTTTGGGCACCCTGACCAAATCACTTTTTTAAATTAAAAATAAAATAAATGAAACATCAGCATGTGCAGTAATCGAAGTAACACTCTCTTCATTTGGTAGCACAGCCGCAAATACTTTTTGTAGCCAGTTTGGAGACTTTCTGTTTTAGGACTTCTGATTTGATCATTGTCCTGTCGTAGAATCCGAACATGCTCCATGAATACAGCATGCGTTTCCTCTCACCATGAGGGAAGGTGACCTGGAAGGGTTTGGCTGTGTTCCTCAGGTTCCACATGGTTAAACTTCCATCAGAGTGACTGCACATGAACTGACGACCTTCATGATGCCAACTCACAGAGTGAATTGCCTAAAGAGAAGAAAGAAAGAAATGAAGAAAAAAGAAATAATAAGGAAGAATGAATAAATAATTACATAAAATACAGTGATATAGATAAAAAGGGAAGGAGAAAGAAAGAAAGAAAGAAAGAAAGAAAGAAAGAAAGAAAGAAAGAAAAAGGAAAGAAAGAAATAAAAGAAACAAACAAAGAATAAAAGAAGGAAAGAAAAAAAGAGAGATGAAGAAAGGAGAGTACATAAAATAAAAGAAAGAAAAAAAGAAAGAGAAAGAGAGAAAGAAATAAAGAAAGAAAGAGAAATAAAAAAAGAAAGAAAGAAAGATTGAGAGGCAGAAAAAAAGAAAGAAAGAAAGAAAGAAAGAGAGAGTGATACATAGAAAGAAAGAAAGAAAGATTGAGAGGCAGAAACAAAGAAAGAAAGAGAAAGAGAAAAAGAAAGAAAGAGAGAGTGATACACAGAAAGTAAGAAAGAAAGTAAGAAAGAAAGAAAGAAATAAAGATAGAAAAAAGATTGAGAGGCAGAAAGAAAGAAAGAGAAAGAAAGAAAGAAAGATTGAGAGGCAGAAACAAAGAAAGAAAGAGAAAGAGAAAAAGAAAGAAAGAAAGATTGAGAGGCAGAAAGAAAGAAAGAAAGAAAGAAAGAAAGATTGAGAGGCAGAAAGAAGTAAGAACAAAAAATATAAAGAATGAATGAGTAAAAGACAGATGGAAAAAAGTAAGGATGGAGAGAGATAAAGAAGGAGGGAGGGAGAGAGAGAGAGAGGAGGGGGTATTGGGTAGACTACTAGGTACATGTTATTCATTTTTCAGGAGACATATCCAATCAAATTTCCAAAACTGGAATTTAAAAAGATCTCCAACGTAAGAGACTCCTAACAACCACCTGCAGGAGCTGTTAGACCACCAAGACCACCCCCATCAAATAAGCAGCACTTAAATCTTTCCTCCCTGAGTGAGAGGAGAACGTCAGGCTCCACTCACTCCTGCTTCAGATCTGAGAACATGCCCAGGTGTTTCTGTCCATCGTCAGGTCGAGGAAGACACCTCGCTGCTATAGAGGTCTGATCTACAACCACTCTATAGCTGTTCAAGAAGCTCCTCTCAAAGAAACGGAGCTCGACACCTTAAACATCGACACTGGCGTTCTCAGAACAATGCACAGTCCAGACCTCAACACCACGGAGTGTGTTTGGGATTAGAATGCACTTTGGAGGTGCAGAAAAAACATCCCTGCAGATTTCTTTAAGAAACTGAAAGCAAATTTCTTAAAACAGTGGAGCCGTAATGAAGGTAAAGGGTGGACACACAAAATACTACACATGTAATATTATATTTAGCTGTGGAGGATGCACATCATGAGCAGAACAAGCTACAGGCAGTACTGGCTAATTGACTTGTTGACCTCACTGCTCAGCAGTGGTGGACGAAGCCCACATACATCGTAGTTAAAGTACCATGATCCACACAGCTCTAAATTATCTAGCACCTGCTTACAGGTATGTCTCTCTGTTCATATTCCAGCTCATTATCTTAGATCTACAGATGCTGGCCTACAGATGCTGGCCTTAGGTAGCCAATCATTAACATCTGCTTTGGAGTCATCATCAACACATGGAACGAGACATTCACTGCACTGTAGCATCTCTTCTCCATCTATGGATCCCATCACTCACACCCCTTAGCGCCATCTGCAGGTGGTTAAAGTTACTACCACCCTAAACACTCAAGTTGGCTGGTGATCGGACCGTTGAGCTTATATTCAGTGCAGCCCAAAGCAGACGAGCGCATCTCTGATCATACAGGCTCTCAGTATGGGAGTCAGAGTAAACAGATAAGGAGGAGGAAAGAAAGCGAACGTGTGAAAGTTGTTAAAATCCTTAAACGACAACAAGATCCGGAAATTACATCCAACTGAAACACACAACGAATGTCAAATCACTCCCTCCTCACCTCTCTCTCTCTCCCTCCCTTCCGGTTCTCTCAATTCAGTTCTCTTCCTCGTCTAATTAAACCGCCATCATAGCTGTTTTAAGTGCCTCAGGCAAATTCGCCCCCGCTCTATCAAAGTCAGAGAACGAATTAAAAACACCCCGGCAGTGAAAACCTGTTTGATGTTCATTTCTTTATTTGTTGGGCTGCTGTGTTGGGAGCAGGTGTGAGGAAAAACGTTGGTGCTTGGCTTTGAAGCGCAGGAGCCTGATGAGCGATATCAGAGAAACGTTGGAAATGAAAACGGAGGCAGAAACAACTGAGCATGATAGGACTCCATAGAAATTCATTTTTTTACTACACAGGAAGGAGATGTTCGGTTTCTGATCTCATAACTCCATACGCTGGTCGATAAACCCAACCCCAAGATGCTTTGTTTTCTTGTACTAAATCTATAACCCAAATTAATTTTCCATGTAAGAAGGCAGGAAAGTCATAACCACATGCAAGTGAGCAGTGGGTACAAAGAAAAGCAACTATCCAGCATTTTCCCAACTAATCTACCGCACCAGTCAGCAGACATTCTTATTCAGAGCCATGACGTTAATGGAATGACGAGCGAGGCTTCAGAAGGAACATGTTGATGAGCTCCGGAACACCAAAAGGCCCAGAGGAAAACAACTGTGGCTGATGACGCGATTAATCTTCCCATTATAGAGGAAAAGCAGATTCCTCGTGACTGGCTAGATCAGGAATACCATCCAGGAGGATTCCATATCTATGCCACAGTCTACAACCAAGAAGAAGACTTCACCAGCGTGAATGAAGTAGGTTACCACGTGATGGAAACCATCAGTAAGCCTCATAATCAAGGGAATCATACCAGAGTTACCCAAAACGCTAACATCCAAAAAAGCCCTTACAGTTCCAGAACAAGTGTCTTAGGGACAGTCACAAAGATCAAGGGTGTGGAAAAGCAAAGAACCACTCATGAACCAAAACTGCGAAGCATGGTGGAGGTAGCTTTATTGCTTTGGCATGTATGGCTGCCGGTGGTTCAGCACATCTCACCAAAATCATCTAAACGATGATCTCCATGGACAATCATCACTCTGCACTTTACATTAGCATATTTATACTCGCACATATAGACTGACCTACCGTTATCCTCCATCCATATTCTACATCTGTAGTGTATGTATGTATACGAGAGATGCAGGGTATATACAGGGCATAGAATACTGATATATATCTCAATATTCTATGCCCTGTATATACCCTGCATCTCTCATCTACCTCAGCGCTATATGAAAATGTGTACATCAGGATATATCATAGTTTTTATTCAGAACTTTTTAGGCAAAAGACTTCGAGACCGACGTGTGCAGAATTAAAAAACCACGAACGGTTTATTTACAAGCAGGCAATCTCAGCAAGCACCAGAAAACAACGAAACAATGGGAGAGGCTAAATCAGAGTCAGGGACAGGCGGAGGTCAGAACTAGGTAGAACAAGCAGCGAGGGCAAACAGGTTTACAGGGGAAGACCGAAGGGGAAAACCAAAGTAAGAAAGCACAGGTACAAACCGTAGAGTCAGAGCACGAGCAAAAGGGATTAGGCGAAAGAGTAGTCGAGGAACGAAGGGAGTCGGAAACCAGAATGAGACAACACGAGAAAGGCACGCTCAGGTTTGCTGATTGCAATGTTTGGCAAAGCTTCGCAAAGTGTGAGTGTTTGTGTGTGGCTTAAATACAGGAAGTCAGTGATTGATGACAGCTGTGGCTAAAACTCAGGTGACCTAGAGCGTATCACAAAGTCCGGACGGGGGCGCATAAACATGACGTCATCGAGCGTGGCCCTCTGGGAAGTGGAGTCCCGAAGAGCGGGGAAGCCAGGGAGACTTGGAGGCGTGACAGAACTTTATATTACTGTTATATAATATTGTATATTAGGATAAACAGAGATTTTGTGCTCAGTATTGTATATATTTATTATCTAATGTATATGTTTTGTATTGAAGTACTGTAAGGGACTACACACCTAAGCTTTTCACTCACCTTCACACCTGTGAAAATGTGACGTGATTGATTTGATCTGATCTGATTTGATTTGATTTGATTTGATTTGATTTGATTTGATCTGATCTGATTTGATTTGATTTGATTTGATTTGATTTGATTTGATTTGATTTGATTTGATTTGATCTGATCTGATCTGATCTGATCTGATTTGATTTGATTTGATTTGATCTGATCTGATCTGATCTGATCTGATTTGATTTGATTTGATTTGATCTGATCTGATCTGATCTGATCTGATCTGATCTGATCTGATCTGATTTGATTTGATTTGATTTGATTTGATCTGATCTGATCTGATTTGATTTGATTTGATCTGATCTGATTTGATTTGGAATCAATAACAGAAATGAATGTGCCATGTATGAAGCAGGTTGGACATAAACACATGCAGTAATGCACATTTCAACAGGAACCCATACGTTGAGGTACACTGGTCTGGAGAGGCATAAGCTTTTTGGTGTCCTCGTTTTCAAAGGTCTCAAATACCGGCCTCAAACTACAGGCCTTAAATTTATTGGTAACTGTCCAACAGATCTGCTCAGTTAGCTCAAAACCAGGATCAGGAACCGCATCCTCAAGCTTCTCCTTCATGGACAAGGCACAGTTGCTTTCTGAGCCGAGCGCAGACCTTGGGCTGTTAGCGACCCGGCGCTTCTGTCAAGCACAAATTGATCCACAGACTGCCGTGGCAAGAAGAAGAGGGGAAGAAGTCACGAGTGGGCAATGACCAGAGGAGTGCATTTAAGGGCCTAGAACCAGGAGAACCGAATTATGAGGGGAACACTGGTACGCTGATGTTATTCATAAACGCCTGGATATTACATACCTGCGCTGCTCTCCGAACAGATGTACATTTACATCTATGGCATGTAGCTGACGCTCTTATCTAGAACCACTTACAAGGGTAGTAGTATGTGGGCACAGGTACCATAGTATACAGACCCGGCTCCTGAAGTCTGCCAGAGCTTGGCTTCTTTATGGTCTGGAACATCACAGCCCACCACTCATCCAGCTTCCTCGGCCTGACTGGTTCTTGGCTTGGACTTACATCATGTCCCCCGATGCCCTTTACATTTACCTCACATAGAGGTTCTATACGTTCTTTCCATCTCCCTCCTTCTTTCTTTCTTTCTTTTTTTTTTATTCTTTTTTTCTTCTTGTTTATCTATATATTTCTGTCTTTTCATTTATTCATCCATTTAATAGTATATTCTTTCTTGCCTTCTCTCTCTCCATCTCTCAGTTTCTTTCCTTTTTCTTTCTTACATCTCCTTCTTTATCTGCATCTTTCTCTCTGTCTTTTATTCATTCATTCATTTATTCATTCATTTTTACTTACCTTTTCTCTCTCCGGCTTTTAATTACTTCTTTCTTTTTTTTTCATTTCGTTGCCCTTCTTTCTTATTCATTCATTCATTCATTCATTCATTCATTCATTCATTCATTCGTTTATTTGTATCTGTCTTGATGTCTTTCATTCATTTATTCATTCAGTCTTTCTTTTTTGTTCTCACTCCTTGAATCTCTTCTTCACTTTTATCTTTTTTTCTGTTTCCCTTTTCCTCTCTCTATCTCTCGACCATTTATCACTCTACATTTTTCTTCTTTCTTTATCAATTTTTTAATCTTTGTTTTTCTTTCTTTCTCCCTGTTTATCTATATCTTTCTCTGTCTTTTCATTTATTCATCCATTTAATAGTATATTTTTATCTTACCTTCTCTCTCTCCATCTCTTTTTCTTTCTTTTATTTTTATTACATCTTCTTCTTTATCTGCATTTCTCTTGCTATCATTCATTCATTCATTCATTCATTCATTCATTCATTTTTACTTACCTTTTCTCTCTCCAGCTCTTAATTTCTTCTTTCTTTATTTTTCATTTCGTTGCCCTTCTTTCTTATTCATTCATTCATTCATTCATTCGTTCATTCATTCATTCATTCATTCATTTATTCGTTTATTTGTTTATTTGTATCTCTCTTGCTGTCTTTCAATCATTTATTCATTCAATCTTTTTGTTTCTCACTCCTTGAATGCCTTCTTCATTTTTATCTTTTTTTCTGTTTCCCTTTTTCTCTCTCTATCTCTCGACCATTTATCACTCTACATTTTTCTTCTTTCTTTCTCAATTTTTTTCCCTTTGTTTTTCCTTTCTTTTTTTCTTTCTTCTTTCTTTCTTTCTTTCTTTCTCTGTGTTTCACTCACCTTTAACTCATTAATCTTTTTATTTGATTTCCCCCTCTCTCCATCTCTTAATCTCTAATTATTTGTTCTTTCTTTCCGTCTTTAACTCAAACCCCCGGATGGTTATGTCATGCCTGCTGGTTCTCCTCTCATCTCCTGGACTCCATTTCCCATTAACCACCACCTGATGTCACGTGTTCACCCTTACCCTGGCTCATTGCGAAGTATTGCCATTCTATTGCATACTGAGCGTTCTCTCTTTGTCTGACTTTGTTACTCTGGCTTTGACTCGGTTTTGACTCGGTTTTGATTCTCTGGTTTACGCTTCTTGTTTATTCCCTCTGGTGCCTCTGCCTGGTCTGATTGTCTGCTTGGTTTGATCCTTGCCTGTTTATTGACTGTGACTCAGTGTAGCCCTTGACTGTATTTCCTGTTCTTGGTGTTGCTGTGTTTCAGTACAACCTATTAAACAAACTGTGCCTTGCATTTACCGCACGTCACAATCTGTTTGTCCAGTGTCACAGGTTAACATTCCGCCCCCTCCCTGTATGTGGTCCCTGAGGAGCACTGCTTTGGTTCCTCTATGGTATCACTCTAGAGAAACGTTGTTTTCACCTGAGTGTAAAATCTTCTTCAAACTGTCCAGAAAAACGTCAGATCTGAGCTTTTATCCAGAATCCACTCCGGAACTACTCACAAAAAGCGACAAGGCTTCTTGAATCTTCATCCACCAGAACCTATAAAACCTACACAGCAGGAACCTTTTCTATTACGACCAGATTTTTAGCTGGGGATTCCCAACTCAACAGCACAAATCCAAACTCCTGCTGAGTGTTCCGACATCTCTGGAGCTGCCACGGAAACTGCAAAGTTATCTGCATAATGTGATATGGAAGAGCTTCAGCATGGAATTATCTCCGTCTCGTCTCCTAATATCCAGCACTAGAGGCTCAATGGCAGGCTGGGCTCTGGAGCTGTATCCCTACAGAACGGCAACATCACCAAGCCTCCAAGCATATTCCTCTCAGGGACATTTGCATTGCGATTCATCCAGACTAAACACACTTGTCCTCTCATGAAAACTTGTTTTTGACTGCTTGAACAAGTGCCAGCCTTTCGTTTGTCCAGACAGATGATTACAGTCATCAGAGTGTCCATTAAACTGACGTGATTATGGTGCCCAGAGCTTTTTTGCAGCTGGGGTGGAATGCCAGATCAGTCAAACTTTCAGTCAAAAGATTCCCAGCCTGAGAATAATTCTATATAACCCTGTAAAGGGGCAGAGCTCAAAACTGTAGGCTGGAGAAGTGCATATGTGTAAACCTGTTACATATTAATCCACAAGGATGACGGGGCTATAACCACCTGCAGGTGAGGCTAACGGGGTCCAGAGATTGGGAAGAGGTGGTACAGAGCAGTGAATGTTGCTTTCCGTGTGTGGAACATGTGTCCATGCAGATGTTAACGATTGGCTAAGAGCTGTGGCTGCTTTTGGGTGTGTCAAAGACCATAGTGTGAAGGAAGTAGCTGAATCTGAGTCCAGTACATGCCAAATCCAATCACAACATCCAATTCCCGCCCCCCTGCTGCCCGAACCTCAGTTATTTATCATTTAGTGCAGGACAGCAATAAACTATTATACAATTATTATTGTAATGTTAATGTTTTGAAATACAGGATTAATAATAATAATAATAATAATAATAATAAAATGTACTGGGAAAATGGAAAAATGTTTTTCTCTACTTCTCTCTATCTCTCTTCTTTTCCTCTATTACTTTTAGTCTTTTTTTTCTACCTCTGAGATTCCTCTGTTCTCCTACCATCTTTCCCTTCTTTCTCAATCACTTTCACTCTACTTTTCCTACATCTGTTCTCCTCTCCTTCCTCAATCGCCTTTACTCTACTTTTTGTACTTCTGATATTCCTTTGTCCTACCACTGTCTTTCTCTCCTTTCTCAATTACTTGAACTCTATCTTTTCTACCTCTTGAATCCCTCTGTTTGGCCTACCATACATAGTTTTTTATATATGTGAGAATATTTTTTCTGGCTCCTTTCTCAATCACATATTTAAAACTCTACTTTTTCTATATCAGTGAAATACATGTGATGATCCTTTTTCCCGAGAGCCAGCAGGTTCTTCAACTCTTCCCAGTGAGGCCGGAAGAGGGACGAGGACTGCTGAGGACTAAATTGTCTTGTTTAATCATAGGTTTATTTATGCATTATTACACTTTACTCTATATACTGTACATCCTAACTTCTGGACACTCTCAGACACTTTACTGTATATACTGTATATCTGTACTCCTGGACACTCTACTCCACTTAAATACCAATATATGCACATGTTTATTATGTTAATTCAGCCCCTTGCACAATCATGCACATTTATCTTTTCTACAGTATACAGGTATGTCTGTATTTTCTTGTATATATTTCTTGCCTCCTTGTGAAGTGAGATCTATCTATCTATCTATCTATCTATCTATCTATCTATCTATCTATCTATCTATCTATCTATCTATCTATCTATCTATCTATCTACCTCTGACATTTCTCGGTCCTCCCAGTGTCTACTTTCTCAAGCTCTTGTTTGTTTGTCTCTCTTACTCCACACTCATCAAATCAGTCCAGTTAGGTTTTAGTCATATGGCCAAATTAGTGAACATAAAAAATACATATTAAATGTTAGTGTAAGAGTGTAAGATGATACTCCATCTTTACTTGCACTGACACGGTATTAGTCATTAGTGTTGTGTTAAGAGAGGCGCTGTAGTCGCAGCAGAGAAGCACAACTGTCTGAATTTCATCTTTGCCCAAATCAGCTCTTTAAATTTTAATGACAAGTCTGTAGATTCAGCATCTAATACAGGCTGTTCTGCTTTCTCAGGTTGATGTGTAGCTGATGTCCTTTCATCTATGGAAAAGGCGCCTCCTCACTGTATTAACCTCCTAGCCGGTCAGCGCTCTGTGACCAACTTAGTGTAGGCCCACTCATTTTTGGTGGCAGCTCAGATCTGAGGGCATATTTTTGACCATTGATAATGAGAGGACACTGGCCCAGTTCAGCTGCGCATGCATTATTCAGTGTATTCCTCCGCAGCTGGAGAACATCTCAGCAGAATTCCGCACGCTGGGCCCAAACTGGAGGCTGGTTCCCGATGTAAAAGTCTACATTGTGTTTTGAAACCAAAACAGAGATCAGTCACTCAGTCTTAGGCCCCTGTGAGCTACCTGCTGATGGAGCCAGAATAGACCTTCATAATACATCTGAAGTCAGGCTTCACCTTGCTGAGGTGAGCGAACCATAAACAAAACCGACATTAATAAGTCATCATGAGAGATTTCCCTCCAAAATATTACAGAGTGGGATAATTCTGCTCCAGCTCAAACATATAATAACCCCAGTCTCAGGTTCCTACAGGTAACATGTCTAGTTATCAAGTAACAGTATTATTATTAATTATTATTATTGGTGTTATTAAATTAAATCAATATTATTATGTTTAAATACCTATTATATAGTGATAGCATTACAGTAGTCATTGTGTTATTGTGTTTTCTTGCCCTATTATACTGTAATCATGTTATTGTGCTATAGTTGAGTTGTAATAGGATTATTACATTGTAATAGCATAGTAATACTGATTATCATATTAGTACTACAATATTGTAATGGTGTCAGTGCATTGTAAGGGAGCCCTCTTGTTGTGCTACAGTGTTGAAAATCAACACGCTGTATTATCATTAGTGTGCTGTATTAGCATTACTGAGCAGCAGTGGTGTTATTGTGTTGTAATACAGTTATTATGTTGTAATAGTGTCCTAAACTGGGATTTGAAATTGCATTGGATTGTCTAAGAAATATTGTGCTTTAACAGCATTAAAATATTGCAATGGTGCCATGTGTAATATTATTAGCATTACAAAAGTTATTGTGTTCTAATAATGTTATGGTGTTGTAACACTGTTATAATCTTGTAACAGTGTTGCTGTTGTAGCTGTGTTGTTATAGTGTTAATGTGCTGAAACAATGGTATTATATTAAAAGCCATTGTGTTGCATTTTCATTACTATGCTTAATTAGCATTATTAAAGCATAGAAGAGTTATTATACTGGATCAGTGTTATTATAATAATTATTATTGTGCTTAATTATTATTATTATTAGCATAATTCTGCATGAATATACAGGGGTCGGACAATGAAACTGAAACACCTGTCATTTTAGTGTTGGAGGTCTCATGGCTAAATTGGACCAGCCTGGTGGCCAATCTTCATTAATTGCACATTGCACCAGTAAGAGCAGAGTGTGAAGGTTCAGTTAGCAGGTAAGAGCACAGTTCAGCTCAACATACTGCAATGCACACAACATTATGGGTGACATACCAGAGTTCAAAAGAGGACAAACTGTTGGTGCACAGCAAGTCTTTGTGATGTATCAAGAGCCACGGTATCCAGGGTAATGTCAGCATACCACCAAGAAGGACGAACCACTAGCACCACTAGCATCATCCTGCAAGAAGAATGGTTTAAATCCCTCTGACCACTGTGCAGGACGCAGTATATGTCATTCCCAAGACGAACTGACGCTGTATTGGCCGCAAAAGGAGGCCCTACACCATACTAATAAATGATTGTGGTCTAAAACCAGGTGTTTCAGTTTCATTGTCCAACCCCTGTATATTATTGAGTTGTAATAGGTTTTAAACAGCATTAAATTGCATTGCATTGTATGTTGAATTATTGAGCTCCAAAAGCATCAAGGTATACTCTTCTATATCTGCTGACAATGTTAAAGAAATATCTATTAAAAAAAAAAAAAAACTTTTGAAGCCCTATCATTAATATACACCTGGTTGTAAACATTCTGTGCTGGATTTTGGTTATGGTTTGTGTCCAGATGCTTCATTGTTCACTCCCAGCGTATCATTTTGAGATTAAGATTTGGCTGTGGCCTCACAGACTCTCTTTTATTTCAAGTCCTTCCCTCCACTTTTCACACATGCGGTGTGTTCCAGGCGCACATCGGAACCAGGCAATTAGCAAAGCTCCAGGCGCTTCTACTTACACACATACAGAATGCACACCAAGCTTATTGAACCTCAGACGACCCCCTAAACCCCAGCACCCCCAGTAGTTGTGTATTACGAGGTCGGAGCGAGAAGACAAGCTTTTGACTTTTGGCAGAGTGTGCGGGTATTGTGGGAGTGCGCTACTGAGGAGTAGCAGATGTAGCAGGGTCTTTCAGGAACCTGAGCCAACATAGACACCAGCCAAGCAGTAATTGTGCTAAAAGCATGCAAACACATCTGAATGCGTATTTACATACGCGAGTGAAAAAAAGTTATTATGGCCTCCAAATTTTTTCAAATGCATTGGTTGTGGTGTCTCATGCTGACTCATTGGGTCCTGGGTTTGTGAGCTCAGTCCCTGGTAATGCCAGAGCTATTTGTGACTGGGCATACAATGGAGTTTAACTGACCTCACTCTGAGGGTTGGCTGGATGGCGGGCTGACCTTATGGTGGAAGATCATCATAATAATAACCATAATTATTTCCTCTTTCTTTTCCTCTTCAACTCATCTAAGCATAATGGACTTTTCCAATGAGGTTGGTTCTTCTCAAAATGTGTGTCCAAAATAAGAGCTTCATCTTGGTTATTTGGGCTTGAAGGGCAACCAAAGTCCTCTAAAGAACCACAAGGAAGACCACAGCCTGGGCAGTTCTGATTTGATGAGACCAATGGTTGCATTTGAAGATGTTTTGAAGCTCTTTCATCCTTCTTTTATTGAGCGCCAGTCCATGATGTATTTCCTGAGTGCTGGATCCTCTGTTGATAGTAAGTGCTCAAAGTAGTTAAAAGCTGCCCACCATTTCCACATCTTCTCCATCAGTGGTAAAGTTCACTTGTTTTCTTGTTGTGATATTTTCAACCTTCTGTATAAGAGCCTTCAGGTCTTCCAGACATTTGACTTTTGTTCCTTCACCAATCCTAAATCCTTATTCATCTTCCTCCAGTCCTGCTTCCCTTATTATATCATCGGTATACAAACTAAACAAGTATGGTGATAGTGGGAAGCCTTGCTGAGCTACTTTGCCAATGTGGACCAAAAGGAGGTGAATGTTGTTCACCATCTCCAAATCTTCTTCTTCAGTGGGAAGAGTAGCAATGCTGCCATGAAGCCCAGTGTAAGCAAGTAACTTCAGGAGACTGTTTCTTTTGAGAACAGCTATTTAACATTGGCTGGTTTACTACAAAGACATTTTGCATAATGTTTTATCAAGCATAAGGGCAGATGGTTTACTATGGCTGGCTATGTATTAGTATATAAGGTCATTTCCAGTTGGTACAGTGTTTTAGCTCAGCTCGTGAAATTGCTCCCATGAAGCATCGGTAATATCATTTATAAGCCTAACAGTAACAAATCAGTGAAAACCAAATATCACTAGTGGTTGTGACCATGCTAGTCTGAATTCTGTAGACTAGGTAGCCAAAGCTAGCTATTTTGTTGCACCAGATGATGTAGCAGAATTCAGATGTCATCCCTGCCGCCATACCTATGCTTGTAACGGGGAGGTTGAGGCAGGTTGCAAATGCAAAGTGTTTTTTTTTGGGTTTTTCCTGGAGGCAGTGGTCAAAACACAGGAAGGCATCGACAGAGACATATCCATAAAGAAATGTAACCAGCCAGAAACCAAAACAAGAGTCAAAACTCAGGAATAAACACAAACACTACAAAACACAAGAAACAGGAACAGCAGGGGAAACACAGCTCAGAACTCACGAGTGAAAACAGACTTCGCAAACAGGCAGGGCAAACAAAGGAGTCTTATGGCAGTCCTATTGAGTTCTAGATAAGCTGCAGGTGTGAGAGTGGGTGGAGCCAGGGTGGAGCAGGAAAAGCTGTGCAATAACATAACATCACCAGAGGGGGCGGTGTGTGACAATGCTGGTTTATGCTGGTCACTCCAGTGTGGTCATGCTGGTTGACCAGCATACCACCACCCAGAGCACAACACAGACAGGCTTTGCTGAACCACAACAATGCTGGTCTATAACAGCTTTTCTAGCATGGGGAATGTTATACCAACGGTCAGACAAACTAAGCCCACCGATAGCACGGATTAGCATTTACTGGACATGTTTCTGCAAGTAGGCCAGATCAATGTTCAGACACTCTCACATCAAATAATTACGCGGTTGGGCCAGATTTGGTGGATGCCTTTGTGTGAATGCTCTTGAATGTCACATTTGCAGTCCTGTAAATGCAAGAATGTTATTTTCCTCTGTAAGATGATGAGCAACAGGCAAAACCTGGTTGTCTAGCAGATCAGTGTAGGCTATGTGGGTTAAATTTACCATCACATCAACCAAAGAAGCCATTTCTATGTAATAGAAACACCCCCAGAACATCACAGTGGGGCCTCAGTTGTGTCTATGGAGCATATAAACAAACCAGCTTGAGCCAAAATAACCCAACGTGTAGCTCAGACTGCATTGTTAGAACACATCCCTGCCTGCGTTGGGTAAGAAATAACCCAACATCTGCTGTCTTTATCTAGACACATGTTAAATAATGATACCATGTACAACAGACTTTTTTATGGACAAACTTATTTTCATAAACATAAAAGACATGGAACAATATTTTGCGACTTATTTCACTTTCATTTTTGTAAAAGCAAACATCCCAAATAAATAAGAACCCATCTATATAGAGAATATAATACAACCGAGATTACTGACAGCGCAACTTAGCTAGCAGTTCAAAAACGCCCTCTTTGAGAGAATAGCAGCAGCTGTAGCGGGAGAGCTCTTTCAGAGACAGTGAAGTCAGAGCCAGCACAGACAGCAGCCAAACTGAGATTACACTGAACCCAAACACGCACAGGCTCGCTCGCTCACACGCGAGCAGCGGAACGAGGAGAATCAGATCTGAAAAAAAGACAGACTTCCATTCAACAGAGTTTCTGAATCTGGAACGAAGCGAGGAATAAAAACAGCAGCGGAGACGCAGCCAAAAACCCGCCTCAGAGCGCGAAGCCGGATCGATTCAGAGTGAGGAGATGTAGACGCAGTGCAGAGAACTCAAGCTCAGACTTTCTCAGACTCGCTGATTTGATTCTAGTCATGAGTTTTCTTGGCGCTCTGGCTCAAAGCCAGATTTCACCTGGGGAAGAAAGGAACTCCTAATAACCAACTGCAAGGCCTGGTAGACCACAACACGTGGCAACCAACAGATACACCGTGCCTAAGGCTTTCATCTTTCATCATTCTTTACTCAGACCGCTCAGTGTTATGGATCTGAAGGAATGTGTAGCTATAGAGAATACCTCACTTCTTCTACAGAAGAAGAAGAACATGGTGCTGTTGCTCATAAGGCAATGAACTGACTACACCATGGTCCAGACATCCACATCACCGAATGGATTTTGAGAATTATTGATGGGTTTTTTAAGATAGATGCAGGGGGGTGCTGGAGTCTACCAGTCTCCATTGGGGGAAGGCAGGAAACACCCTGGACTGCCCACCAGTCCACTGGAACGCAGACACATTGACATACCCATTCACTCACACATAGGGGTAAAATCGAATTCACTTGATTGCATGTCTTTGGACTGTGGTGGGGGGTAAACCAGAGCACCCAGAGGAAACCCAGAGACACAAGACCCACATAGACACGGGAACAACGTGCAAACTGGTGTTCAGGGACCATTCCCAGCTGGGAATGCAACCCAGGCACTTCTTGCTGTGAGGTAACAGCACTACCCACTGCACCACCCCAATTACGAGAAGCACACACTCACCTCGTCGTAGTAGATTCTGAAGTCGGCTCGTTTGGATCTTAGGTCCCACATGACGATCGTGCCGCTTTCAAAACCAATCAGCAACTGAGGAACCAGAGAGAACCAGACAAAACACAGCACCATCAGAGGAAGGTCTGAGGAAGAGAAGGGTTAAACTGACTTCACCTCGGGCAGCCATAGTTCACATTTTCTTTTTTAGCAGGCAGTGATTTCCGGAAGAGTCCATGCCGTGATCTCCAGTACAGAGTGCCTGTTTTTAATTCATTGCTGCCTGAGGGCCTAAAGATCACGAGCATCCAGCCCTGACCGTTGGCCTTGTCCCTTGCACACAGGGACTTCTCTAGATACTCAGAATCAGTTGAGGGCAATGTCACAGTGAGGAACGTTAGTCTGAAATTGCTCCACGATTTTTAGACACAGTTCTTTGCAGACTGGTGAACCTCCTCCCATCTTTGCTTCTGAAAGACTCTGCCACTCTAAATGCTCTTTTTATAGCTGGTCATGTGACCCAGATTTGCTCAGTACAGCTGTTGTTTAATAGTATCACTTACTTTTCCAGCCTTTTGATCCCGGTCTCAACTCTTTCGAGATGCTTTGCTGCCACCAAGTCACCAAGTGCAGAGCCATATTAAGATTTTGGAAATGTATAGCTCTAGTAATTGGCAAAATTTTCAACATAAAATTAAAAAGAGACCCCGGATTATTTCTTTTACACAATTTTTTCTCATACACAATACAAGTTGCTTGACAAGCTCTTACTCTTGGCAAGGAAATGTATCCTTAATTTCTGGATGAGAGAAACGCCCCCTTCTGTTACTCAGTGGTATAGAGAAATATTTAGGATACTTCCTCATGAACGACTCACGGCAGTACTAAACGGCAGTGACTTGCTGTTTATGAAAATTTGGAGACCATTTATAGAACATTTGCCTCCTGAACTGGCCGATACTGTTTTAAAAGGTCAGCACTCTTTGGAGTGGAGGTCCCCCTCAGGATCAGGTGGTACTTAGCGTGCTCGGGATGTAAAATGCAATAAAGGGATGTTGCCTAGCCCTTAGTAAATTGTAAGAGATGTGTATGTATGTATGTATACTTGTACATTCTTATTTATTTATTTTCCATAAGGATGGCTTTATTATTTTATCTTAGTTTGTACATGTTTATTATTTGTTTTTTGTTTATTTTGTTTGTTTTTTTTGTCCTTTTTTTAATTTATTTATTTATATATTTTTTTCTTTCTTTTATCTTTTTCTTTCTACGGAGGGTATTGTGTGTTTGTGTGTTTTGTGTGCTTACTGTTTACAATACATTGTGATATAACTGCATTTTCTAAAAAATAATAAAAATTATGAAAAAAAAATGGTGAAATATCTTACTATTGACTGGCATGTGCATCACATTCAGTTTTTATTTATTTAATTTATACATTTTACACAGTGTTCCCGATCTTTTAGATTTGGAGTTGTATATGCATTCATAATATGGTTTTGTGAACTATAGCATTAAATAATAAATAGGCCAAAACATTACTGATATTAAAGTTAGTCTTTGAAGTGTTAAAAGAGTAACTACAGCTCTGTGCTGTTCACTCAGGGGTCTTTACAAATGAAACTTTGCAAGCCAACAGCTTATACTTTCACCCGCCCTGTTGTATGTTGTATTGCGGTAGAACTGATGTGAGTGTTAAGATCTATTCTGAATGAGGGTACAAGATCAAGACCAAGACCAAGACCTCCAGTTAATAGTCCTGAGACCAAGAGTGACCCTGTTATACAACACTAGCACTAGCTATCTAACCTAGCTAATGTTAGCACCCACTGCCAAAAGTCAAACTGGATACTCTAGATATAGATCATAGGTTTTATAGGGCTTCCTAGCTAAGATAAAGATTTAGCTCTGGCTAGCAAGCTATCTTTATCACTCTGACAACCGAAACATGAAGATGTGGATTCATCATAAGACACCAGCCTATATCAAGGGTTTTGAGAGTCAGGTTAGCTAGTTACTGTAGCTGGTCCCAAAGAATTGAGAATTGGGACTCATTTACGTTGGTTTTTGGACTTAGATCTATTCAAACAATGAGAGCCTCATCCAATGCAGTGGATACTTAGACTTAGATGTAAAGGTTGATACGTCACATCTCAAAAAGTGAGTATTTAATAGGTTGGTCAAGCACACCGGTACAAATCCAGTTTAGTACCACGTGAATACACATAACATAAATCACAACGTATCTGATAGTGTTGTTGATTGGGTTGAAACTAGGTACCTTGGAGACAACAGAATTCTTTAAAGGTTTTTCAAATTCAGAGGCTCTGCCCACAGAAACACAAAAATGATGTTTTTATATTTTATATTTTATAGAAGCTTGTGGCTTTTAGGCCTAAAGCTTGTCAATTATAGCCTAAGCCAATCATTGTGCTTTCCTGTTCTGCACAGCAGACCAACAGTGTGAAATAACTGACAGCATTTCAGTGTTAAAAGGTGTTTGAGAGAAACTTTGTTTCCTAAGTGTTCATTTTTGTTGTAGCACTGTTTGTAATCAGCCCTACATGCTTCAACTTAAACAACAGTTACTGATTAGTCGGTTTGAATCTCAATCAGATTCTACTTTAACATCAAGTAGGGAGGTTCTGGACATGTTGAGTTTATCAAACCCACCAGATTCTCAGTGGCAAGACCAGGCTTATACGAGTATATTAAACCTGGGCAAGAAATAACTTCTGGGCAGAGCATACATAGCACCTGTAACTGCATTGGGCTAAACTCCTACTTTTAACAAGACTTCATTGAATTACTGAGGATCCAGTCTAGAACCATGACATTCCTTCATTTCACTCATTATTCAACAAGAAGGGAACTCAACCACCTTTGTCATATCACATCATATCTCTCTCTCTCTCATCATCTCTCTTTCTCTCTCTGACTGTCCCTCCATCTTTCTCTCTCTCTCTCCCTCTCCCTCCCCTGTTCTCTCTCTCACTCTCTTTCTCTCTCTCCCTCTTTCTCTCTCTGTCTCTCCTCCATCTCTCTCTCTCTCTCTCATCATCATCTCTCTGTCTCCCTCCCTCCATCTCTCTCTCTCTCTCTCTCTCTCTATATATATATATCTCATCATCTATTTCTCTTTCTCTCTCTGTCTGTCCCTCCCTTTCTCTCTCTCTCTCTCCCTCTCCCTCCCTTTCTCTCTCTCTCTCTCTCTCTCTTTCTCTCTCTCTCTCTGTCTCTCCCTCCATCTCTCTCTCTCTCTCTCTCTATCTCTCTCATCGTCTCTCTTTCTCTTTCTCTCTCTGTCTCTCCCTCCATCTCTCTCTCTCTCCCTCCCTCCATCTCTCTCTCTCTCTCTCATCATCTCTTTCTCTTTCTCTCTCTGTCTGTCCCTCCCTCCATCTCTCTATCTCTCTCTCTCTCTCTCTCTGTCTCATCATCTCTTTTTCTCTTTCTCTCTCTGTCTGTCCCTCCATCTCTCACTCTTTGCCTCTCCCTCCATCTCTCTCTCTCTCTCTCTCTCTGTCTGTCCCTCCATCTCTCACTCTTTGTCTCTCCTTCCATCTCTCTCTCTCTCTCTCTCTCTATGAAGGATTTGTCAGCTTGCGGAGGTCCACAGAGGTCCCGGGGGGAACACATTTACCTGTGCTTGTGTATGCAAACCTCATTAATTCAGAACTGTTTGGCAAGTGGATTCAACAGTTTCGCTGACATAGGCTTAAACCTTCAACTCAAAATCATCTCTCATTCTCTCTCTCTCTCTCTCTCTCTCTCTCTCTCTTTTTCTCTCTGTCTCTCTCCCCTGCTCACTCTCATTTATTGTCTCCTATTAATTTCCCCCCTATTTGTTAGATTTTTTTAGATCATCAAAGGCAATATATTACTCTCCACCCATTCCTACATCCTACATAAATACGTCTTCCCTCCATTTAAAATCACTGCCATTTTAGTTTCACTATATATATTTAATGCATGCATTAAATTTACAGTGAGCATAAAAGCTCACCTTGTGTGTTTAAGGTGGTAGTAACTTCAGGCTCCTGCAGATTGATGGATGGTTGATGGATGATAGATGTACCTGTGTGGTGTGAGTGACAAGATCCATGTCTCGTTCCATGTGTGGTAAATGGCTCCAGAGCAGATGTTAATGATTGGTGTTAAAAAAAAAAACCATAGTATGAAGGAAGCAGATGAATCCACATGGCATGCATGGAAGTCATGCATGGTCATAAAGGTCTACCAGGAGTTGCTAAAATCCCAGTCTACAGGAAATTCTACTTGGAATTGTGCCAAGGAAGGCATCTACCAAATCTGACCCAATGACGCTATTAGGTAGATTTCAGTCACAGGTTTCTTTGTACCATTTTAATTTAACACATTTCAAACTTTCATTTACTCATCACTGATTTCTGTCTTCACCAGCATTTCATATACTGTCCCAGATGATTGGGAATTGGGTTTATTGGGTACTATTTAAAGAGACTGATATACAGTATAAATGGGATATGCTTCTATAATGTAGTGAGTGTGTGTAGAGAGTCTCATGCATTTTAAGAGAAGCTAAATTAAAAGTTAATGCGTTTTATGCCCAATCATTGAAAAGTAAAGGCAAGATATGAGGAGGCCGATATATTTCATATTTAATACATGGCATATATTTCCAGGAACGGGCGTAATGTCTTATATATGAGAGAGAGAGAGAACATCGGCTACAGTTACTAAATTAAAGTGAAGGCCATAATACAGAAGCAGAGTGAGAGAGAGAGAGAGGGAAAGAGAATGAATGAATGAGCGTATGTTCAGCTCAGGTGGGGAATGTAAAGTCATAACCTCTCCTGGAAGAACACGCTTCTTCGAGACGTGTCCACCGCGCTAGCAGCGCTAAGCGCTAGCACCGAGGTGAAGGTGAGACTGCTAACTAAATGCTGCATTTCCACACTAATTATGCACAGAGATTCTTCATATGTGATGAATCATTAGCACCCTGAGCAACCTGTCAGGAGCCAGCCGTGGAGACCTGCTTCTGGAGAAGTGAAAGGGACCCGGTAATGGGAGATAAATACCAGGCCGAGTCTGAATTACTGGAGACTTTAAATGTCAACCAGCAACCATGCTGGGTTCAGTAAAAAGAGAAAGGCACTACACATTTAGTTAAGTTTGTAGAGTAGAGTTTGCAGAATATCTATGAGACTCTTTAGTCACCTGGGATAGAAGGTTCTAGCTTTGATTAGGTAATATTGTCTCACTAGCACCTGAATAATGGTGCACCCACATGTTTGTTGGTAGGAGCTTTAAAGGGGAATTTATTTACTGGAATTGATGCGTAATTAAATGGGCAAGCTCATTTAAAGTCATTTAAATGCTGCATTCTGGAGAAACTTATTGAGTGGTGGTGATAGGAACCAGACGCCTGAAGAATTGGAGGCCTTAAAGCTCCTCACAAACAGTTATAGGAGTAAATGTTACTGCCAGACACCTGAGGCAATGTTTAAAGAAGAAACCTTGGCCTCATGTACAAGCAGGACACACAAGTACATACAAGTTCCTGGATGCAGGCCATATCAGTGTTCAGACACTCTTGCAACAAAGAATTGTGGGCCAGATTTGGTGGATGCCTTCCCTGGTACAATTCCGAGGAGAACTTACTGTGGACTGGGATTTTTAGACACTGCTGGTAGACCCGTATGACCGTACGCTTCCATACACCTGCAGATTCAGCTACTTCCTTCACACTGTGGTCTTTGGCCACGCCCAAATGCTCAGTCACTCCTTTTAGCCAATCATTAACATCTGCTCTGGAGACATTCCCTGCACTGTAGCACCTCTTCTCCATCTATGAATCCCATCACTCACACCCCACAGGTGCTTATAGCCCCATCATCATCATGCAATGCAAGCTGGACTTGCTATAATGCAGAAGTAATAATTTCAATAATAAAGTATTAATAAAGTAACAATTACAGAATGATTGCTTCCTGTAATTTAATGAACATGGGAATCTCCCTGGAACAAAACTTCTGGCAGCTTCTAAATCTTTGATTCCACACAGTAACGTAATAACAAAGCTGATTTAAAGGAACAGACAAGGCTAAAGTTGGCCTCAACTGGGAGAGCTTGACCTAAATATGATGTTTTATTTTTTTAAATTACTGTCACAACTAAAATGTGGTGGATATTAAAAGTCACTTGGTGAAATGTCTGTATATTTTAATAAAAATCTGAAAAAAAAAATGACTGCTGAAAGCTCCTCTATAATATTAGATGAGCCATTATAGTACATTTATATCCCAATCATAAATAATAAAGTAAATGCCTCATTCCGGTCAGGAGATTTGACCTTACATGAAAAACTGCAGTAGTGAAGAAAAATCTAGAAGCAACTGTTTAAGAATTCACAGACTGATTTTAAATCCACCTTTAAATCCACGTACTGTCTTTCTATAATCCAATAACTGTTCAGACACATTTCAAGCAGGAACCAGGCCTAATCATAGTGCAGAGACTGCTCTAATTCCAGCTGTTCTTGATGTGTGTTTAAATCCTGATTAAATATAAAATATATTAAATATAATTAAATATAATCACTACTGTTCAATCTCAGTGCTATATTTAATATCATTAACTATAAAATTCTGGTAGACAGAGCTGAGAATTGGGTTGGACTCTCAGGAGCTGTCCTAAAATGGTTCAGTTCATACCTGCAAGGAAGGAACTAGTTTGTCAAAATAGAAAATGATGTTTCTGAGTGTGTGCCAGTGACCTGAGGTGTTCCCCAGGGTTCAGTTCTTGGGCTGCTCTTATTTGATTTATATGTGCTTCCTCTTGGCCAAACTCATGTGATATCTTATCACAGCTATGCAGATTACATTCAGATCTACATGGCCCTCTCCCAAAACAACTATGGTTCCCCTGACTCACTTAGAGAGTGCCCTGGGCACATCATAAACTCGATGGGACCACATTTTCTGCAATTGGATAAAAGCAAAGTGGACACTGTTTTACTCAGCAATAGCAACGAAAAGCTTAGACTTACTTAAGCTTGCAGTGACACACTGCGGCACAGTGGCTGTCACAATATGGCCAATCAAAGCAAGCTGGTTTGGTCTTGGTGTTTGCCAATCTCAGAAAGATTTAGAGAATCAATTTGAAGGGGCAAAGCCTCCGGGGGCGAGACGATGTACAACACCAAAAAACAGAAAGTGTAAAAAACACAGAGTGGTGCACTTAACAGCTTCAGTGGAGTGTCAGGGCAGATGAAGGTCACCAGTAGCAGCCAAGTGAAACAAATGTGTTCAAGGAGGCCAGACTTTGATGCTATTAGTGTGCCCTCTGATATTAGAGTGTGTTTCAGAGATAAACCAATATTGGATACACCGTATGAGGTGTCATATATTGAGTTAGTAATTAACACTTCATTGGGATCAATCACATTCACTGGTATGTGGCTATTAACTTCACTATCTGCCTGTTTTGTAGGTCCCTCAGTCAAACCCAGGCTTTGTGTCTTCAGTAATGGAACGACTGGCTTCACCTGAGTAAGCACACCTCCTCGTATTCCCAGTGCTTACCATACAGGAGCACATAGTGGTCTACAATTACAGACTGTAGTCCATCAGGACTCTCATAGGACCACCACAGAGCAGGTACTATGTGGATGGTGCAGTGACATTGATGTGGTGGTGGTGTGTTAGTGTGTGTTGTGCTGGTGTGAGTGGATCAGCCACAGCAGTGCTCCTGCCGGAGTGTGGAAACACTGTGTCCACTCACTGTCCACTCTATTAGACACATCTATCATGTTTGGTAGAGAGAGTCAGAGACAGTAGCTGCATAGCTGTGACATGCCTCTGCCATCAACATTGTGAGTGCAGTAGGCGGGGCTTTAATTGAGCCATTAGTTGGACCTGAGTGTTTGTGTGTAAGGGCATTGGCCCATAAATTAATTTAAAATGGGTGAAATGAATATATACGTACACTCAGTGGTTCAACACCTCTGTGGTGGTACCAGGCCTGACACCATAAAGGGGGCATGAGGAAGATATGCCATCCCAATTTGTTTGGTGTTTATGGGTTTATGTGATTTGTTCTATAACATGGACTTCTATGTATTATATACACCAGACTTTTATAACTAGTTACACATCACTAACCTGGATTGTCCAGCAAGACGTGGTCATCTCAGTTGTTGCCTGATATAAGGCTGGGGTAGCCTGGCGTATCATTGTAGTCCACTGTTAGTCCTCTTTTCAGGAACTACTTAAAATGTTCACTCGTATTATTATGTGTCCATGTCTGAAGATATGCCTTGCATTTTATTGGTTTAACCAGGTCATGTGACATTGTGACTTGCCTACCGGTTAACTGCAGGTCACACCTCGTAATGCTAGTCAATTAGTGAGCTCCCGTCTGACTAACAAATGCCATCCATTCCACCCAGTTAGGTGAGTAAAGCAATCATTTATGTTTTACATAGGTTAGGTTATGACTTTAAATCTGTTCTACTAATGTGCCTGCCCCCCACCTTTATTAGGTCCTCCTTTTGGTTATGAAGGTGGCTACCCTAATGTCGTGGTTGGTGTAGCTCAGCGGATAACACCACTACCTGCCAAATAGCCACCACCACACGTGGGAGACTGGGGTTCGAATCCTGGTGACTATGCTGTGCTACACCAATAAGAGTCCTTGGGCAAGACTCCTAACACTACACTGGCCTGTAATGTGATTAACCTTGTAAGTCGCTCTGGATAAGAGCGTCAACTAGATGCCAGTAATGTAAATGTAATGTAAGCCCATAAGACAGAGCTACATGGTACTGCTAGTTTCTACGTGGTTTGTTTCACCAACCATCAGCCCTACCTCACTGCACATCATAATATACGTTTAGCTTAATCCATTCACATAGCTAGCATTAGCTTCATTATCTTCAAACTTGTCAGTGGCCAAGTTTACTATGGCTAAACAGATCTGGACAAGAAGCGTGGATCCCTCTGAGCGGTAAAGCATACTGTAAAGACAGCTGAATCTCAGACTAACATATGGAGCCAGCACTGAAGGACGTTTCAGGGAGAACAGAAGGAGCATGTTGCACACCAAGATGGCACAGCTTATTCATTTGAATGCTTGAACAGGACCTTACAACAATTCTTTTCCTGTAGGGAATAGAAGGAGAACATGCATCAGAGACTGAACGCTACATCAGGCTGGCTGGAGATTTTCTGAGTTAGGGTGGTACAAAGCTTTATTTTATGTCTATGTGTTTTGGAATAATTAAACAGGGAGCTGTAGCACTCAAACCACATTTACACGGGAGAATAAAATGCTACAAAGCAGGAACGATGGTGATCTGCATCAACAGCACTGTATGTCCTATCTGCGAGTTGGCTAAAAATGCAGTTTTTGGTTTCCATGTATGACTGGGTTAGATACGCTGCTAGTCGTAAAGGTAATATGGTTCCTCTCCTAACCAATAATAGCCTAAAGATTTTTGACCTTTAACCTACAGCTATATACCCCTGATGATAACCCTTCCCCAGATCCTGTCATAAATGCACAAAATGCAAGTTCTGTTCCGGGAACGCAAATCTTCCCAGAGGGTAACAAAGGGCACGCCACACCAGTATACAGAATTGTCAAACCTCTACACACTACAAACATTGATATCCACCAGTCTATGGTTCTCTGTGAGCACTGACCAGTGTAATCGGCTGAAGCTGTGGATTAAAAAAACTATTAAAAGTTTAATTTAGGCGAGAGGGCTGCAGTCATGGATTCTATCATAGCACCATGTTCTTACTATCTGCCTGCCTGAAGTCCTCCAAGCCCAAATTTGAATAATTTTACATGTAAACAAAGTTTTATAGGCTTAATCATATTAGTTATTGCAACTAGCTATGAAACAGCACCATCTTACCTTCCCTTCATCTTTTGGACTGTCACTCAGATGGACCACTGGCCCTGGATGTGTCTTTGTTGATCTGTGAAAGACAAGTATTAACGTATTACCATATTTACATCAATAAACATTATAATCCATCAACAGTGTGATGTAATGAGTATGACTGACGTATGATGCGTGTATGAGCTCTGAAACAGTCATAATTCATTTTTGAATGACTATTTTTAAACCTTAGAATTAAACTAGCCTCATTCAAAAACCAGGGTTGAAACACTCCTTATAACTGTGAGTGGGCGGGGCCAAACTGCTGTAACCACAATTGGTGGATATGTGTACGCTCATCGTCAAAAGAACAGTTACACAAAAAGTGGACCCAGATGGAATGAGAATTAACCGGCAGGAATGAAGCTTGGTGGGCGGGTTTTAATGCTGTGCCTGGCTGAACTATGAGTTCTGGAGGAACTGTGTGAGAATATTCAAGCTACATGGGATAAACCTCATTAGGAACCTCTACAGCTCCATGCCATTAGCAAACATAGTGGACAGACGCTACACTGAGATGCTACTTCTGCATCTGTAGCTCAATAAATATTGGCCATATCAGTCTGAATGTATCATCATATATTGATCCTGGTAACCTTTATCTTCTGGGTGCAGCTACTCTTTTAATAATGAGTGAAACTGAGATTTCGAGACCTCACAAAAAGCTTAGTAAAGTGTGTATGGACTGTATTAGGAATGGCGCATTCTGACGTGCAGAATATTAACCTGTTTTATTATAATATACTGGTAATTTTAACCTTATTTGAGATATTTAGTCATTGTTTGCTCACTCTAAAACATTAAGAGGAGTCACCTTAGAGCACTAGAACTTCTCCGGAGCAATCACATCAGAACCCCCAGGCACCTGAGCATCAGCGCCACCGTGGGTCTCCTGCCCTGTTTCATCGCCCGGCAAGACCACAACCTTTACACTGACCAGCGTCTGGCTCTGAGCATGAACTCTATCTCTGGGTCGGCTCCATCTTGCAGTTACTCCCTCCTGGACTAATCAGACTGGATCTAATCAGACTGGATCTAATAGATGTTCTTCTCCTGTCAGTTCTGTCTTTCTCGTCTCACCCGGGTTCGACCTAAGGAGGTTGGGTTCCGCCCTTGAGCCTGGTTCCTCTCGAGGTTTCTTCCTTACTCAAGGGAGTTTTTCCTCGCCGCTGTTGCCTCAGGCTTGCTCAAGGGGGGCTTGGACCCGGTTTTTCCCCACCCCACGCCCCCCCCCATCCTCAAATGTCTGTACATTAACTTTGTGGGTTTTTTTTGTTTTTTCTTTCCTTTTCTTATATACAACAAACTGATTTTCTGTGAAGCTGCTTTGAGACAACGTTGGTTGTAAAAAGCGCTATACAAATAAACACTGATTGATTGATTAACCTTATCCTCCTGCAGCTGACTCCTAACACTACATTACTTCTGCACTCTGCACCATAATGAACGTCCTCGCTTGTGTTTTGCTAAGAACATCGTGCAGCAAAACAGCCGGACTCCATGAAATTACCAACGAACTCATGAATACATGATTCAGTCTGCAGGCCACAGGTGGCTGGGCTTTTACACAGGAGTTGAAAAGCGGAAAGCTTCGGAAGTTCTTTCAGTTTACAGATACACTCACCAAGGTCTTCGCTTTGAAAGCGTTTCTAAAGCCGAGAGAGTGGAGCTCAGGAAAGGTCAGCCTTTTTTTCCAAGCGTCTGTGTTTGACTAAGTTTGTGTGTTATGTACGGACAGTGCAAGTGGGAGAAGAGTCAAAGCAGAAGTTAGGAGTGGGGGATGAAAGAAAAAGACAGAGAGAGCAAAAGGACAACCATATTCTACAATCGATCTCTCTGTCTTTCTTACTGGCTCCCACACATGTACGAGTTCTACTTGGGCAGAGGAAAGAATGAGGAATAGATCATTTCAAATAAGGACATGGCAGAACTGAGTTTCAACAGCTCCTCATGACGTTTCTGGGTGAACCATAAGTACACCATAGATGCGCAAAAGACGAGAGACAGATAGACAGTCAACCACAATATGAGTAAATAACTTGGTTTCCCAAAGATTCTGCAGTATGGATCCTAAACACTGCATGGGAGATACTTACAGGGCATGTAGGCACCAACTAGAAATTTGAACAAGGCACAAAACTGTGAGGTGTGTGTTTGTGCCAAGCCTAGAAAATCTAAAGTACAACTCAGATCCAATACGGTCTTGGATCTCTAAGGTACTACTCAGAGTCAGGTCTCAAATCTCTGAGCCAAAACTCAGAGTCAAGTCTCAAATCTCTGAGTCAAAACTCAGAGTCAAGTCTCAAATCTCTGAGGTATAAGCCAGAGCCAACACTTGAGTCTCTAAGGTGAGTTCAAGTCATGTATTGAACCTCAATACTCAAAACTCTAAGTTGGATACAAGTTGGATTTAATTCCTAAATCTCTGGGATGTAAGTCAATCTCTTGAGTCTCTAAGGTGTGAGTTTGAGTCAGTTCTTGAGTTAAGCCTCAAATCTCTAGGGTGCGTGCCTGAGTCAAGTCTTTAATGTCTCAGGTGCGTGTCTCAGAATCTAAAATCTCTGAGGTGTAAATCAGAATCAACTCTTGAGTCTCTGAGGTGAATCAAAGTCACATCTTCAATCTGTCAGATGCAAATCTGGGGCCATTCTCGAATTTTCTCCATGTTGCATGTTTGAGCCATGTCTCAAAGCTTTGAGGTATGAGTTTCAATTCTCTGAGACTGAGTCACATCTTATACTTCTGAGGTGGGTCAGAGTTAAGTCCTGAACCTGAGAATCTGAGTCATGTCTTGAGCTACTGATGTGAAAGTCAAGTTTGAAAGTTAATTCTTAAATCTCTGAGGTGAGTCCAAGGGAAGTCTTAAATCTCTGAGGAGAAGAGTCAAACCCCAAGTCTCTGAAGTGACTCTGAGTTAGGTCAGAGTTAGAATGAAACATCACCACCCTTTAAGATGGAATGTAAAAGGTCAAACTAGAAGCTTAAAAAAGAGTCAGCATAGAATTACTACACCATTTAAGGTGCAACAGGAACAGTCAAACTACAGTCAAACGCCCACACATAAATATACACACACACACACACATATATATATATATATATGTTGTCATGTTGGCTAAATTGTGTAATAGCAACTGGTTAGCACTGCAACAGCTATTGCAGTGACAGCTTGCTAACCCCCCAACCTAGTTATCAGTACTTCCAGTACTTGCTGTTGTAGTTTGCTCTAATATGATATCATGCTGTTTGTCCATACAACATATAAAGGGGTCTTAAAGAACAAGTTTGCTACTCCAGTGCTGTTTAAGCAACTCTCAAACTTATTAGACCAATAATATTGTGGTTTTGCACAGTGGAGTGAAATCTGGCCTTGAGGGCCTGACTGCTTTTACAAAATGGAGAAACCATGGTTCCTTAATGCCTAATAAAGTTTGTGTCTGCAGCCAAATCTGTTCTAGAATTACTTTTATAATTTAGATCTTAGGAAAGAGTGGGTAAAGCACATGCATTTCTCAAAATAGATAGGGAAAATGCCAAAGGAGTATAAGGCAAATGTTAATTCTGTCTTAGGTCTGTTTGGACATCCTTTGGCCTGTACAAGGTTCATTTATCAAACGAACTGGACCAAAGTTTGTTTTCAGGGAAACTAGGACTACTCAGGACCTGCTTGTTTGCGCATTTGGAGCTCCCCAGAGTTCAGATGGGTCCGTTCTTACTTGCTCTAATGAACCGCCCTAAATTCTACTGCACCAAAGACTGTCCAGGACTAGTCGTGAGCCAGTCAGTCTGAGACGCTAACTCAAGCCCCCATCTCTGCATGGCAATCATATGTATAACACAGAAACAGCAGACTGAGGTAAGACTGAGCAATTGTGACGTTAAGTCTCCAGCTACCAAAAACATCTTTATTGCTGTTATCTATATCTATATCTTTATGAACAGCTTATCATCTGAGTAAACTTGGTCAATTGTGACAATATGGATCGAAAACTGACCTAGAACCCGTGACCATCTAGCAGGACTCCACACAGTAGACAGTAATGATTAGAAATATGGGGGGATTCTGGAGGGAAGCTGGATGAACAGTACGCTGTGTGGTGCAGGGATCAAACACTGTAGCTACCCACAAAATGTCAGTAAAGGTCAGGATACCACTCGTCTGCAGCTATTGGCCCAGTTCCTACTGATTCTCCACACAGAGTATTCAACAGCTTCGCTGTGATACAAGCTGCCTAAATCATGGTACCAATCTATAACCTTCCTATACATGGCCCATACGGTGCCTATACAGCCCTACTAGGCTGCCTGGGAGTGTAAATAAGAGTCCTCCAATGCATATACACCTGCAGATTGTTCTCTCAGCCTAGTCCCATTATTTGCACCTCCATCCCTTGTTTGCAAGGCTATAGGGTCCCATATGAGCACTTAATGTGCGCCTCTCAGTTTCAAGTTTCCAGATGTTACCACAGTTCCTAAATGATCCTGTTCCTCAATAAAAGGCAGGGCTCTAGATTAACTTTAGGCACTGGTTGCACTGGTGCGCCTAACTTTTTTTTATTAGGTGCACCCAAATTTTCAACCGCATCACATTCAGTACCACAGTTTTACAAGTTTTCTTTTTATTTTTTTAAATCGCTGTCCATATCGGCCATATTGCCTTGTAAATGATTAATTAACGATGTGGTCAACATAAAGTTCTTTATTTGAAGCACAAAGAAAGGTAGCAGTGCATTTATCGCGGCATGTAATGTGTTTGATAGATGCGTTGTGCTTTTTCAGCGCTTCAATTCGAAATCTATTAGAACCAGTCACAAACGCACTACTGCCGGCCATGGCCTTCCCACACTCTTTAGAGTCAGTGCAGGCTCTGACTCGGAGTCGATCGTATGTGGCTCATTATCTGATGCCGTCTCCGGACCAGGGCTTGACATAAGCAGCGGTCTGACACGGAGCCGTCAGCCTTCCAGGTTATAATTTTCGAATGGATTAGGCCTGAACTTAACATTCTTAACCAAAATGTTGTAAATCATTCTTTTCGCCATCTCTCGCCATCCGCGGCAACACTTACTCTGTTTACCTGACGGGCCTAGGCTACTCACCGCTCTGTCTGACTGCAGCACACGCATTTTCAAACGTACACACGTACAGGAATATCTGGACCTCGCCCTTCACTATCTTTGATTGGTTTAGACCACGAAATGGGCCTAATGTGTGTCTGTTTTTAACCACAGGGAGACTTTCAGAGTCAAGAAGACTTTTTCTTTTTTGCCCATCGAACTGCTGATACTCCGATTTTTTTTAGTCGCACCATTGAGAAATGAGGTCGCACTCTAGAGCCCTGAAAGGGAACCTTGTATCTTGTTCTCTATGAAGACTGAGATGGTTTTGAGGTTCACATACTGGAACATGCTGAGGAATAAGGAGTTCTCATTTGGCTTTTTGGTGTAGCATTACAGATTAAGCAGCAAAGCTGTGCAGATATACAGTCGGTAAATCTTTGCACATCAGAAAGGCAATCACGATCACATTTGTCTGATGTATCTTTC
>JAMWET010003273.1:47500-93146 GCA_024036415.1 Prochilodus magdalenae
TCCAATAGCATTACCCTCGCTTTCAATTGGGGAAATGTCTGGTGATGGCACTGACCACACTGCTGCAAGTGTGTTATGGCAAGATCTGTACGACTGGTATGGCGCTCAATATGTTGATTAGACCATCCTGTGTGTGTGTGTGTGTGTGTAAATATATATATATATATATATATATATATATATATATATATATATATATATATATATATATATATATGTGTGTGTGTGTGTGTGTGTGTGTGTGTGTAAATATATATATATATATATATATATATATATATATATATATATATATATATATATATATATACATATATATATATATATATATATATATGTGTGTGTGTGTGTGTGTGTGTGTGTGTATAAATATATATATATATATATATATATGTATGTATGTGTGTGTGTGTGTGTGTGTGACAAATGTTGTCAGGCTAATAAACTGGAGTGCTAATTAGAAAATAATGTCACTAATTACCAAGAGATGTAAAGCATTACTGCCATTACACACTTCAGCAGCAGTCATGACTGTTTACTTCCAAAACAAGCCCATTAATAACTTGTTAACATGATAGCATGAGAGACAGAAGAAGAACAACATGATGGAGGATGCACTGCGTCCGAAAGTTTGTGTATGTCTGAAGTACTTATGGAAGATATTATTATTATTATTATCATGGATTACCCATATAATTAAAATGACCTTGTATCTACACTCACTGTCCATTTAACCACCTCCACTTACTATGGGTCTTAAACACTCCAGCAGCACTGCTGTCTGCTCTACTCTACTCATACGAGCACAACACTCACTAACACCAACTCCAAATTTAACACAATGTATTGTATGTATGCATTAGAACATAATTTTACTTTATCTTTTTGAAAAAAAAAGCATGTTGCTGAGCCTTGCCCTATGTGTTATAGAAGTAACACATGGTGCCTATTTTTGCATATAGCACTGGCGTCTAAAGAAAAACAAGTATCTCCAAAATGGCAACTTTACAGGAGAGGGCAAAAAGCCCATTTAACTTGAATGTAAGTCAATGGAACCAGACGTCTTTCCAAGCCACATGGAGTCATTTCTGTTGGTCCATTCATCATGAAATTTACAGGCAGAGTACGCAGCAGCTACTGTGTTCAAATGATGCTTAAAAGTGAAATGGACAAAAATGAAGATACATGTTTTTCTTAGGATAGCGACGATAGGTACGCACAGGTACCATATACTGATTAAAGACGGTGATGATGCATCATCACATCAATTTCTCCACATCACTTCAGTCACTTGGCGTACTACATGGGGTAGTCATTTTCCAACAGTGGCCACCATTGAGAGACATAATGTTTCTACAGTAGCCTAAAACGGATAAACCACACACTTGATGTAATGAGAGCTTTTGACATTTCTCAGTTTTACGAAGTGGCATTTCAAATTTGGTGGCATCATAGCATTAACTAAATGTTCTACAATATCACATTTATCTGTAGTCCAGGTAGGATTTTTAAAGACCTTAGAAATAATATACATGTTAAAACTCTAAGGCAGAAGCTTCTAATACGCCAGTCTGCAATTACAATTCTTCTGGTCCACCTTAAATAATCCAGTATTTACATTCTAGCCATGACATTCAGACTTTTTCATTCCATCCAAACAATTCCATCCCATTCCATTGACAAATGAAGGGGTGTACTTATGACTTAGCATGGCAAAACAACAGAAAAAGCAAGGGAGGGTGAATCCTCACCGCCAAAGAAGAGAAAACATGAAAAAGCCAGATGAAACTGGGACAAACCCTGAAACAACTTGATGACCATGGTTGGTTGTTGGGAAGAGAGGGGTGGGTGGGACTTTAGCTTACACACTGCTCCATCAATGGCCTTCAACTTTTTATCAAAACTGTATGAAGGATCATAAGGAACAGCCTTAAGGAATATCCATAAGGAATATCCTTCATGCTCACATGCATTATTGTCCCTAGTCTCATGATTTCTACTCATCCACAATATCAGTTCTGTGCACTCACAGCTGGTATAATCAAAATGAAACAGCCCTGCACAATAGCACAAGCCCCTATTGGAGCCTAGGGTAGTCATGGCTCATGAAAAAAAACTTCAGCACAGAAACCGTCCTTTACTCTGTGTAGAAAAAACATCTGTGTTCTTTTAGGACAGAGACAATATATGGACTGTACGTATAATCCCAGAGCCAGACATCAAATAAAACCCTCTGTGTGTGTGTTGAAGTGAGAAGGTGATAGGTAAATTGAGAACAGGAGGCCTTTCTCTTATCTGCAGGAAAAGGCAGAGAACCCGTTGCGTTTTCCTGTTATCATCCCTCGCTTTCCCGCGCGATCGTATCAGCCTCAGCACTTATACAACAGACTTTCAGCCATTTTTCATTCGGCCGTCATGTTCCACCAGCAATGACAGGCACGTCCTCCTATCTTTAATGTCTGCCAGACGTGAGGAGCGTACCAACGTCAGCACGTCGGAGCGGCGGGTAGTAGTCTGAGGCACTGCCGTCTGTTTGGGTACAACTTCAAAGCCGGTCTGATAGGCCCCCCCTCCTTGTGAGTGCTTGTGAGGGTTGCCGTGGCAATGGTGGTCGCAATCTCATACAGGATAATGGGCTCTGAATATTAGTGTGCAGAAAAATGGGTACTGGTTGATCGCAATTTGGTGGGCTTCATTGAAAGGCCACTGTGTTTGGTATGAGATTCGCAGCTTGAGAGATGCTTGAAGCGCAGAGCATTTTTGGGAAGCGCTGGTAGGAAGCAAAAGCTGTTATGAAGGATCACAGTGTGCAAGTGGGCTTAGCAACCATGTAGGTTTGGGCCTGAACTGCCTGGTTCCTCTACTCTGAGGCAATGCAATGTAATTTCATTCTAATGCACACTGTACAGTGTAAAATCTAATGACAATAAAGACTGTCTAAGTCTAAGTCCGAGTCTAAGATCTCATTTTTATAATCAAGGTCTAAACCTTCAATGTATCAAGACACAATGCAATGCAATACAAGTCCGAGACCACTCCTTCGTTTGCCTGATTCCAAGTAGAAATCAATATGTGTACCAATTCTGAGGAGTAAAGAAAGATCGAAAGCTTCAGAGAAAATGGGACCCTTATAAACCACCTGCAAGACCAGGTAGACCACCCAAACTGTTCCATCAGATAAACAGCTCCTCAAACTTTTACCTTTGGGATATAGGGGAAAGTCAAGGTCTACTCTGGTTTCAGATCTGAAAACATCCACAAGTCTTTCCATACGTCCCTTCACTGTTAGCCCGTGTAGAACGTACCCCGTTGCACCTAATTTTGAAAAGTTTGACACATTCCCACCAAAAAGTAAGTAGGCCCAGCTAGAACCAAAGAAGAGCAGGTTCTTCGGCACGAACCATAATAACATCTATGGTCATGTCTGTTGAGGACATAAGCTCCTATCACCTAGACGTTTTGGATAAAAACACTCACTCATCTTTTAAACTGCTTAACTCTTCCGGGTCACAGGGGTTGTTGGAATATTCGCCATCACACCTAGGGGGCAACTTAGCACCTCCAATTCACCTGACTGCATGTCTTTGAACTGTGGAAGGAAACCACAGCACCTGAAGGAAACCCACTCAGACACAGGGAGAACACGCAAACTCCACACGTAATGGTCCCTGGATGCCCCAGCTGGGAATCAGACACAGGCCCTTCTTGCTGTTAGGCAACAGCACCATGCACTGCACCACATAGCCACCTGGATAAAAGCGAACATCTGGAAAAACACCACAAATGCTCTCAGGTAATCTCTGTCATCTTGTTAATAACGCTGTACAGCACCCTTCGGTTAATCCTTGGACGTTCTTGGCTCCAATAAAAATAGATGCAAACACAAACTGGTTTCTAGAAAACACCAAAGTTCAAATAAGCCTGAATGGAACCAGTTCAAGAACCAGGATTCTTTTTGGGTCTATGTTAGAAGACAACTCACACTGAAAAGGTCTGGAAGGATACAAAGTATACAAAACTACGTTTTCAGTAGGGTGTTGTTCCTAGTGTAGCATACCTGGAACTACAAACAACTACCTGGCGTACTACATGGGGTAGTCATTTTCCAACAGTGGCCACCATTGAGAGACATAACGTTTCTACAGTAGCCTTAAACGGATACACCACACACTTAATGTAAAGAGAGCTTTTGACATTTCTCAGTTTTACGAAATGGCATTTTAAATTTAGTGGCATCATAGCATTAAGTAAATGTTCTACAATAGCACATTTATCTGCTCTATATGGTAAAGTCCAGGTAGGATTTTTAAAGACCTCAGAAATACTATTCATGTTAAAACTCTAAGGCAGAAGCTTCTAATACGCCAGTCTGCAATTACAATTCTTCTGGTCCACCTTAAATAATCCAGTATTTACATTCTAGCCATGACATTCAGACTTTTTCATTCCATCCAAACAATTCCATCCCATTCCATTGACAAATGAATGGGTGTATTTATGACTTAGCATGGCAAAACAACAGAAAAAGCAATGGAGGGTGAATCCTCACCGCCAAAGAAGAGAAAACATGAAAAAGCCAGATTAAATTGGGACAAACCCTGAAACAACTTGATGACCATGGTTGGTTGTTGGGAAGAGAGGGGTGGGTGGGACTTTAGCTTACACACTGCTCAATCAATGGCCTTCAACTTTTTATGAAAACTGTATGAAGGATCATAAGGAACAGTCTTAAGGAATATCCATAAGGAACATCTATCATGCTCATATGCATTATTGTCCCTAGTCTCATGATTTCTCATCCACAATATCAGTTCTGTGCACTCACAGCTGGTATAATCAAAATGGAACAGCCCTGCCCAATAGCACAAGCCCCTATTGGAGCCTAGGGTCGCCATGGCTCATGGCAAGTCCCAGCTAAAGAGACAGAAAGCCCCTCGGTACTGGAAGCAATGGAACTGTGCTCTCTGGAGAGGAACTGCTGGATGAGCAGGTAGAAAGTAGGTTGGAGCTGCTAAATTTGAACATGGCATGTAAGCTGCATGTGAACATGGAACATGACTGGAAACATCAGGGCGATTTTCCACAGAGGATTCTAAAGTGTAGAGGGTGGAAAGCTGATAACTCAGAGGCGTGGGCGTCCCGTTTGCTCCGAGGCGGAACGCAGGAGCTTCCACAGCTATGTTAAGAACGCAAAGTGCGCAGCACGATCCGCTAAAGCTTTTTGATAACTCCAGCAGTTTTGAAGCAAGCTGCGTTCGGAGCACAAGCGACGACTGCTGTGCGCAGGCACGCTTCTCCTTGTGAAAGCGCGCTGCTCAAGATTTGAAAAACCACACGCAGTAGCGCCCAGGCATGTGCTGAGACGTCTCACCCTATATGAGGCATTTAATAGGCTAGCACCAAGAAGTAGAGCATGTTTGGTGGAACCCTCTGAAGAACGCCTTAGATGCAAATCTTAAACACAGACAGAAGACTCTGAGTCTGTTTCTCATTAGTGTTCGCTCGGCATGCCTCATTTGATTCCAGGGCTACAAATAAGACTTTCTATTGTCTGTTGCTACATGCGTTATATTATCAATTGTGTGATTCATGGGGTAAGAAAAGGTGAAGCTACTAGCTTTCTAATAAATAACCTCAACGCAAAACTAAAGTATGAATTGTAACCTACATGTACATTTATGGCATATAGCAGATGCTCTTATCCAGAACTACTTACAGTTATGCTTAGTGTTCAGTCAGAGAATGTTTCCTAGCTAGTACAAGAAGGTTAGTGTCAAATGCTGCCCGAACAAGGCTCAATGCTAATACATAGAAAGAAGGATACTGAGTTCAATACAGTATAAGAGCACTACTAGCAATCCCCAAACCAGGGCTCATACCTAGATAGAAGAAACGTTCAGCTCAGGATGAGTGCCGAAACAAAGTATTTCAGTATTTATAGGGGTTGGACAATGAAACTGAAACACCTGGTTTTAGACCACAATCATTTATTAGTATGGTGTAGGGCCTCCTTTTGCGGCCAATACAGCGTCAGTTCGTCTTGGGAATGACATATACTGCGTCCTGCACAGTGGTCAGAGGGATTTTAAGCCATTCTTCTTGCAGGATAGTGGCCAGGTCACTACGGGATGCTGGTGGAGGTTCGTCCTTCTTGGTGGTATGCTGACATTACCCTGGATACCGTGGCTCTTGATACATCACAAAGACTTGCTGTCTTGGTCACAGATGCGCCAGCAAGACGTGCACCAACAGTTTGTCCTCTTTTGGACTCTGGTATGTCACCCATAATGTTGTTTGTAGTGGTTGGTGTAGCTCAGCGAATAACACCACTATTCTCCAGGGAACTACCACATGTGGGAGACTAGGGTTTGATTCCTGGTTTAGGTGGCTATGCTGTGCTACACCAATAAGAGTCCTTGGGCAAAACTCCTAACACCACATTGACCTACCTGTAATATGATTACCCTTGTAAGTCGCTCTGGATAAGAGCGTCAGCTAAATGTGTGCATTGCAATATTTTGAGCAGAACTTACCTGCTAACTGAACCTTCACACTCTGCTCTTACTGGTGCAATGTGCAATTAATGAAGATTGGCCACCAGGCTGGTCCAATTTAGCCATGAGACCTCCCACACTAAAACGACAGGTGTTTCAGTTTCATTGTCCAACCCCTGTACATCTATTAGTACTGACCCACCCAAAACAGATTTTAAAAACCGTGAGAGAGTCTACATCCAGCGAGAGTTCATTCTACCATCTGGGTGAACAGAGAAGAGTCTGGGTGCTCGTCTTCCATGAATTTTGAGGGATGGTGGGTCAGGCTCAGCTGTACTTGAAGCTCGAAGGGCCTGAGATACAGATCTTTTAACAACCATGAGTTAAGGAGGGGCTGGTCCATTCTTGACTTTATAAGCAAGCATCTGAGTTGTAGAGTCTGTGAAGGGAGTACAGCATGGAGCAAATAACAGCTTCCAAAAAATTTCGATGACTTATATAACAGGTAGGATGGCATCTCTGTTATCGCCACTCCAGGTGACTTGGTGACTCTGATTCTGTATCCTTCAGCTCATCAACAAATGCACATAAAGTGCACTGACGACTTCTCTTCAGAATTCAGCTCCAGCTCTGAGCTATCACACCCCATACAATTCTTAAGCATCGAACACTCACACATGAGACTCCCAAAACTAAGCTAATGATTCTAATGATGAGTACTTAGAAAATCAATGTCTCGAGCCAATGATCCTGCCCAACATTACTGAGCTCTCCTGAGGGATATACAATCAGGGAAGCAGTTGCACATTTGCAAGTGATGAAAAGTGTTGATGTGACTTTATTAGCGTTTCTGTTGCTGTACTAACAAGAGTTGAAAATGCATGTGTGCCATGACAGGAAATGGTACAGTATCCTATTTTTATACATTGTGCTCAGAATCAAAGTTTATTGTCTGAACAAATACAGTTGTCAACAAGGACCATGGTCAAGCCTGCTCCTGGTGACTTTGCTTCAGAATTCAGTCAATGTAAGATGACCTCAAGTGACCTACAACAGGATTGGGGAGTGGGAGCTCGGGTGAAACGCACAGCAAAGACAGTTTGAAAGAGGCTACTGGAGGCGTTTTGTTATTTTGACCATCAGTCATTTCCTGACCCAAAAAAGACCTAAAATAAATAATAAATATTAATATAATATTTGATCTGGAATATGGGACAAAATGTTTCCAGTAGTTCACAGAATAAAAGAACATTGCTAATTCAGACAAAGTTGCAAAACTAGAGAAACTGATTATTTTGAGATGATCTCTTATTTTTTTCCAGAGCTATACATACATACATATATTGACCATTGACTTTATATCAGAAGTAAAGTATGTAAGTTATCATTTTAAAGAGGCAATGTTTCATTGCAACAGCAGTGATCAACTGAGCTGTATATAAAAAACATTACTATGACTCATTCATCTATATAGTGCATAGATATACAGGGGTTGGACAAGGAAACTGAAACACCTGTCATTTTAGTGTGGGAGGTCTCATGGCTAAATTGGACCAGCCTGGTGGCCAATCTTCATTAATTGCACATTGCACCAGTAAGAGCAGAGTGTGAAGGTTCAGTTAGCAGGTAAGAGCACAGTTCTGCTCAAAATACTGCAATGCACACAGCATTATGGGTGACATACCAGAGTTCAAAAGAGGACAAACTGTTGGTGCACGTCTTGCTGGCGCATCTGTGACCAAGACAGCAAGTCTTTGTGATGTATCAAGAGCCACGGTATCCAGGGTAATGTCAGCATACCACCAAGAAGGACGAAGGAGCATCACGTAGTGACCTGGCCACTATCCTGCAAGAAGAATGGCTTCAAATCCCTCTGACCACTGTGCAGGACGCAGTATATGTCATTCCCAAGACGAACTGACGCTGTATTGGCCACAAATAGAGGCCCTACACCATACTAATAAATGATTGTGGTCTAAAACCAGGTGTTTCAGTTTCATTGTCCAACCCCTGTACATAGTTGTTGCATAGATGTATTTTACACGTGAAGGATGTGCCAGATACAGGCTAAGAGGTGCCCGGACCAGAGTCCAGTTCGTTTCAGCACCCATTAAGTTCTTTGATGCTGAAACAGTATGTACATAATATGATCTTCCTCGTTCTGACACTGCATGACAACGTTATCTCTAAAACTGGACTTAAACTTGTGTGTTGAATATTGTTTGTATTAATAACAGTCAGAAACTAGTCTATTTGATATAACACTGCAATATGACATCTTGGCAAGAAAAAAATTAATACAAAAATTAATCTGATATACAGTGGGGAAAATAAGTATTTAGTCAGTCACCAATTGTGCAAGTTGTCCCACTTAAAAAGATGAGAGAGGCCTGTAATTGACATCATAGGTAGACCTCAACTATGAGAGACAAAATGTGGAAAAAAATTGAGAAAGTCATTTTGTCTGATTTTTAAAGAATTTATTTGCAAATAATGGTGGAAAATAAGTATTTGGTCAATAACAAAAGTTCATCTCAATACTTTTGTTAAGAATTTTTTAATATCCTTTGTTTGGCAATGACAGAGGTCAAAAAGTTTTCTGTAAGTCTTCACAAGGTTGGCACACACTGTTGCTGGTATGTTGGCCCATTCCTCCATGCAGATCTCCTCTAGAGCAGTGATGTTTTGGGGCTGTCGGCGGGCAACACGGACTTTCAACTCCCTCCAAAGGTTTTCGATGGGGAGATTGCTAATGTTTCTTCTTTGAGATCGGGAGACTAGGCTAGGCCACTCCAGGACTTTGAAAATGCCACTCCTTTGTTGCCCTGGCAGGTGTGCTTGGGATCATTGTCATGCTGAAAGACCCAGCCACGTTTCATCTTCATTGCCCTTGCTGATGGAAGGAGGTTTGCACCCAAAATCTCACAATACATGGCCCCATTCATTCTTTCATGTACACGGACCAGTCGTCCTGGTCCCTTTGCAGAGAAACAGCCCCAAAGCATGATGTTGCCACCCCCATGCTTCACAGTTGGTATGGTGTTCTTTGATGCAACTCGCATTCACTTTCCTCCAAACACGGACGAGTTGTGTTTTTACCAAATAGTTTTCTACTTTGGTTTCATCTGACCATATGACATTCTCCCAATACTCTTCTGGAACATCCAAATGCTCTCTAGCAAAACTTCAGACGTGCCTGGATATGGACTGGCTTAAGCAGGGGGACACGTCTGGCCACTGCAAGATCTGAGTCCCTGGCGTCGTAGTGTGTTGCTGATGGTAGCCTTTGTAACGTTGGTCCCAGCTTCCTGCAGGTCATTCACTAGATCCCCCCTTGTGGTTCTGGGATTTTTCCTTACCGTTCTTGTGATCATTTTGACCCCACGGGCTGAGATCTTGCGTGGAGCCCCAGATCGAGGGAGATTAGTAGTGGTCTTGTAGGTCTTCCATTTTCTGATTATTGCTCCCACAGTAGATTTCTTCACATCAAGCTGCTTGCCTATTGCAGATTCAGTCTTCCCAGCCTGGTGCAGGTCTACAATTCGGTTTCTGGTGTCCTCCGACAGCTCTTTCGTCTTCACCATAGTGGAGTTTGGAGTGTGAGTGTTTGAGGTTGTAGGCAGGTGTCTTTTATACTGTTAACGACTTCAAACAGGTGCCATTAATACAGGTAATGAGTGGGGGAAAGAGGAGCCTCTTAAAAAAGAAGTTACAGGTCTGTGACAGCCAGAAATCTTGCTTGTTTGTTATTGACCAAATACTTATTTTCCACCATTATTTGCAAATAAATTCTTTAAAAATCAGACAAAATGACTTTCTCAATTTTTTTCCACATTTTGTCTCTCATAGTTGAAGTCTACCTATGATGTCAATTACAGGCCTCTCTCATCTTTTTAAGTGGGACAACTTGCACAATTGGTGACTGACTAAATACTTATTTTCCCCACTGTATATTTAAATTTTCATTTCGCTCATTTTAAGATTTTAAGATTTTTTAAGAATTTTTAAGATGACCTTTGTTAGCCTTTACAACAGGGGGTGTGGACGTTAAGAAAAAAAAAACATGGCAAGATGGTAGCATATATTCATAAGAACAGACAGAGATTATGAATACAAAAAATTGATAGAATAAACAGATAGACAGACAGTGGACATTATACAGGACGAGTTAAAACAAAAATTTCAGAAAAGATTAATATAGACTCTCCCAATGACTAATGTTTCTTTGCCTGGCTTTATTAACAGTGTAACATATCCCATTAGAACTATACTTGGAATGCTAAATGTCCAGAGCTGTAAATTAGTTTGGTAACACTTTCTATCAATCAGGTTTTTATAATTCCTTATAAGAGCATTCATGAAGCTCTATCAAGTCTTAATAATGCTTTATAATACTCGACATACGCCCTTGAAACTGTGCATAAACGTTCATCAGCACACATAAGGTGACATAATGCATTATAATAAATATGTTTTTCTGTTATTAACATTACTGGTAGAACTAATGTTGTGTTAAATTGCATAATGCGTGAAGGATCCACTGTGAGGCCAGTGTTTCTCAGTATGGACAAAATGAAACTGATTTTGTGGATGCACATACCATGTAATGACCACTAATAGCCCTTCTTTAAGTGATGTTATTGATCATCTATATGAATTAATACATTGTGTGAATAGCTGTATTAAGCTTCATGATACGCTATTAAAGGTCTTAGCTTTATTATAAGATGTTTTATCGGTTTATGTTTGTGATTAAGGACATTAATGTACAGTTATATTAAACATTATAAAACATTACGAATGCTTTATAGTTCTCTTTGAATGCACTTATAATACATTTTAGATACCTGATCCATAGAAAGTGTTAACATTAGTTTTTAGTGAAATTTTATGATATTGTTTACAGAGAAAATATATTTACATTTATGCCATTTAGTTGGCGCTCTTATCCAGATAGACTTACAAGGTTAATCATATTACAGGTAGGCCAATGTAGTGTTGGAGTCTTGCCCAGGGACTCTTATTGGTGTAGCACAGTGTAGTCACCCAGACCAGGAATCAAACCCCACCCTCCCACAGGTGTGGTAGCTCGCAGTGACAAGTGATGTTATCTGTAGCGCCACACCAACCACTATAATTTATCACTATATTGGCAGAAATTGGATATTTTAAGAAATTTTATTAAAACATGGCAAATTATCGGTCAATATAGTGAGAAAATCTAGCTAACAAAAAACACAAAACATGTAAAAAACTGGAAATATGATAAATACAAATATGATAAAAAGATACATCAATGAAATATAAGATTGTTTTACTTGCCATGATATAATTTTTGGTAGTGTGTGAAGATTTAGGCATGCAGTTAATGATACATGCTAATCTGCTTCTATAACCTGTTAGCTACATTAGCTTTATAGCTCCAGCAGAAAACTAGCAAAGCACATTTCTGATGCCAAAGGTCTGGTCTGATTGCATTTTGGAGTACAATAGGGAAGCTGTGGAAATTAGATGAACTCTCATTATAAATTCTACATAAGGGTTCATTTTTTTCCAGCATAATGGACCGTTTATCTGTTCATCCGCCTGCAGTGCTTTGGACCTTTTCTTATCTGCGAGACTTGGCTGCTTTATGCAGCCAGATTCAGACGCCTCTGGTTGAATTCACTGAGCTGTTGTCATGTCTAGCAAAGTTTTGTTATGACAAAACAGCAGAGCAAAGACAAGACGGGAAGCGGCAGAAGCTGCTGTTGTTTTGTCTGCTTGTCAACCCATCAGACATTCCAGTCAAGCGGCCTCGTTAAAACTGAACAACGACACGAGGGGACGTAGTCCGAGCAGCACAAAATGTTAGCATCACGAATGACGGGGAATCAGCCATGATACGTGAAAACAAAGACATACACGTCTGCGTATGTGACTGTGAACAAGCTGTCACTGCATTTTAACAAATCTACAAAAAGCTGTCGTATGCAGCGTGCCTTGTCAAATTATACCCTTTATTAAATGAATACAAAATAAGTGAACTCTTCCTCTACAGAGAACATACTTCTGCACATTTTGAACTGATTTTCAGCTGATTTGCTGAAATTAACAAACTGTAGAAATAAAAAGAAGCTTAGACGATGGCTTGTTATGGCATACTTGGTAACACTTCCTATCAATCCTGTATTTACTAAGCCGCGATTGTGGACATCCAGCAACCAGTGATGCCCTCCATGGGTCATCCAGTTAGACTAGGCCAGCACCACTTACAGACGGCTGCACAACATGCAGGCCAACATGCAAGCATGCCTATTGCATCGACTGTCCTTAACACCATGTCGACGCCAAAGTCATCTTCAGTGACGAGTCCCGCTTTTGTCTTGGTGAAGACGACCAACGAATCCATGGCACCATGGTCAGCGCCAAGATGAACAGTTTGTTGTCTCACGTCACATGTCCAGAAGGCCTGGTGTCACTCCACCTCCACCCCTACCACACCATCTACAGGAACTGTGTGAGGATATTTAAGCTGCATGTATGGATTTCCACAGGGCACAATTAGGAACCTCTACAACTCCATACTGAGATGTCTGCCATACTGCGCTAGCCCGACGCCAGACACTACTTCTGTATGTGTAGCTCAATAAATATTGTCCATATCAGTCTGAACTCATCATCATTTATTGTTCCTGGTAACCTTCATCTTCCTTCCCAACAGCACTGCAATCTGACACGCTGATGGCACAGAACCCTAACCCTAACACTAACCCTAAGTAGGCAGATGGCTTGCCATTTGTCCAATAGTTGTAAAATGTTCATGGTGCAGACCAACTGCTAAAGGCTAATTATGGACCTTATGTGGGTGAGTTGGTTAATGTCCCTGTGTGGTATGGCTGTATATTGCTGCACTGGAATTGGCTTGATTGTAAAAATGCAGATACTAAATCCCCTCTTAAATATCTACTGAAAAATGAATAACGGAATGAATAATGAAAAGTTAATGGTTGTTTTGCAGCCCTGTTTATTTACCCTGGTAAACCCTTCACGCAGTACTAAGGCCCTATGAGAAGATTTAAGGAGCAAAGGGGATTGCAGGCAGAGGAACTGGAGCAGAGAGGATTGTGGGTAGAGGAACTGGAGCAGGGAGGATTGTGGGTAGAGGACCTAGGGAGGAACGGGAGCCACTGGTCTCAACATTTCTCACAATAACATCCACATTGATTTCACCACTAACACTGTCGTCAGTCGGCTGGGATGGTGCCGCAGGCCGTGTGCGTGGGAGGAGACATGATTGACGTTCGTGAGCTCTCCTGTTGTCAGAGTAACACACGTGGGACAGAGGTGTTGGTGTTGACTTAGACATTTGTGGGTTGGGGCTGGGGGGGTGAGAGATAAGAGTCTCCTCTGTGGTTTAGAAGGTGATATAAACCTTTACCTCAGAGAGCGACACTGCTTAGAACACAGCACAGCTCAGAGAACTACACACACTGGTGGTGGTGGTGGTGGTGGTGGGGGGGATTACAATGTAACACATGTTTTAGTAAGGCTTATATACACTAAACTGCAAAACAACAGCTGCACCCAGAAGGAGGTGTGGGATTGCAGTGCTGTTGGGAAGGAAGATAAAGGTTACCAGGAACAATAAATGATGATACATTTAGACTGATATGATCAATATTCATTGAGCTACACATACAGAAGTAGTATCTCTCAGTAAGGTGCCAGGCTGCCATGTTTACATTATTTAGCTGACGCTCTTATCCAGAGCGACTTACAAGGTTAATCATATTACAGGTAGGCCAATGTAGCGTTAGGAGTCTTGCCCAAGGACTCTTATTGAGGTAGCACAGCATAGTAACCCAGACCAGGAATTGATCCCCCATATGGTGTAATAACTCAGTGACAAGTGGTGTTACCCGCTGCCCCACTCCAGCCACACTGATTTAGCTAAATCCAATATTCACATTTAGTGAAGATGCCCTGCCATCCGTGTGCTGTATTTTCTGTGAAAGGGTTTTCAGGCTTTTGCAAGCAACAGAAGACTAAACTATACTACGCCCAACACGGGGCACGAACCCACGACCCTGAGATTAAAAGTCTCTTGCTCTACCGACTGAGCTAGCTGGGCAACTCGCTAACACAACATACCAGACGTCTCAGCATGGAGTTGTAGAGGTTCCTAATGGTGCCTCGTCATAATCCATCCCATGCAGCTTGATTATCTTCACACAGTTCCTGCAGGTTGTGCAGTTGGGTTAGAGGTGGAGTAACACCAGGCCTTCTGGACATATGACATGTGACAACAAACTGTTCATCTTGGCTCTGACCACGGTGCCTCCACACATGGATTTGTTGGTTGTCTCCATCAAGACCAAAGCGGGACGTTACTGAAGATGACCCGCTGACATTCTGAGTCACTCCATAACAGTCTGGTACAACACCACTGCAGTCTATGGTGATGCTGACGTGGTGTTAAGGGCAGTCTTGCGTGAATGTAGTCCTGCGCCATCCACCCATTCATGGGATGTCTGGGATGAAGGGGCATTACTCATCACCGAAAGCCACAATCACGGCTGTTGGGTCAGTCAGGTACAGCGATACGGTTTTTAATAATAATAAGGTCATTTGAACCATACATAGGTCTCACAATGTCAAACCTACCCACCAAGGTTCATTATGGTTGATTGATTCCTTCTGGGTATAACTAATAGTCCAACTATTTTTTTGATAACAAGTGTATTTTAATACAAGCCACTCATACATCTCTCCAACATATGAGAGCCTAAACCTTTTGCAGAGCACAAACTGAAGGGCCACTTTAAAATTCTCTGAAATGTCTGACCAACAGATGTAAACACCACTGCTCATTATAATTCTAGGTAGTTTTAACCAGACCAGCATTTCTAAACTAAATGCACCGATACAGTATAGCAATATGCCAAAACATTACAACCAGCTGCCTAATACCTTTTTAAAACAGCTCTGGCTACTTGAGGCATGGACTTAACAAGACCTTTGAAGGTGTCTTGTAAATGTCTTGAAGGTGTCTTGTGAGATGTAGCAGCTGCGGATCTGACGGTCTGACTGTGGATTGCTCCAGCGCATCCCACAGCTGCTTGATTGGACTGTGGTTGGTGTAGCTCAGCAGATAACAACACTACCCACCAAGTAGTCAACACCACATGTGGGAGACTGGGGTTCGGATCCCGGTCTGGGTGACTATGCTGTGCTACACCAATAAGAGTCCTTGGGCAAGACTCCTAACACTACACTGGCCTTCAGACTTCAGACACTGATTTCTATACAGTGGTGGTTGTGGGGACTGATTGATCCAACAGCCACGACTGCAGACATTCAGCATACAGTGATGTCTCCATGAGTCATCCTGCTAGTGCCAGCACCATTGGCAGACTGTTATGATGACTGCCCATAACACAGCGTCAACATCACCGAAGATCGGTATGGTGTCGTGCCAGTCTGTCATGAAGTGACTCAGAATGGCAGCAGGTCATCTTCAGTAACGAGTCCTGCTTTTGTGTGCGGAGGCACCGCGGTCAGCACCAAGATGAGCGGTTTGTTGTCACGTGTCACGCGTCCAGAAGGCCTGGTGTTACTCTACCTCCACCCCCACCCGCACAATCTGCAGGAACTGTGTGAGAATGTTCAAGCTGCATGGGATGGATTATCACAGGACACCATTAGGAACTTCTACAACTCCATACCATGGCATGTTGTGTTTGTCCCTGGTAACCGTATCTTCCTTCCAATGAGCATTGACCACTTTCCTTTGGGTTCAGCTATGTTTTTGATGATGAGTGTAGCTCCATGTTCAGTGAAAGCCAGCTGACAATGGTTTGGCCCTATTTCCTGGGTAGCGCATAGCCTGCTACGCAAAGTATACAGAGAAACAGATGGGCTACAGTCTGTAATCGTAGAACTACATGCACCTATATGGTGAGTGGAGCTAATAAAATGGACAGTGAGATACAAGGAGGCGAGCTTAATAAAGTGGCTACTTGGTGTATATGCAATCGTTACTGTAACACACCATCAGAGCTAATAAACTGTAGTGGAAGAAAGCTTTTAAACTACATTAACTTAATTACGCTACACTGTATTGGCGAATTATCTTTACTAGCATCTTAAAAGTCTTGGATGTGCTTTGTGATGTAGGCTTAGCTGTGTTATGGTTTTGAAATGATTATGATCTCATTGGCTTTATTAGGCACATCGATTTTATAATGCTGGTACTCACAGCTCTATGGCCTTGTTCCACATGATGACGTATCCGGACAATATGAAGGACTCGACGTTGACGATGTGCGTGTTTCCTCGCTCCGTTCCGACGTAAAGCCATTTGCTCTGGAACGGAAGATGGCAAAATGTGATCCTGAAAGAGAGAACAGGAGAGAAAGCATTAGCACGATTAGAGAAAGAGAGAGTTAGCAGAAGTAGGCCTCATCGGCTCCATTTTTAAAGCCTATAATTAATATTTCACCTTTAAGAACGTAGCAGCCCATTAATTACCATTCTGTCTTTCATGCCATATGGGTTTCAGTTTTAGCCAATTACAACAATCTCAATCTAGATAATTACATGCTAGTAATATGTTTTCAGGAACCTGCATGCTAATTATTGGGAGCATGTTGCCTTAATTTAAAACACTGTCTCTAAAATGACCTGATAGGAGACAAAACAAACCCGGGTTCACTGTGTTACTGTTTAAGTGCAAGTCTGACAGCCACACACATTGCTGCAAATAAAACGCCGCTAAATTTCACACTAGTGAATAAACGACAAGTGTGCAGACTCTCGCTTTGATTTAATTATATGAGGCCTACCATTCTCTGACTTTTTTGGAACCACGTCGGGCCATTTGTGCTGCACACAGAGGAAAATGTATTCCCCATTTAACCCATCCACAAAGTAAAAACACACACTAGGGGGCTGTGAGCACACTTGCCTGGAGGAGTGGGAATCCATAACAGGGAAAAGCTGGGGGTTAGGTGCCTTGCTCAAGGGCACCTCAGATGTTACTGTCGTTTCAGGGAATCAAATCTGCCACCTTCCAACCACAAGGCTGGTTCACAAGCCTCCAGCCCACACAGACCCCATTTACATTTTATGGCATTTACCTGACGCTCTTATCCAGAGCGACTTACAAGGTTAATCATATTACAGGTAGGCCAGTGTAGGGTTAGGAGTCTTGCCCAAAGGCTCTTATTGGTGTAGCACAGCATAGTCACCCAGACCGGGATTCGAACCCCAGTCTCCTACATGTGGTGGTGGCTCCCTAACGGCTCCCTAACGTGTAGTGGTGTTATCTGCTGAGCTACACCAACCACAAACCCACACCATAACTGCCCCACGACTGCCTCCCAATACGACTGCCCCTTGACTGCCCAAAAACACGACTGTCCCATGACTGCCCCACGACTGGACGGCTAATCTACTAAAACCCACAATGTCCTTTTACCGCATGAATGCAGTCAACCAACACACAGTCAATGACAAGCAGCAGAAGTAATGTAGTCTTTACCCTCTTTTAATAGTCAGTCTTAGAAGAATAGATGCATAGAAACATGCTTCAAATAAAAGGTAATTGCTCTATGTAAACATTATTAAAGTTTTAAAACTATGTTTAGTCCATATATGGGAATTAAGCTGCTACAATTGCAATAAACTGTTTTCAGTAAACTGTTTCAGTTACTGCACAAACGCCAACACATTTACATATATCCCCTTTTCCAGCCTACTTTAGTTAAATGCTATGTAAGTTAGCAAATACAAATACATTCAATATGTTCACTATAAACTGTTTAAAGCATTGACTTAAGACAAAATGCCTGTGGGGCAAAGACTGAACTCAGAGGAACACCCATTATAGCAAATTCCCCGATTTAATTACAGACTTTCTGAATAAACTGGTGTGCCTCTTGGTTTTATTCTCTGTCCACTAACCTTTTCACTAAAGACTCTAAAATGAACATTCAATTGAATTAAGAATGGATTTATTACTACTTAAATGAAAATGCAAACTACTTAAATGAAAATGCAAGACAGCCCAAGGTGGATGGCCATCAATATATTAACAAAAATTAGCATAACCATTTACTGCCTAGTCCATACAGTTTGGGTATAGTACACAAGTATCCTATTATTATTATTATTATTATTATTATTATTATTGTCATTAATAATAATAATATTAATAAAGTAAAAGTTGCTAAGTTAGTTAGCTAATGTTAACAGTTGTTACTTATACTGTGAAATGTGAAAAATGACTACAGGAAAAAATGTCAATGGGCCAAAGACTGAACCCTGAGGCACACTCATTACAGCAAATGCCCAGAATTTGGTTACAGAGTTTCTGGCTATCTGACTTTACTCTAATGAGTGAGCCTCGGGGTTTTTAATCTTCAGACCACTAACATTACATATACAGCAATATCACCTAATATATATATATATATATATATATTCACTAAAGTTCGAAGCTAAGTTATTTAGCCGATTCCAAAAAACGTTGTGTAATGATTGACCTCAGTAAAATGGCAGCAATACCAAGACTTGTCCTCATTAAAGCAAATTTGCAGAATTTAATTAGAGACTTTCTGACTCTCTGACTTTGCTTAGATGGATGTGCCTCAGGCTTTTAATCTTTACACTAATAACTTTTTTAGTGAACACTAAAATCAACATTCACTCGATTTAACAGTGGCTCCTTTACCAAATCAAAATTCCGATCATGCCCATCAGTCCAATAATGTCCAGTCGTTTAACCTCACAAACTCGCTATGAATCATGAGAAGTACTTTTTCACTAAGGGAAGCCATTTAGAACAGATGTCATTCACACATATCAATCCCAAAAGCCCAAATCATTGGATTATGAATTGATGAATGACACTCATTCTCATATGCACAGCCGAGCATGAAACTTGAATCATTTGCGAGTCTCACAATGTCAAACCAACCCACGTTTCATTCCTGTCATTTGATTCCTTCTGGGTGAAGCTATTTGTGCAGCTATGATGAGTGTACATTTTCCTGCTTGTTATATATGAACAATATATGATGAATTTAATGACATATATGGCTATTATACATTACAAAATCTGCATCAGCCATAATGTAGTGCATGTTCAATTCTATTGGCCAAGAAAACCCACTTTCTTTCAAAACGTTGGGCTGAAATATGGCTGGCTAGCACTCTGCATTTGCTTCAGGCCACGTTCAGCTGCAGGCATTGTTCGGAGACGTGTTCCATTACAGCTCTCTTCCTCTCAAGAACAGTGAGGACCACGGCTTGTCACGTCATTCGCGATGTCAACAAGTTTGGCTACGCTCCGGGTCTCGTGTCAGTTGAACGTCAGTCCCACTTGGGCACGGGTGTGTGTATTTTTAGGACGCGGCAATTAATTGGAACGCCATGGCCCCAAGGCAAACTGGAGCTAATGAGACATGAGTGAGAAGCAACAAGACAGACGAGAAACTTTCAGAACACAATTCATTTCCCTTATAAGGACAAAAACAGCATGCATTAAAGGGCCAAACACTGTTACCAAGCACAGCGTTCACTTCCTGGTCCATGTACAAAACTACCTTGCAAAAAATAAGGTGCGGTATATGGCAGCCAATAAGAACAGATGTATTTGCATATTTTAGATCTAAAGGAACAGCTGGTATAATTCACAGTGCATAAACTACACATTTTGTTGTCCATCTGTTTCCTTGTATACTTTGTAAGACCCCTTTTACCCTGTTCTTCAGTGGTCAGGACCCTCACAGGACCACCACAGGGCAGGTATCATGTGGGTGGTGGATCATTCTCAGCACTGTAGTGACTCTGACGTGGTGGTGGTGTGTTAGTGTGTGCTGGTGTGAGTGGATCAGACACAGCAGTGCTGCTGGGGTGTTTAAACACTGTGTCCACTCACTGTCCACTCTATTAGACACTCCTACCATGCTGGTCCACCTTGTAGATGTACAGTTAGAGATGATAGCTCATCTGCTACTGCACAGTGCAGTGTTGGTCATCCTCTGGTCCTTCATCACTGCTCACAGGATGCTGTCCACAGGACGCTGCCCACAGGACGCTACCCACAGGACGCTGTTGGCTGGATAGTTTTGGTTGATGGACGATGCCCTGTCCAGCAGTACCACTAAGGTGTCCAGATCCACTGCTGTGTCTGATCCACTCACACCACCACCATGTCAGTGTCACTGCAGTGCTTAGAATGATCCACCACCCACATAATACCTCTTTTGTGGTGGTCCTGTGGGGGGCCTGACCATTGAAAAGCAGGGTACCAAAGTATGCAGAGAAGCAGATGGACTACAGTCTGGAATTGTAGAATTGAAGTTTGTCTATGCAGTAAGTGAAACTGATAGAACTGGTTTAATGATATGGCTGCTTGTTATACATCACAAAATCTGCATCAGCCATAGTGTAGTACATGTTCTATTCTACTGGCCGAGAAACCCCACTAAACCTCCACTTTACTGAGTTTAACCTACTCTATTTTTCAGCATGCCACCGTTTCCTTTACATTCTCGTATTTTCCAAATGCCGCCCCTTTCAATCTGAGCAAGGCATTCACAGCAACAGCCCCCGGCCGATGCCGGCAAAAGCATATTGCACATGATGAGTCCTGTCGAAACCAATCACTTCAAGAAAACAACAATGCAGTTGTGTGCGGGTAAGGGACATTTCTAACCCGCTGGGATCAGAATGTGAATAATTTCGAGGGATTCAAGTGGTGTGGTCTCCAGCTGCCCATTTCTTCAGACCATCTGAGAGATTTATCAGCTTTTCCTGGACTGTAGACTTCCAAAACTGAATGATCAACAAGCCGTTCACTACAAACTGCTACATTCAAAACACACACAGAATAAATGGTCTTAACTTCAAATGATTTCCTTTGATTTCACCATCTTATAAGTGTCACTTGTTTACTTGAGAGCAAAGTGTGAGCAAGCACTGTCCTATACAGCATCTTGCATCAATTAGAGTATTAATAAATTAGCGATTGTAGTTCAGATAGATAACGCTGCATCAGGGCCCTTATTGTTTGGCTAAGGTAACATCACTGTAACGTCAACACACTCTCATCACTTCACAGATATCTGCACCCAGAAGGAATCAACTGACATGAATGAATCTTGGTGAGTAGGTTTGTCACTGCGAGACATGCAAATGATTCAAGTTGGGAAACCATGCATGTGACGTGAGCAAGGACGGGCCTTATCACTGTACCTGACTGACCCAACAGACGCTATTACAAGTTTTCAGCAAGCCCTGTTGTCCTCCATGAGTCATCCTGTTAGTGCCAGCACCATTGGATGACGGCTACAATGTTACAATGACTGTACCTAACACTACATCAACATCTCCAAAGACTAATGGTGTCGGGCCAGACTGTCATGGAGTGACCCTATCGCAAAACCTGCAGGAACCGTGTGAGAACATTCAAGCTGCATGGGATGGATCATCACAGGACACCATTAGGAGCCTCTACAGCTCCATACTGAGACATCTGGCATGTTGCTTTAGCAAACTGAGAGACACTACTTCTGTATGTGTAGCTCAGTAAATACTGTCCATGTCAGTCTACGTATATCATTTAGGGTTCCTGGTAACCTTTATCTTCCTTCTCAACAGCACCGCAATCTCACAATTCCTTCTGGGTGTAGCTATTCATGTAATGATCAGTGTACATTTTAATTTGAAATAAATTTGCCCTTTGAAACTATAATAAAAAAACTGTGTGTGTTACACCTCGGGTCTCCCTGACACCGTCGATCCTCCAGACTCTACTTCCCAGAGTGCACTAGCCGATGATGTCACACGCACATGTCCCCAGTCTTCCAATCATTCCCGTTCTAGGCCGCCTGAGTTCTAGCCCAGCTGTCGTTAATTACCGGTCTGCATTTAAGCTCCACACACTCACACCATCACTGCGGAGTGGGCCAAACCTTGGTTTGTGATTCTGAGCGCTTCTCTACTGATCTGGTTTTGATCTCTTTCTGAATTCGACTCTCTTTTGCTCCTCCCCTTTTTGATCTGTCGCCTGATTGTTTTGACTTCCTGGTTATCGACCTCTGCCTGTCTTACTGTCTCCGAACCTGCACTACCCCTTCTGTTATGATTGCCTTGCTTTGGTTGCTGTGTTTGACTATCGACGTGTCAAATAAACCTCCTTTGGCTTTTAGCTCTGCGTGCATCGAGCCCAGTTCTTGCTCCCTAACAGTGTCCTGCAAACTGGAATAGGCAATGGGATCATGAGGCTTCTACTAGCTAGTTTCTAGGCTTTCAAACAACATCAGCCATTTATAAGTTCAGTCTAATATGACTGGCTGACTTTTCCAAAGGCAGATAAAAGTGTTTACTGTGTTTGAATGATTATCTAATTAGGCACTGAAATGAAGTTAACACTATTGAAGTTTATCTGTTCGGTACAGATTAGCATGGGCTTCAGAAAGTACGGAGTTGTGAGATAAGTATTGAATAAAGGATTTCTGTTATATGTTGAGAGATGTAATTAATAATATGCAGTGGATTCCTTTATAGAGTAACTAAGGCTCTGTTTGAGAGGGATTAGTTTAGCTCTAGGGGCTGTGGTAACGTTATGTGTGTGTGATTTGACTGGCCGATTCATACGGGATAAAAGGTCTGTGTAATTTCCCCAAATTGCACCAGATAGCCGAGATTGAAACATCACTGGATAGGCATTTACAACAGCATTATGTGACAGGCGGTGCATTCCCCGAACAATAATAACACAGCGCATGGTCACATGGTCTAGTATTATGCTAGCAAATGCCACCCAACAAGACAAACACATCGCCTTGCAAGAGATTTATGAGGACTAGCATGATACACTGAATTGTATTCGCTTGTCTTCACACGTATATGAAGTTGAGTGACATCCCATTGTTAATCCATAGTGCTCAATATGATGTCAGCCCACACTTTGCAGCTGTAACAGTTTCAGCTTCTCTGGGACGGCAGGGTTTAGGAATGTGTTTATGGGGATTTTGATCATTCTTCCAGAAACACATTTGTGAGGTCAGGCACTTATGTTAGACGAGAAGGCCTGTTCTATTGGGTTATGGTCAGGACTCTGTGCAGGCCAGTCAAGTTCTTCCACACCAAATTCGCTCATCCATGTCTGTATGGATCTCGCTTTGTGCACTGGAGCACAGTCATGTTGGAACAGGAAGGGACCATCCCCAAACTGATCCCACAAAGTTGGAAGGATGAAGTGGTCCAGAGTCTCTTGGTCTGCTGAAGTCTTAGGAGTTCCTTTCACTGGAACTAAGGCCGAGCCCAACACCTAAAAAGCAACCCCACACCGTAATACCCCCTCCACCAAACCTTACACTCGGCACAGTGCAGTCAGACAAGTACCGTTCTCCTGGCAACCGCCAAACCCAGACTCATCCCAGTGATTGTCAGAAGGAAAAGCGTGATTCGTCACTGCTCTACAGTCCAGTGGTGGTGCTTTACACCACTGCATTCGCTGCTTTGCATTGTGCTTGGTGAGGTAAGGCCTGGATGCGGCTGCTTGGCCATGGAAACTCATTCCATGAAGCTCTCTAAGGACTGTTCCTGAGCTAATCTGAAGGTCACATGAAGTTTGGAGGTCTGTAGTGATTGACTCTGCAGAAAGTTGGTGTGCCTCAGCATCCACTGACCCTGCTCTGTCATTTTAGGAGTTGCTGTTGTTCGCAAACGCTTCTGCTTCAGCATAATCCCACTCACAGTTGACTGTAGAATATTTAGTAGTGAGGAAATACCATGACTGGACATGTTGCACATATGGCATTCTGTCACCATATCATGCTGAACTTCACTGAGCTCCTGAGAGTGACTCTTTCGTTCACTAATGTCTGTAGAAGCAGTCTACATGTCTAGGTGCTTGGGTTTATACACCTGTGCCTGTGGAAGTGATTGGAACGCCTGAATTCAGGGATTTGCATGGGTGAGTAAATACTTTTGGCAATGTAGTGGATGTCAGAATTAAGAGCCTAGCCTAGCCAAGCCTAGTCTGACTGCTCTAGTGCTGTTTCTTAGACCAAGACAGAGCAATACTCAAACTCTAGTGCATGCCAAATAAGCAAACCAAGACCCCCAAGCAAGTCAGTCTTGGTTTCCTGCAAAACTCAGTTCCCCTTTGATACAGACCAAAGACGTCTAAATCGACCAAAGACAGAACAAACCGCTGTTTCCTCTTCGCAGAGCCTCTTTGGTCCATGGAAAAGATGAAGCTCTTATTCTGTTTTAACACGTGCATGTGATTTATCATCACTTCATAAGCTCTGAATCTCTGAAAGTAATTATAGACCAGATAGTTTCCGTTTGAAAATGAGGCTGAGGCATGTTTAAAGTCATTATTAAATAATCAATATACACATTTGACGGCACACATAAATCATGTTATCCATTAAGAAGCCAAGATTTCTCCGTTTTGTAAAAGCAGTGAGGCTCTCGAGGCTGGTACAGGGATTTTACTCTGCTTCATACTGCACAAAACCACCACATGCAAGGAGGCTTTAATATCACACAACACACACAAAAAAAACAAAAAAAAACAAATAGAGTACAGAGAAACTGGTTCTGAAGGTTCGGCTGGACATTTTTTACAGTTGTATGTCATAAGTTTGTCCATATGACCAGACAAAAAGCAGTCACCTGTGACTGAAACGTATGTAATAGCATGTGATGCCTCCACATGCACCAATCACCAGTTGATGATGATTGGATTTGGGCCAGACTGGACAAGTTTCTGTATGTAAGTCACATCAATGTTCAGCCACTCTTGCATCAAAGAACTGCGCACTCGTGGCCAGATTTGGTGGATGCCTTTTCCTGGCACAATTCCAAGAAGAATTCCCTGTAGACTGGGATTTTAGCCACTGCTGGTAGACCCGTATGGCCGAACGCTTCCATACACCTGCAGATTCAGCTACTTCCTCACACTATGGTCTTTGGCCACAACGAAACGCAGTCACTCCTTTTATCCAATCATTAAGATCTGCTCTGGAGCCATTTTCCACACATGGAACGAGACATTTTTAACTCTGCACAGCTTAAATATAGTTACACTATCAATTTCATGAATATTCATGATGGACAGACCAATAGAGTTGATTCAAAACGTTTTGTTCTCCTGTAAAGTTCCGGATTGAAGGTTTTATGGTGGACTGCATAATTCCATGAGTGCTATTTTATACTTTCATCTCTGCACTTTTAATTACAGGGAATAAGGAGAACCTTCTGTGAGGTTCTCTAAACTTTTGACTTTGTTAGTGTGCTTATAAGAAATGAAATCCGGCTTCTCCTTGTACTTCAGCAATCGGTAAAAACATTGTGTGCTTCAGGAGTCTTGTCATGATCTGGAGGATTCAGGAACTGGAACAAATCAAGCTCCATTTTAGCTGTTAGCCTATTCTTCAAAAAAATAATTAGTTAGAGGTGTCGGTTTCTCTTCTCCAGATTTTATGCTTGCATTAATGTGAACAAGAAATCTGAGCTCCAAGTTCAGCAAATTATAGATAAATCACTTATAGAAGCAGACTTATAGAAACTATGGACACTGCAGATTTGTACTGGATTAGGATCACAGATCTTGTTACAGCACCTCCTCAGGGAAAACTAATCCAGCTCTAGTAGGGCCTAACACTGCTGGTAGTAAATGATGTGGCCATTAAATGGAAATAGCTGAATCTATTTTTCTTAAATGAGGAGTTTTTAAAAGTGTGAGAGTTGCCAACTTTGAATATATCTAGCTGTATATAGCTAGTTAGATGATTATATATGACATTTGATTGAAGTAATATACTGCTTTAAGTCTTTAAGTATACTGCTCCAGTCTTCAATTCTAGACCTAAACCCTACCTGTTCAGTCGAGCCTTCTGTAATTAGTTTCCCTGCTAACTCCTAACACCACACAGTGCTCCCAGTCCTTCTGTCAGAGCTAACTGCCTGTGTGTTCTGAGCTCCTGCCCAAACTCTGTGGTCTGCTGCAGAGCTACTGCCCATCCTGTGCGCTCTGATTCAGCCCCGGCTGGATGCTACTGCCTGCCTGCATTGCAGGGCAGTTTGCCTACCATGGAGCTTCTTTACCTGCATCCAATGTGCCCATCCAATGCTAATTAAATTCTTTCTAATAGGCTATCATATATCTAACAGTTACTAACAGCTAGGGTTGCCACATTTCAAAAATAAAAATAAAGCACGGGGTGCGGGATTCATGTGTGAGATGAAATACAGGACAATTAGTCCGGGGGTGGGGGGCGGCGTTGGGTTGGGGGAGATTGTGATCAATCATGTATGTGTGACATTTACGGAAATACGGAACAGGTTGCTTCCCGAATTGGTTTAATACGGGACGCTACATTTAATTGCCAAATAAAGGACGATTCCGTATTTAACGGGACGGGTGGCCACCCTACTAACGGCTCTTATTCAATATTGGCTATACTTGTAAACTCTGATCCTTTCTGTGTTTGTTGCTATCCGGGATCAACCTGAAGAGGATGGGTTCCCCCTTTGAGTCTTGGTTCCTCTCCAGGTTTCTTCCTCTTGCTCTGAGGGAGTTTTTCCTTGTCACTGTCATCTTTGGCTTGTTCACTGGGGGCTTGGACCCAGGTTTTCTGTAAAGCTGCTGTGTGACAACACATGTTGTAGAAAGTGCTATATAAATAAATTTGACTGGACTTTAAATCCAGTACAATTTTAGTTATTACTAGAAACAAATGTTTGGTATGGTGTGGTATTTAATTACAGTGACCACCAGGCTGGATACAGTGGACTTCACTCTCCCAGATTGGCTGCAGTGTGTGATAGGGTAGGACTAGCTAATGGGTGTAACTGGAAATGACTAAATGACTGGCTCACTGCATGTTTAAGGTGGTAGTAACTTCAGGTTACTGAAGATGGCGCTGCACAAGGATGATACGGCTATAAATACCAGCAGGATGTGAGTAAAGAGATTTATAGATTGAGAGGAGGTGCTACAGTGCGGTGAATGCCTCGTGTGGTTAATGACTCCAGAGCAGATGTTAATGATTGGCTAAAACGAGTGACTGAGCATTTGGGCGTGGCCAAAGACCATAGTGTGAAGGAAGTAGCTGCATCTGCAGGTGTATGGAAGTGTACAGTCATAGAGGTACAAGGAATTCTCCTTGGAGTCGTGCCAGGCAAGGCATCCACCAAATCTGGGCCAACTACTCAATTCTTTGATGCTAGAGTGTCTGAACATTGATGTGGCCTACATCCAGAAACTGGTCCAGTACATGCCAAAGTGAATCACAGCTGTTATTGGTGCTTGTGGGGGTATTACAGGCTATTAGATACATTTAATTCACAGGTGACCAATTCTCTTATACTCATATGCACCCAGTACACCTCATGTATAAGTATTATTACCTGTGACCGGTGGATTCCCAAATGTTTAAAAAATTATATGATTAAAATGCATGTTGTTGAGTTCAGTAAAAACTGGAATGATGGAATTTGTCCTCCTGAGGTCACATAAAGCCTGTTAATAACAGAACATCAATCACATAATTATGATAAACAATCAATAAGCCCATCACATGGCATATGTCAAGCTTCAATCTGAGCCTTATTATCTTGCGTGGCGATTGGGCTGGACTCACGCTGCAATCCATCCAGTCGTGTCATCCATCATCCTTATAAGCAGGTTAAGTAGGAAATAAAGACCAACACTCTGCAATTCACTCCCTGTCTGAGCTCATTACATCTCCCTCTATTTCTCTCCCCTTTCTCCTCTCCTTTCACAGGGACCCCTGTGGCTCTCATCCAGCCTGGTGATTAGAGATGAGGCATGCGAGACACTGCACAGACAACTTTGCTTGTCAGGGTGAGAATACTAATAAAGCACCTTGCTATGCTAATGTTTACCATCGCTGACCGACACATGGATATATCTGGTGCAAACAGGTTCTGTGTTGAAATGCCTTTCCTACAGTAAAGAGATCATGCTCGGATGTTCCTGTGGGCTGCTCTAACTGTCACCAGTAGAAATGTTCAAGATTAATCAGTAATAACGTTAGGGTACCGATGATTAAACCCTGAGGCACACCCATTATTAAAAAGATCCAGAAAGTCTCTAATCAAATTCTGGGAGTTAGCTATAATGGGTGTGCCTCAGAGTTCAGTTTTTGGTCCACTTACACTTCATGTTATGATATTCCTGCTAGTAGCGATTAAAACAGTTTACAGTAAATGTACTAAATATATACTGAAAAGACAATGTGTTTGTGGATGCTACAGGATAGCATTTCTAATTTAGCATTAGCTATTTCAGAGAAATTAGTGTAAGGGATATTTAGTCAGGTTTTTTGGTCACTGTTTTAAAATGATGAAGATGATAAGTAAATGATAATGATAAATAAAATAATGAAAACAATAAAACTGAAAAGGAAGTTCATAAAAAAGAAAGTTTTATATCATCACTGCACAGGAAAACATATATCTGTCATGTGGAGACAGGACGAGGAGGCAGGATATAGCCACAAGGATTTAATGGACAGAACAAATGAGACAAAACAAAACCAAAGACATGAGGACAAACGACCGGCAGGGAGACAAAACACCAAGCAAGAACACAGGGGACTACAGGGAGTATAAGTGAACAAGGACTAACAAGGAACACCTGGGAAGTGAGGGAGCTGCAAAGCAAGAACAGGCGAGGGGACTGACAAGGGGGCGGAGATAGGAGGAGCCAAAAACCAAAACAAACAGAAGCACATAGAACAGGACAACTAAAGGCACATGGAAGTGACAAGAAACAAAATTGCCGGGGGGGGTGTGGGGGGGTGGCGCTCGGGAGCATTCATGGAGTAGCTCCTGCCGAGTTACTTACTTCGCACTAATGATTTTGTTGGAAGTCTAACTCTGAACTGCGCAAAATGTCTGGAAAGAACTCCAAAACTCACAATACTGTTCAGACCCAACTGCGGCCTGGTCCACTAACCGTGACTACAGTATCGCGTGAGCCGTCAGACCCAGCCGAGGCCGCCTCGGCGCATGCTAACCCTGACATCGCTACCCTCAAGCTCGAGATGTTGGCCTCGCTGAGAAAAGATATCGTTGATATTTTCAAAAAGGAACTCCAGGATACTCTCGGGGATGCTTTGTCTACTATCAAGCTCGACCTGCAGGCGGTGAGGACGCAGCTAGTGAATGATAAAGCTGCTACCGATGCTACCGTGTCTAAGCTAAAAGGTACGATCGGAGAGATGGAGCACGCACTCACTGAGTGCTCCGATGACATCGGCACGATGAAAACTACTATCCAGAGCCTCACAGCTAACGTAGCCATGCCCGAAAATAAATGTGAAGACTTGGAGTCCAGATCACGCCGTAACAATATTAGGATAGTAGGAGTACCAGAAGGTCCCGACACCTGTGCCACTACTGCTGTGGCCGCCCTACGAAAGGAGGCATTCAGTCTGGTAAAGGAGCCGCTTTTGGTCCCACCGAACCCTCCAACCTAAGCCCAAGCCTGGTGTTCGTCCACATGTCACCGTGTGCAGATTTCATTAGCACAGTGACTGTGTTGACATTTTACGTCGCGCTAGAGAGCTACGACAGATTAAAGAAACAAAATTACCATTTACATAGTGTGAACATCTCAGGATGAATGGACCAACAGAAGTGGCCCCAAACTGCTTGTAGAAAAGTCTGGTTCCATTGACTTACACTTAATATATATTAGGTTTTGGCCCTCTCCTGTACGGTTGCCATTTTGGAGATACTTGTTGTTTGTTAGACAGAGACGATATGTCTACTGTTAGGAACTTCTAATTTTTAGAACAATCTGCAAATAAGGCAAGGCAGCTTCAAATTTTGAATTATTAATAGTGTAAGAATATAAAAAGCTAGAAACTGTGAGGTAAGTTCTCACACTGCCAACAGAGAAGCCAAAAGTGAGGAGTGACTTTTAGATACCTCTATACAAAAGTCCAGTTCATATGTTAACCCATGAACAGCTAAACACTGGAAGTGGGGACAACATTTTTTTATTGCTTTCAGTAAAAATGTTATTGGGCTGAGTTCTAAACCCTGTGGCACACCCTGTAATGCACAGCTGTAAGGTAATATGGGAGGTCTTAACCTTTAGATTGAGATCCATAGATTGAGAAGAGGTGCTACAGTGCAGGGAATGTCTCGATCCATGTATGGAAATGGGTCCAGAGCAGATGTTAATGATTGGATAAAAGAAGTGACTGCATGTGGGTGTGGCCAAAGACCATAGTGTGAAGGAAGTAGCTGAATCTGCAGGTGTATGGAAGCGTACGGTCATACAGGTCTACCAGCAGTGGCTAAAATCCCAGTCTACAGGGAATTCTCCTCGGAATTGTGCCAGGGAAGGCATCCACCAAATCTGGACCACTTGACCAATTCTTTAATGTAAGAGTGGCTGAACATTGATGTGGCCTACATCCAGAAACCTGTCCAGGCTATGCCAAATGAAATCACAGCCGTGATTGGTGCTCATGGAGGTACATGCTATTAGGTCTGTTTCAGTCATAGTAGGCAACATTAGTGGGCTGAGAACTAAACTCTGAGGCACACCTATGGAAGCAAACCCAGGAAGCCTAATCTTCCTCATTCTTTACCTTATATTAGAGTCATTTTAAATAAGATGTTTAACAAACTCCTTACTCTAGCGTTCTAGATATATTCATATGATAGGCAAGTGCTTAAGTTGTATTATCACTGGCAAGCAAAATTGCCTGTTGATTCCACCGTTATTTACCCTGTAGCATTTTAAATAAGCACATAATAAATATAAATGCATTAATAATGCAGAATTATTAGTAGTAATGGAATCCAAAAGACGGCCATGCCGGGAGCCTTACTGAGCCCCTGAGTAATATTTACAGTAGTTTCCGAGACCTGCCCCTGCAGTAAAAGTCAGCCTTTCATCCACAGAGCATCTCCCACACGAAAAGGCACAAAAGCCCTGCTGTCCCTGATGACCTCTCTCATTCAGACTACATTTGCATAATTGCAATCTGCCTCCAAACAAAGCAATCGTGTGTCAGTGTATCTTCAAATATAGACGAGGAAGGCCACATGTGCTCGGCTTTGAGTGCTGGATGTCGCCAGTTGTGACAATGTGAGAATCGGGGGGCTTTATTTGTTTGCTCCAGCCAGGATGATGAGGTGATGATCGTTATCATCAATTACTGCAGCAAAGAAGGAGCTCATTAGCCTCACAGTGACCTAGCACCACACACAGAGACACTCGCTCAGCCTGCTAGAGCACAGAGAGAGAGAGAGAGAGAGAGAGAGAGAGAGAGAGAGAGAGAGAGAGAGAGAGAGAGAGAGAGAGAGAGATGGGAGATGTTTATATAGCAACAGGACACAGCTGCTAATGCACACTGCCTCAGGAAATCATGCTACTCTGAGTCTGGTCAATATTATCATTGCAACATACGTGTAAATTGAAGTGTTGAAGGTTTGTTTTCATACAGTGTCTGGATGTGAAGTTATACTTGTCTTCCAACTGTGTCATCCATAATCATCACTCTCCAAAAGAAAATAATAATGTAGCTCTAAAATGGAAACTTCCCAGGAGAGGCCAAAAAAGCTTCACACCTTCACTGTAAGTCAAAGCAAAGAGGCTTTAACCAAAGCAGTGTGGGAGCATTTGTGTTGGTCCGTTTATCATACAACGTCTACACAATACGAAGGTCTGTGCTTCATTGATCACAAAAAAGGGAGATGCAGGCTTTCCTTTGGAGGGTGACGATATGTATATGCCCATGTATAATAATAAAAATAATAATAACCAAAGGGTTCATAATAATAATGGGGATGATAGAAATTTATATATAGGACCTATAATAGTGTGGTGCAGTGGGCAGCAATGGCACCTAACAGGACAAGAGGCCTGGGTTCACTTCCCAGTTGGGACATCTGGGGTCCTGTCTGTGTGGAGTTTGCATGCCCCTGTGTGTGGGACTCCTCTGGGTGCTGTGGTTTCCTTTCAGTGTCCAAAGACATGCAGTCAAGTGAAGGGGAGGTGCTTAGGTGTGAGTGTGTTGATGTGTATGCGATGGATTGGTGGCCTGTCCAGGGTGTTTCCTGCATTTCACCCAACGAGCACTAGGATAGGCCGAAGCATTTCCTGTGAGTGAGGAGGGTTAAAGGGTTTAGAGGATGAGTAAGTGAGATACGGTGCTTCACCTATAAAGGTCAAAGTTTCCCGAACTGAGGTCCAAGAGTGTGGAGTGTGTGGAAATATCCCTTTAGATTTTTTCTATGAGAAACTGAAAGTCTGAGAAACTGAGGGTCTCCGGAAGAGAGAGAAAGCACGGCCACACAAGTGAAAAAGAAATGATATAATATGTAGTTGTTGAAGCTTTCTGAAATGTATTTGTTCATTGACTTAACTTCTGAGCCACTTATCCTTAGTGGTCACGGGGGGTGCTGGAGCCTATCCCAGCACTCATACGACGAAAGGTAGGAAGCAACCTGGACAGGCCCCCGGTCCATCACAGGGTAAACATACAGATATACACAATCACAATCACACATAGGGGCAACTTAGCATCTCCAACCAGCCTGACTGCATGTCTTTAGACTGAAGCTCCCAGAGGAAACCCACACCGACACGGGGAGAACATGCACACCCCCAGCCGCCAATCAAACCCAGGTCTTTTTTGCTGGTATAAGGTTTCTGTACTGTGGAAAAGTTTTAGGGGGCCTATAAACACAGCTACGAATAGAAGGTTCTCCTTATGGTTATCTGAATGCTTTACTTTAGAATAAAGGTGAAGACATCAAACTATAAACTGGCACTGGAATTATACAGTGCACTGGTACACCTCCAAAATGTAACTTTACAGGAGGATGAACCAGCTTTCTTACCCTGCAGTGGAGGCTGATAGAAGCAGTTTTGGAGCAATTCTATTGGTCTGTCCATCAGGAATATTCACTAAACCTAACCTCCTGAGACCCGGTCTTGCTTGGTGTGCAATTTTAATTTCTCCTAGCTATTTGTGATTAGTAGGACCTGACAAGTGTAAAAATTAAACGTTGTCTTTGTACAGGAAGTTGTTTTGTCATGTCCTCATATGAGGCCAAAGGGTCAACGGTTTAAAAAGTATCATGGTGCAGAGAAGCAGAAATGTAATGTCCTCTTATGAGGACGCTGGGGTCTCAGGAGGTCATAAGGTTATTAGAGCTTTTGGCAGAAATATAATACTGTGGTACATTAAGACTATATGTGGTACAATAGGATATGTATTGTTTCAGACATCCACACCATCCCTCTCTCTCTCTCTCTCTCTCTCTCTCTCTCTATCTCTCTTTCACAAACACACACATACATCCACACACACACACAACTACACTCACAGTTGGGACATCTGGGCTTGTGTCTGTGTGGGGTTTGCATGCCCCTGTGTGTGTGGGATTCCTCTGGGTGCTGTACACTCACACACACACACATACATCCACACACACACACAAATACACTCACACACACACACACACATACATCCACACACACACAAATACACTCACAAATATACACACACACACACACACATACATCCACACACACACACACACACACACACACACACATACATCCACACACACACACACACACACACACACACACACACATACATCCACACACACACACACACACAAATACACACACACAAACACACACACACATACATCCACACACAAATACACACACACAAACACACACACACACACACACACATACATCCACACACACACACTCACACAAATACACACACACACACACACTCACACAAATACACACACACACACACACAAATACACTCACACACACAAATACACACATACATCCGCACACTATCTCTCTCACACCCACACACAAATACACCCACCCAAACACACACATCCAAACACTCTCTCTCACACACACACAAATACACACATATACACACACACACACACACATACATCCACACACTCTCTCTCACATACACACAAATACACCCACTCACACACATACATCCACACACTCTCTCTCACATACACACAAATACACCCAAACGCACATACTCTCACACACAAAAAAATATACACACACATGCATACACACAAATACACACACAAATACACCCACCCACACACAGATACATCCACACACTCTCTCTCACACACACACAAATACACCCACATTCACCCACACAGACATATACACCCACACACAGATACTTCCACACACACAAATATACACACACATGCACACACACACACATACATCCACACACTCTCTCTCACACACACAAATACACCCACATACACCCACACAGACATACACACCCACACACTTAATCACACTCATTTTCTCTGAGGGCACTAAGCTCGGCCCCCCTAGCACATAAATGCCTGTCAGACAGCTAGTCACAATCTCTCTGTCTGCTGCTGGATTATTGTCTGCATATGGAAGGTAATTAAACAGCAGATCTTGACACTCTAACAGTCTGTCTGAAAAGCAGTGATAGCAACATTATGACGAAGGACCCCACAATGGAAACGAGAGAGAGAGAGGGAGAGAAACTGAGTGCCTTTGCTGTATGTCTCAAAGCCTTTGAGCTGTCACTTTCACTTGAACTCTTTCTGCGTATCCCTCTAGTTACGCTTCCTTCTGTAATGCACAGCAGCAGCTAAGACTGAGCTAAACGGTAAAAATAGCTTATAGCATATCTAAATTGGCCTGCCATTTCATCAGCTACCTGCCACTATGCAGCAACTGCATGCACTTAAAAACAGAAGTAGCAAAAAGGCCACAGAAGGAGCCTGTGTGGAACCGTGAAGAAGTTTTCAGTGTGCTTGTGTTGTGTAACTGCGCATGCACGCTGCAAGCGACGAAAGATCTGGACCCCCACAGTGGATCGGACACTGAAATGGACACTGCTGGACACCTCTGTGTCACTGCTAGACTGAGAATTGTCCACCAACCAAAACAATCCAGCCAACAGTGTCCTGTGGGCAGCGTCCCGTGGACAACGTCCTGTGGGCAGCATCCTGTGGGCAGCATCCTATGACTACTGATGAAGGACTAGAGGATGATCAACACAAACTGTGCAGCAGCAGATAAGATCATCCCGGACTGTGCATCTACAAGGTGGACCAGCATGGTAGGAGTATCTAATAGAGTGGGCACACGAGCACAACACACACTAAGGGGTCCTGATCACTGCTGAAACACAGATGGACTATAGCCTGTACCTGTAGCACTAAGGAGTGCTCCTATATGGTAGGTGGAGCTGATAAAATGGACAATGAGTGCAGATATAAGGAGGTGGTTTTAATGCCTTGACCTCCATGCCCTCCGTAATTGCCCTTAACACCACGTCATCGTCGCCAAAGTCTGCAATGGTGTAAGTGACTCAGAATAGCAACGGGTCAGTCTTGGAGTCGTGGAGACCACCAGTGAATCCGTGTGCGGAGGCACCATGGTCACCGTGGTGCCAAGATAACCAGTTTGTTGTCACATGTCCAGAAGGCCTGGTGTCACTCTACCCCAACCCCTCCTGCACAGGAACTGTTTGAGACTATTCAAGCTGCATGGGACGGATTATCTCGATAGTTGCACCTCTTTCTGGGAACACAGATACACTGATATTTTGACTATGAATATATTATTCTTCATGGTTTCCCAAATGGGATCCAAAGCTTAATTCCAGAGAGCCTTCACTAGGATGACTATAATGACAGAAGATAACTTGTATTGTAAATGTGCAAAGCACATCACTGTGGATTTGGAACTCCCATCAAGCAGCTTGGAGTCATTTGGAGACACAACGGCCGTAAACCATAGCAGGATCTACCAACGACATAGATAGATAGATAGATAGATAGATAGATAGACAGACAGACAGACAGACAGACAGACAGACAGACAGACAGACAGATAGATACTTTATTGATCCCAAAGGAAATTTAGCAATATTATATTAATAGTATATATTAATAGATAGATAGATAGATAGATAGATAGATAGATAGATAGATAGATAGATAGATAGATAGATAGATAGATACTTTATTGATCCCAAAGGAAATTTAGCAGCCAGTAGCGGTTTCACAAAAACAGCACAGATACAAATACAAATTAAAAAATAAAAACAGGGTTGTGCATTATGAAAAACCTAAATGGGTCAGTACCAGCAGCAGTATTATTAACTGTTAACTATAAACTATATATAGTACAGGTCACTATGGGTAAATATCTAAATATAAATATATCTCACTTCACAAGGAGGCAAGAAATATATACAAGAAAATACAGATATACCTGTATACTGTATACTGTACATTGCTACAATCTTCAAAAGTGCTATTAATGTGATTCACATTAAAGAACTGAATTAAACCTGTTAATACTAAAAAGTATGTAAGCTACAGATGGTTTAGAACGCACTGGGCCATGTTCATGTGGCACTGTTGATCTACTGCTGCTCTAGCTGTTTGAACCCATCTGTGCTGCCTGGCACAGGAAAGAAAAGAACGCTAACAAACAGCAGCATACCTCATCACCGTTTCCTGTTTTCATTACCATGCTTTCAGCTTCCAGACAACCTTTTTTGGTGGCCAAAACCTCAGAATATGATTAATTATCATTATTGGTCTGTTTATGGTCTATGCAGTTTGTTCAGTGCGTTTTATCCATACCCATCATATACTCAGCAAACAGATAACATAGCATCGTTATCCCCGCCCCCAGCCCCAGCAGTCTAAACCCCTTCAACGATCAATACATCATGCAGCATGTCCTTCTTGAAAGCCAGCTGTTTGATTTGCTGCCTCTAATTGTAATCCAATAACAGCCTCTTCGAAGAACCATTTAGAGGAAGGTAGACACAAGCGCTTATGTGTCCAGTCGCCGTGGATGGGGCAGAATTGAAGGGCTTACAGATGACGACCTCTTACAGCGAACATTAAGCCACTTCGGCATGCTACAGCACTGGACACTGCAGCACAGCCCACTTTTAACGAATCCCATAAAATCGCAGGCTGATTTAATCCTGAGGCCTACTATCTAGGACATACAGGGGTTGGACAATGAAACTGAAACACCTGTCATTTTATTGTGGGAGGTTTCATGGCTAAATTGGACCAGCCTGGTGGCCAATCTTCATTAATTGCACATTGCACCAGTAAGAGCAGAGTGTGAAGGTTCAGTTAGCAGGTAAGAGCACAGTTCTGCTCAAAATACTGCAATGCACACAACATTATGGGTGACATACCAGAGTTCAAAAGAGGACAAATTGTTGGCGCATCTGTGACCAAGACAGCAAGTCTTTGTGATGTATCAAGAGCCACGGTATCCAGGGTAATGTCAGCATACCACCAAGAAGGACGAACCTCCACCAGCATCACGTAGTGACCTGGCCACTATCCTGCAAGAAGAATGGCTTAAAATCCCTCTGACCACTGTGCAGGATATATATGTATATGTATATGTCATTCCCAAGACGAACTGACGCTGTATTGGCCGCAAAAGGAGGCCCTACACCATACTAATAAATGATTGTGGTCTAAAACCAGGTGTTTCAGTTTCATTGTCTGTATGCCTGTATGTCCTCCCTTCCTCTCCCTAGAACCTATGGTGGCCATCAGGTTTTCTGTCCTTGCCTCTACCTGTCCCAGTTTCATTTAGCTTTATGTTTTTGATGCCTTGATGGCAATGATTTCCTCTCCTTTGATTTGTATTGGGTTTTTGATGCTTAATAATGTAAATGATTGTCTATTTGTCACAAATTTGGGTTCTCAAACCCCTCACACCGCAAACAGCTGGCCAGCACTGGTGTTCTAGCATTTTACTCTGCCCATCAAGTGGTCTTATCTAGCATGCCCATATCATTAGAACAGCACAGTAACCTTTTCAAATGCTTTACTATGTGTTTATTGTTTATTCAGATTTTAATGTATAACGGAGTGACACCAGGCCTTCTGGACGTGTGACAAGTGACCACAAACCGCTCTAGACGATATATTGGTCGTCTCCACCAAGACAAAAATGGGACTCATCACTGAAGATGATCCACTGCCATTCTGAGTTACTCCATGACAGTCTGGCACAACATCATTGCAGTCTTTGGTGACGGTCAACTTTACACCCTTATAGTCATAACAGTCAGTGTACATATTTTATTTTAAGATTTAAATCCCTTATTGATCCCACAGTGGGTAAATTTAGTCTCTGCATTTAACCCATCCGTGAAGTGAAACACCCACAAACACACTCACTAGTGAACACACTAGGGGGCAGTGAGCACACTTACCCGGAGCAGTGGGCAGCCCTATCCACGGCGCCCGGGGAGCAGTTGGGGGTTAGGTGCCTTGCTCAAGGGCACCTCAGTCGTTACTGTAGGCTCAGGGAATCCAACCGGCGACCCTCCGGTCACAAGGCTGGTTCCCTAACCTCCAGCCCACGACTGCCCCATGAAGTCCCATATAGTCCTGCTTCATTCAGGATGACTCATGGAGGGCATCACTGCCCGCTCAATGTCCACAATCGTGGCTGTTGAGTCACTCTGCTGGGTTTGTGAAGGTCTGTGTAGGTCTCCAAGCTCTTTCAAGCTGCTTATGCATGCCTTATGTTATCCACTGTGTGGTGGCTATGTGGTAGAATCTGCACGACCGTTATGGCACCCAATACACAACTTACACAACTGCCTGAATTGCTTTCAAACTCTTCTCCGAGGCATACTTTGAAAGTCAAAATGCAAAGCATGAACAGCAGGACGACCTTATCCCGTCAGTCAGGTGCAACAATAAGGCCTGTCCTTGCTCACGTCTCATGCATGGCTGAGCATGTAACTCAAATCATTCACATGTATCATGATGTCAGAGTTATCCACTATTCCATTCCATCCCTGCGAATAGATCCCCCTAAATCCTACACAGTGCTCCTGTAATGAGGTGGGGCTTGAGGCTTGTAGGGAGGCACACGCAAGTTGCATATGTCTAACAGTACTTAGAGACACATTGGCTGATTTAGTGAATAGGTTGGGAAGTGGGGTTTAGGCCCGGTAGGTTAGGGGTAGTGTTTTTTTTGTTTGATATTGTGCTTATTTTGTTTGTTTGGTTTGGATGTTTTTGATGTCATCGAGGCGATGATCAGTGACGCGGGGGTAGATGTAATGGGCACCAAATGTACGGTAATTACGGTAGCTTGGCTATTGCAGTACATACGGTAATTTGCCTCCTTGGGAGGAAGTACAAGTATGGCGCCATGCGGAAACATGAGCTTGTGTGCTCGGTGCTCCCGTTGGACTACTACTAAGGAAAGCTGTGAGCGCGCTTCAGAGGTTAGCACAATATAGCAGTGTAGTATTTGGGCTGTTGGTTTGAATGGATTTTGTAATATGGTGTTTATTGAATGTGGCTATATGGTGTTTATTGAAGTGCTGTACGGTGTGCTGGTTTAAACAGTGTGATGCATGTGTGGGAAGTAGCTCCATGAGTTTCTTCCTCCTGGGTTATGGTAGGGTTGACTCTGTTTTAGTGTTGCATTTATGTGTAATGTAATTTGATGTGTTTGTCGAAGTATATGATTTTTATTTTCTTTTCAGTGATCTCCAGCCTATGTCACTGTTTTATATTGTTGAATAATATTATTGATATGTTGTATGTAAATGGGGTGTTTTTAGTAAGAGTGGCCTGACTTTAGGGCCCTGTCGGTGCCATTATTTTTACAATTTGGTATTGTGAACTAATAAATGAGTTAATGACTTAAATTGCGTGGGTGTTTTATGTGCCTCTTGTATTATCAAACCTTGTAAGTGTTACAGTTTTGGCTCAGTTCACAATCTTTACTATTAACTGTGACATATGCTAATCATGTCAATGAAGCCTGGTTAGTTTATATTAGTAGTATTAAGTCATATTTTTATAGAAATGACCAAAAATATGAAATAAATGCTCCTAGAAGCTACAGCTTAATTCGACGAGGTCACTCACCTCTACATACAGGGTCTCTGACAGCTTCAAGGCTGAAGCTTTAGCATTAGCTAGAAAACAGCCTCTGAAATAATCAAATCAATGGAGGTGCCCAATAACAGTCTTGATCACAGATCGTGGTTCATAGATGTGCATAGTGGTTGTGATAGGAACCAGACGTCGGAAGTGTTTACTGCCTCTAAAAAGGGCAATCAGTTTCTGAATCAGTTCAGCCCAACATCTCATTAGCCCTCAGAAGGTGTAGACATTTAGCAGTTTACCTGAATACCAATGGGAAATAACCTGCTCCCCTCAGGCTATTACAGCTCTAGTAAACAAGACTACAATGTCAGACTCAAACATCAGCCAAGTACTTCTCCGAACTTTCCGACTGACAGGCCAAGTCAAGGTCTTCCTCCTCTATATGGACGTGTGATGAATGGCTAGTCGTGACTAGTCTCTACCGTCCCTCCTTTGCTCTCAAGGCTGCTCCGTTTGTCCGAGATGACTCAGAGTTACAATCATATCTCAGACTCGATTAGCCATAGCCACAATGCGCCACAAAACAGCCAGGACCTGCAACTAAAGCAGTGCTAAAGCCTTGATTTCAAAACGCAGAGGAGTCATGGCGTTGAATCGAATCAGCCTTGACTCACTCGTCACTTAGAGGAAGTTTTAGTTGTTGTGTGATGTGGTATTCTTTAAGAGCACCCTGGAAACATACATGTCCTTGAAGCTCAGACTGCCTCAAAAGTATAGTTGCACCCAGAAGGAATTGTGGGATTGCCGTGCTGTTGGGAAGGAAGATGAATGTTACCAGGAATAATATATGACGACTGGACTGAAACGGGCGATATATGTTGAGCTACATGTACAGAAATCTGTCTCTCAGTATGTTGTCAGGCCACCATGCTTGCTAACCCAACACGCCAGACATCTCAGCACAGAGCTGTGAAGGTTCCTAATGGTGTCCTGTGATAACCCATCCCATGCAGCTTGAATATTCCCAAACAGCTCCTGCAGATGGTGCGGTAGGGGTGAAGGTGGAGGGATAACAGGGCTTCTGGACGTGTGATAGGGCATCTCCACCAAGACGTCTCGTCACGTCTCTCTGTGTTTGTGTATGTATGTACGTTAGTATGAGACATTAGCATGCGTGTGTGTGTTATCCTACCGTTCTCTGTTGAATTTGAGTGAGTGCAGTATTGCTGGACGTCTCTGCCGCAGGTTCCACAGGTGCAAAGTATCGTCTGCACAGGCTGTGACCAGCGCCCCCTGCACACACAAGCAACCAGCACATTATCAGTCTGATACAAAACAGTCATCACTGGCTCTTCAGAATTGTTCAGGTCACAGTAAACTGGATTAGCACATGCACTGGAACTTTCTACGTGCCACCAACTGGCCCATCACTGTGTGGGAACATCACAGAAGCAAAGAATCTAATTCTGGGGGGGATAACAGTTATTGGAAAATCCTCCCAAAACAATAACATCATAACTTTGTGTGGATAATTCTTTCATTTAAATGTAAATTTGCAGACGCCACACCTGTCACTTAAATCTTCTCTTTATAAAGATGTTTTAACACTGCACAGTCAATCATAAGAACCCAAACATGAACCTACGGTTCTAAAATGAGTTGGTTTGCCACCTGCTCAAGAGACAGCATGAATCATAATAAATACTGGGATTAATGACTTAATGGTATATAAGTTTTATGGTATTTTAATGTTTAAGAATTAATACCTGCAAAAACACTCATAGCTGGCCACTTATTAATATTCTCCACAAAGTAATCATTCTAAAAATAGAAATCTACTTTCAACATACTGTCCTAGTTTACACACTGGCGCTCCTACTGACTGCATAGTAGTGATTAGCAACTTCATCTTTATCCGGAAGAGTATAGGAGTCACTAATTTGTGCTTAGCTTCAGCAGAGTGTTAACATATGCAGAGGATTCCCGATGGGATCAATACCGCGACTCTGCCTGCCTAGACAGCTGGCAAACCGGAAAAACGTAAAGGTAAATGTATTGCATGCTTGAGTATAGTTGTGAATACAGCCTCCAAAACTGTTACTATTGATGTTTTATCCTTTATGTTTGAATTGATTGTACATTGTGACATAAGTTGAGCTGCTTCCATGGTAACTATAGTGGTGTGGAAAAGTGTTTGCCCCCTTCATGATTTCTTATTTTTTGCATGTTTGTCACTCTTAAATGTTTCAGATCATTAAACGAATTTAAATACATGGCCCTGTGTAAAAAAAAAAGTGACATCTGACCCCTCACATCCTGGACACCTCCTCTTCCAGATACTCCCCTCTGGTAGAAGACTGCGGTCCATCAAAACCAGCACAACACGTCATGCTAACAGCTTTTTCCCCAGAGCTGTAGCGCTCCTCAACCACAGTGGACACCTCCCACTGTAAACCTCAAAACATACAACTGAACTGTACAAACCGGACTGAACAGCTATTTGCACTCTGCCTATTTGCACTCTGCCTATTTGCACACCTGTACAGATGTTCTCATTCTGTAAATATTCAGGTCATCTGTAACTTTCTGTTTTTCAACTAAATCTGTTTCACATCTCTCAGCTTCTTCAGCTTTTTATTACCTTTAGTACTTTTTAATTTTTAATTTATCCCCTACCCTATTTATTGTTTAGTGTAATTTTCCTTTAGTTTAATACTGTAAATAATCTGTGTTCTGTGTTTTTGTTACTTGTTTTTGTTACTTGTCATACGTGTTGCTCTTACCAAGACAAATTCCTTGTATGTGTAACATACTTGGTGAAATAAAGAGATTCTGATTCTGATTTACGTGTGTGGAAATGTGTTTAATAAGAATTAGGGTTCAATACGAAAAAAAAAGCTGCTGTGGCTTTGCCCACCTCGACATTGCCGTCTTTGTGTAGAGCTGTGAATAGTTTTCACTTTATATACATAACTTAATAGCAACTTTACAGCTTTCCAAACAAGTGGAGCTGTCTTTAGAAGAATGACATGATGCTTTCTTTGGGAAGACAATGTGAAAGAATGCATAAAGGAAGCCTTCATTTAAGAAAAAAGAGTAATAGGCTCATAAACAAAAGCTAATATAGAACAATTAGTGGGATGCCATTAACACAACAATTAGCCACCACTTCCATTCATTGTCAGCCCCATTACACTTGTAGGAGAACTAGGCTTTTAAGGATGATCTTGAAGTTAATGCATAATCATGCATAAACTCTCATCTGTTAGTTAAATGAGTGGTACAGAGTGTCTACCAGATGTGAGAACTTGAGATGAGGGCTGATTCCATGCATTTAGACGAGGAATGTGAAACAGATTTCCCAATTTAAAGTAAAACATGGACGGTATGGAAGCCATATTTGGATGGGATTAGTTTTACATGGGAAGATGGGGTTATGTGTTAATTACCAGTCCTGTCCGGACTGGCCATGTCAGTCATTTTTATTCTAGCATCTTTTACCTTCTGTAGGACACAACCATCAGTTCAGGTCATATTAATCCAGTGCAAATGAACACTGTATGAAGATTCCATGGTTTTCATGGTTTCCTCAAGTATGGAGGCGCTCAAGAAGGTATATAGTTTCATCGTGCATGGCGCAGGAATGCCGTCGCATTCAAGTCTGGAGCAAACCTCACAGAACGGTTATATACCATTTGTATGAACTTGGGTTTGAAAGAGACAAAAGTGACCCATCGATCAGGTTCAAAGTTCAGCCCTTTGTCCAGTGTTGTCTTCCCTTTAATTGAAATCATAACCTAAGCATAACACATAAATGACTGCTTTACTCACCTAACTGGGTGGAATGGATGACGTTCGTGAGCTTACTAATTGACTAGCATTTAGAGGGCTGACCTCCAGTTAGCTAATGGGTAAACGGTTGGTGTGGCACACCTCTACGTGCCAATGACATGTTACCCCATGTAGGAGACTGGGCTTCAATCTGGGCAAGACTCCTAACACTACTGTGGCGTACTCGTAATATGAATAACCATGTACAGTATGTCGCTCTGGATAAGAGCGTCAGCTAAATGTCGTAAAAATAGAAAGTCACAATGTCACATGACCTTGCTAAACTAATAGACGTGAGCCAATGGCACATGTAATACTGTTGGTGAGTGAACATTTTAAACAGATCATCCTGAAAAGAGGACTATAGGTGCCTATTCAGGTACTGCGCTAGATGGAGGACTGGGAGTTGAATAAACTGACAGTCTGGCCCAAAACTGGAGGTGTGGCCAGCTTAGGAGGTCCCGTACTGCACACGTTTTTTGTGGAGGTGAAGGCAGTGCGCAAATGAGATTAGCCTCTCCCATCTTAGTCTTTTAGGCCCAGATTTGTTTTACTAACAGTATAAATGACACCTGCCTACAACCTCAAACACTCACACTCCAAACTCCACTGATGGTGAAGACGACGAAAGAGCTGTCGGAGGACACCAGAAACCGAATTGTAGACTGCTGCACCAGGCTGGGAAGACTGAATCTGCAATAGGCCAAGCGCTTGATGTGAAAAATCTACTGTGGGAGCAATAATCAGAAATGGAAGACCTACAAGAACCACTACTACTCCTCCTCGATCCTGGGGCTCCACGCCAGATCCTCAGCCCGTGCGGGTTCAAAATGATCACAAGAACGGGTAAGGAAAAATCCCAGAACCACAAGGGGGGATCTAGTGATGACCTCAGAACCTGGGACCAACGTTACAAAGGCTACCATCAGCAAACACACTACGCCCGCCAGGGACTCAGATCTTGCAGTGCCGAACTTGTCCCCCTGCTTAAGCCAGTCCAGATCCAGGCACGCTGAAGTTTTGGCTAGAGAGCATCTTGATGTTTCCAGAAGAGTATTTGGTAGAGGGGAAAAGAAAAGGGAGTGAGGGGGGGAGAGCCAGAAAAGAGGGGGAAAAGGGGGGGGGGGAAGGAGGGAAAAGGAAAGAGAGACAAAGAGAATAAAGAAGGAGAGAAGAAAAGGAGGAAAAGGAGAAGAGAAGGGAGAGGAGAGGGGACAGGGGAGTAGGAGATAGTTTTCGAGAGGAGAGGGTGAAGGGGGAGGGAGGGGAGGGGAGCGAAAGGGGAGAGGGGAGAGGAAAGGAGAGGAAGGGAGAGAGGAAGGGAAAAAAAGGGGAAGAGGGAAAGGGAG